>JBBBDQ010001724.1:0-328584 GCA_037127315.1 Ascarosepion bandense | reverse complement strand
CACTGCATGGCAAGCATGATAGGTTTACCCTCAAGTGACTCCCGTCTTCAAGAATTTAGATCACTACCCACTAGTTGTGGAAAATGCAGATTACAACGTCCCTGAGAAGTTTGTCATCACCATGCATGACAAGAACAGCACTTTGGGCAAAGCTGATGAGGCAAGACTGGGCTTGTACGCTCAGAAGCTAAGGGTCTTATAGTGCCATTCCACCAACAAGCATTTCAAATCGATTATTATTATTATACAGCGTGTCAAACGGTCTGCCTACCAAGCAGGCTGTATATAGGACCAAGCAACAGTGTGCAAAATGCAAACTGAAAGCTCTGCTAATTAAGGGTTACAGAAAGATGGTGAGGTCTGGCAAATCTTTTGGACGACCCTTTCTCTTAAAAGAGCCTGTTGTCATTTAATTCCTGCCATATCATCTTAGTTTTCGATAATTACGTTTTTGTAAGTGCAGAAATGAATTTTTGTAACGTAAAAACCTATATTTCGATGAATAGTACGTTAAAATAGAATTTTTCCAATAAAATTTAGCTCAAATACAGGTTCATGCTACTTTAAATGGCGGGCATCTTTAAAAATGATGGCCATTTTGTTTTTCAACGTGGATAATGTACTTTTCTGAGAGAATAGGTCCTGGAGTACATGTATACTAAATTTGGTGTTTTTAACACCAAGTGAAAGATTATTTCAGTATACTACTGCTCTCATTCTCTTTACTTAAAGTGAAACATGATAGGTAAACGTTTCCATTCATTCTTTATCTCATCATTTTCAGGGATTTCGATCAATATTTCATCCCAATTTGTGAAAACGGTTTATTTTCGTAAAATATAATATGAATTTCTGGTTATTTAGAAAATTAGGTAGTGGTAGTTGGAGAAAATGCATTTAGGTATGTCAGAATTGTTCAATCAAAATTTAGAATTATGTAACCATGGAGATTAAATATTTGGGTTATGAAAGGGGCAGGAACACTTTTGTTTTGAAACATGAAAATTTTTGTGTAGTGATATTATGCTTTTATAAACCATTGTAATAACAAAATTACAATATTAAGCTCTTCTCTGTATCGAGCACTCTTTATAAAAGTAAATACTCAAACAGTGGGTTTTTAATCTACGTGTTCTTTCACTTTTTTGTAATATATATATATATATATTATAACGCGTCTTCTCTAACCGGATAATTATTTTATAATTCAGCATCAAACATTAGGGGAACAGTAGAGAAAAGTATTAATCACGAAAAGAAGATATGAAGAGTCGGTATAAATAAAAATATAAATAAAATAAAGAAAGCAAAGATAACACTAAAATGCTATAAAAATACACATTATCTCTTTGTTTATATATGCCTTGTAATGGAAATTTTTCTGTTCGGTGTCGTGAATTTTATGGTTCTGTAAGCGCTTAGGCCTCAATGGATAGTGGTGCATGAAATAATTGCTGTTGATTTTAACACAACTGTCGCAAAGTGTCTGGAATTTAAGTTATTAAAAAAAAAAAAAAAGAAAAATAAAAAAATAAAAAAATAAAAAAATAAAGGAAAAATCTTTGAACGTAGCTTTCGTTTTAACTGTTACAAGAGTTACCCTGGAGCTATACGCGGTGGGTCGACTATGAAGTTGTGAAATCTTGCAGGTCTTAATTTCGATTTTTTTTGTTTCTTTCAGGAAAACCTGGTATCTAACTGCTCTAAGAAGACTTTAACTGTAACTGGTAGCAACTTCTTTTGAAAATGGACAAAATTTGGCAATAAGGTGTTATAAAATATCTGCAGAAAAAGGGTTTAGCCCTTAAGAACATTCATGCTGACATGGTCGCTACATTAGGGGATGGTGTTTCAGCTTTATCAACAGTGCAAAAGTGTGTAGATGAATTAAGGAATAGAAGGAAGAGTCCTGAAGAAGACCCAAGATCTGTTCGTCTTGCAATTGCCACCACTGAAAATCGTGTTCGGCACATGATGTTGGATGACAGTCGACTTATGTAAATCAAATATCCAATGATATTAGCATACCTTGTGAGAGAGTTGAAAATATTCTGCACAATGAATTTGGTATAACGAAGGTTTTTATTCGGTGGGTGTCACGTTTTCTGACACGTTTCTGAAACCAGCGCAATTGTTCGGTTCACTACTCTGAGGCAGAGACAATCTATGCGGTAAAGAAATGCTTCCTTACTTGCCCCAAAGAAGGTCAAGATCGTTTCATCTGCAGGAAAGGTGATGGTCTCAATTTTTTTGGAATGCAAAAGGTATTCAGTTTGATTATCTTCAGAAGGGTCACACCATCAACGGAGAGTACTATGCCAATTTGCTGAGGCAGTTAAGAAAGGCTATCAGGATGAAACGCTCAGGGGAACTGACGAAAGGGATCTTGTTTCATCAGCCCAGTGCTTTAGTACACAATTCTTTGATTTCAATTGATACTGTGCGTTACTCTGGCTTTGAACTTTTTTTTAATTTAAACGTTTCACCCCAAGCAAGGCGGTTCCGCCACTGATGCGCAGGTGGCTACATAAGAGTAAACGTTAAGACAGGAGGAGAGAGAAGAGAAAGTCAAACCAGTTACAGGGGGTGTCAGAGAAAGGGCAAGAGAAGGATGGGAACAGGTGTGAAGACAGTTGCAAAGGTAGAGAGAAAGGAAAAAAAGATATACGGAGTGATGTAGAAAGGACTGGAGTCAAGTGGATAAGAGATTGGTATTGACATTACATTTAAATGCTTGGAGGTTGTATCCGTCAGGAAAGCAAGTATACGGAAGGGAGTTCCACAAGCGGGAAGTGCGAGAAAAGAAGCTGATAGAGTAGAATTGTCGACTGCATTTGATTGATCTAACTGTAAAAGGGTGGGACCTTGTTGTCAGTTTGGTTGCACGAATAAATTCTTGTGGCGGGGGCACCAGTGACTTAAGTTCGTCGGAGCTGAAGCCATGAAGATATTTGTAAAATAGACAGAGGGAAGCCACATCCCGCCAGTGAGAAAATGGCTGGAGTCTGTACCTATGACATTACAGATTCTCCTTTGGATCCTGCCGAGAACACTGAGATGAACAGCAGGGGCGCCTGACCATATATGACAGCAGTATTCTATGCACTGACGGATGGTTGATTTGTATATGTGCATTCAGGCGGAAAAAAAAACTTCCTGACCCGACACGGTGACCCAACCTTCCTAGCAGTGGATTTAGCTGTTGACTCAATATATTTATTCCACTTGAGGTCGGAAAATAGGGTAAGGCCGAAGAGGCGCAGTATATTGCTTTCAGGGAGACTCGCTTGGTTCATGCTTATGGGGGGCAGGAGAGATTGCCTCTGATGGTTGATAGATAGCAGTTTCGTTTTAGAAGCATTGAAATTTACAAGCCACTTTTTTACTGAGTGGGGTAAAAGTGGCTTGTAAAAAAAGTGGGTTCTTCTCCACCACTGAGTGGTGGACTGGGGTATAAAGTGGCTTGTAAAAAGTGGGTTCTTCTCAAGATCAGCAACGACGTTATGTTTGTCCGCCTCACCGGGTTTCTTACTGATGCGGGAGTAAATTGTGGTGTCATCTGCGTAGATGCCTACTTGCGATTTGATCCTGTCTGAGAGAACATTTGTGAAGATCAGAAAGAGCGTCGGGTCTAGGATAGAGCCCTGGGGGATAACAGTGTTCGTGCAGTAGGATGTGGAGGCATGCCCATTCAAGACGACATTCATTATGCGGTTAGATAGGAAAGATTGAATCAGATCAAGCAAGCGTCCAGTGATACCATAGCCCTGTAGCTTGCGTAGAAGGCCAGCATGCCGAACCCTATCAAAACCATTGGAGAGATCCAGGGCAACAGCACAAGCCTCGCCAGACTTATCAAGGGCCTGGTATATGTACTCCGTGATGATCGTTAGCATATCGGCCGTAGACCTAGCAAAGCGGAAGCCGTAATACCTGTCTGAGAAGAGTTTATGGGCAATAAGATGTTGAACTATTTCAGCATTAATAATAGCCTCGAACACTTTTTCAAAAATTGGTAGTAGGTTGATAGGGCGATAGTTGGATGGGTCAGAGGGCTCTCCTGAGTTCTTAAATACAAGAACCACAGAAAAGGACTTCCAGCATGCAGGAAAACAGGAAGCAGAAAGGCAGTAATTATAAAGTTTAGAGAGGACAGAAGAGAGTTCGGGGGCACATTTATTAAGGACAATAACCGGGATTCCATGGGATATTGCCTTAGATAGATTAGTTGATCACTCTTCCTTATTCTCATGATTTGATTCAATCTATCATTTGTTTCCGAACATGAAAAAACGCTCGACTGTGAACCAGTATCGAAGGGATAATGACATCATATATGCTGTTGATGACACGAATAACAATTCTTTATAACGAATTCACATGTTGCGAAGTCAATGAAAACATCTGTAATTAAGCCAATGTTATAAAAAGATCTGATTCTCTGTCCATTATACACGGTCTGAGTGTAACCTTGTATGCGCGTATGTAATGTATATGAGTATGTCTGCGTTGTATGTGAGTGACTTACATGTGCATGTGAATTTAATGCGTACACAAACACAAATACGCATACATACATACATACATACATACATACATACATACATAATTTGAGTTTAACATAAGACACTGAATAATGCATTTCACTTCCACTCAGTTTGGACAGCTCCTACCCTGGGTTGAGCAAAAATAATGTTAAAGAGAAAGGGGAAAAAGGTTCATTTTTAAATTCTGAAATATCAGATAATTATAGTTTTATTGAAATTTTTTAGATATTATTCGGGAATAAATACAGTTATTTTTTCAGCTTTAAAAATATTTAACAAATGTTTCTATGTCTTTTATTGTATTTAAACATACACGCGTACACGAAAATGTACATATACGCGCAATTTAAATACAGATGAAATAGCTAATTTTGCTATCTGGCAATAACCCATGGATAACTGGAAACGACTATTAACCGAAATTTGGGACCCTTTAAAATGTGTGTAAAATAAATATGCATTTTTAATAAATATAATATTTTAAAAAACTGAAATGTGAAATTTGATCATTTTGCTGCCAGCAGTGCAATGGGAATTGAACTGGTTATAATAAAATAAGGATTGATGGCTAAACATCAGTTGAATAAACCAGACTGACTTCATTTGCCAATCAAGGTGGTAAATATATGCAATCTGCTGTTCAGGAGTTAAAGCTCTTAACTTATTTGACTATATAATTGAACAAATAATAATAATAATGAGATAAAATCCAACTTCCACAACGATGCTTTTAAAAATCAATATGTTTATTGAGAACTAGCAGTATAGCCCGGCGTTGCTCGGGTGTAATGAAAGCTTTAAAACTAATCCATGGTCCTGGAGCTCAGACTCTTTGGATTAAAGACTAAAAAGCAATAGTTGTTTCCAGTTAAAGCGAAACCGTCGACTGAAAAAAAATGAATGGATGTAAATCAAATTTTGGTTTCCTGGTATCGATATCAAATTTTCTGCACTATTGTAAGAACTGCAACCTTGAAACTTCTGAATATCGTTTCTTATGTCTTTGTCTATAAGTGTATCAAATTTGATTAAAATCGGACCACTCCTATAACCCTATTGTTTCGATTATCGATTTTCGATATTTATCGGGGGTACCTGGACACAAAACCTAGCTAAGAACACTCGAAGACGCTTATAGTACAACTGTGTAAATTTTCAAGAAAATTGGTTCAGCCATTTCGGAGTCTATAGGTAACGGACACACACACACACACACACACACACACACACACACACACACACACACACACACACAAAGTTCCATTTATAAATAAGTTTATATCCTGATTTCTCTCGATATTGGAGAGATTTTTAAAATGACATGCTTTTTTGGTGATGACGCCGATTCATCGGAACATGTTAGAATATAAATTTTCCAAACTGTCTTAATTATTTAACACACACACACACACACACACACACACACACACACACACACACACACACACACACACACACATACACATTTTTACGTTTTTTACTTGTTTGTGTCTGTTAAACATGTAAGATAGTTTGAATAATTTAATCTATTTTTACACAGTGAATCAGTGTGTATCATCTGGAATATTTATTCGATGAAGCATTGTCAGTCATTATTAATATTTTTTATTCATGTTTTATTTATTTAAATTTAGATTCTTTTCACAGTTACCATTCAGACATATCTGCGCTGTTTACAGACGAAAGGAGAATGATCACCTGAGTGATTGCAATGAAAAGCAACTAAAAGTAAGATGAAAATTAGTAGCAAAAAGTATTTATAACCGACAATCCTTTAGTTCAAAAGTTTGAAGCCACCCCCAGAATCAGCATAGGATGAAAAAAGTATTCTTAGAGTTATTAAAAAAAAATGGAATCAAATATCAAATTTAAATTTGAGAATCGTTTGCAACAAATACCAAAGATTTGTGCCGCGTAAACAAGTCTAAAGAAGGAAATTTAATCATAATGCTTTTTTTCTTTTTGTTATAATAAAATTTCTGATAAAAAATAGGGTCTCACTTTTTTGTAACTATATATAATCATTTTCTCTTATTTAAAGTACAAAATAATTACTTTTTAAACCACTTTAAAAAAGAACCGGGGTTTCCTCAAACTTTTGAACCGTAGTATACATTCAGTACAATATTACTAATATTACTATTAATATTAAAAGTAGTAGTAGTAATGTAACCAGTAAAAGCAAAAGCAGTGTAATGTTGTCGTTGCAACAGACTAACAAAAACAGGGAACTAAAGGAAGGCCTCTAGTCGGAAGATTGGAAGTTTTGAGGAGCATGGAACCACTTCCTAATTGATGTTGTTCCCAGATCCACCTCGACACGAGGTGGTAGCACCTGTTAGGGTCACAGTTACGGGAAAATAGAGAACCCCCAAACAATAAGAAAATACTGCGAAAGCATAAAATAAATTTTTATGATAAAAATACCAACAATACATTTTTATATTATAAAGCCAACAAGGCTTTTATCTGCAGCTGAGGGCATACAATTGCGTTCAAAGAATTTAGATTTTGGCATTAAATAAGCCATAGAGATTGATATACTGCTAAGCAAAATTAACCAACAAAATATTTCTTCTCGACGCTACCTGGATGTGGAGAGGGGGTTAATTAAGAGTTTTCCTTTTCCTAGAATGGCTGCCAATCAACGCAAGGGACCTCACTTTGCGCATTTGCCCAAAGCTGAAGAAAGATACAACTTGAGATGGCAATAGTAAGTTTATTTGTTAAAAAATAATGTTTAGGTGAAAAAAAGAAAGTGTTTAAATACTTTGTCTTTGATACATTACTATTTGGGGAGCTTATTGAAAGCGTTTTTATTAAGAAGACATTTATTAAGAAAACATTTTAGATCGGCAGTAAAAACAAATCTCAAAAACATTTTAGATTATTTCGTATTATAAATGAAATATGTTTGACGATATAGCCAAGACTTATTTTTTAAAAATGAATTTAAAATCCCTAACAACCCTTTACTTCGTGCGCACGCGTAGTCGCATCAACGTAAACATTACTTTAGTGCGATGAAGTCCTAAAGTACGCAACATCTTTTTCTACTTTGTCATAGTTCTTCCCTACTAAAATTTTTCGTGATATATAGAAATGTATACGAAATCTCTTTGAAAAGAAACGGGACTGGTATCACAAACATCTTATTTGAATCCCAAACAACAAACTACATAATGTTCCCTTCAAAGTTATCGTACCGCGAGTCTAACGCACTTTTCCATTTTTCTCTGCCATTGTTTGTATGCATTGCTGAAAGGATCCTTCTTGGATGCCCCTCACTTCTGTCATTACAAGCCTCTTGATGACCTCTGCACCTTCAAAACGGTTCCCTCTGATGATCAACTTCAGGTTGCGAGAAAGAAAAAGACACACGGAGCAAGATCAGGAAATAGGGAATATTCCAGAAAGACAAGAACTGCCTGATATTCAGGACTTTGTGAGCAAGTGCATTATCGTGGTGAAGCAGTCACAATTTGTCCTAAGGTCATTTCTTCTCATCCATCTGCCCATATATTTGTGTTTGGTGACTTTAACGCCCAAAACTAGAAAACTCTGTTACCGACCTTGCTGGTGTCCACACCATTAATTTTTCAAAATCCCAATCCCTTACGCAAGTGGTGGACTTCCCCACGCGTTTCTCCAATAGCCCTAACGGAAGGGACTCGCTAATAGATCTCTGCTTCACTTCCATCCCAAATTCTTGCACTACCAGACAGCTCTGCCCTCTCGGAAACTCTGACCACGCCGTAGTTTCCGTCAACATCTCATTCCACTCCCCAATACTCAAGAAACCCAGACCAGCAGAATATCCCACTGCTACCAAAGAGCAGACTGGGATTCGTTCCGTGACTTCCTCTGTGACGTCCCTTGGAACAACGTTTTTAGTCTTCCCGTCGAAGACTGTGCATCCAAGGTCTCCTCCTGGGTTAAGGCTGGCATCGATGCTTTCATCCCTGCCAGGAAATTTCTGCTTAAATCTCATTCGTCTCCCTGGTTCTCGCCCGTTTGCTCGGCCGCCATTGCCCACCGGAATCACTTCTTCCGGCTTTATCGTAGCCACGCGTTGGACCAAAACAGACGCCTTTTCACCTCAGCTCGTAATAAGTGTTAACGAAGCTAAGATGTTGTTTACTGCCAGAATGAAGCAACGCATAGCATCCTCTAAGTTCGGTGCCAAAGACTACTGGCGTCTCTGTAAAAGCGTAAGTTCTCAATACCCCCACTAATCAATGAATTTGAGGTTCTCACCTCCTCAGCGGACAAGGCTGAATACTTTGCTCGTAGATTTTCGACCAATTTGAGTTTGGATTCGTCTGGAGTTTATACACCCGACTTCCCACCTAGAACTGAGGCTCAATTGAATGACGTCTACATCACACCCTCGCTGATTTCTAACATAATCTCAAAACTTGACCCTCACAAAGAGAGTGGTGGGGACGGAATCCCAATCATAGTCCTGAAGAAATGTGCCCCTGAAGTCTCCTCTGTCCTTTCTAAGCTCTACAACTTCTGCCTATCTTCTTCCTGCTTTCCTGCCTGTTGGGAATCTTCTGTAGTTCCTGTATTTAAGAACACTGGAGAACCCTCGGACCCCGTAAGTTAACGCCCTATCAGCCTTCTCCCGATCTTTGGCAAAGTGTTCGAAGCCATTATCAACGCCGAGGTCGTTCAGCATCTCACAGCCCACAGGCTCTTCTCGGACAAACAGTATGGCTTCCGCTTCACCAGGTCTACTGTTGATATGCTGACGACCATCACCGAGTATATATACCAGGCTCTCGACAAGAATAGTGAAGCCCGAACCGTTGTCTTGGATATCGCTAAAGCGTTCGACAGAGTCTGGCATGCTGGCCTGCTACGGAAACTGCGAAGCTATGGCATACCTGGACTTTTGTTGGACCTAATCCAGTCATTCCTCTCTAACATTGAAGGTGGTATTAAACGGACATGCCTCCCAGAACTACCCTACAAACGCGGGTGTCCCTCAAGGCTCTATCCTAGTCTATCCTAGGTCCTACGCTCTTTCTGATCTACATCAACGATCTCCCCGATGCCATAACATCCCAAGTAGGCATGTACGCCGATGACACCACAGTTTACTCTCGCCGCCATCAAAAATTTGGTGTGGGCGACAAGGCGAACCTCGCTGCCGAGCTTGAAAAGGACTGGATTGGGGCAAGAAATGGCTCGTAAATTACAATTCTTCCAAAACGAAGCTGCTATCAATTAACCACCATAGACAACCGCACCTACCTCTCATTAGCATGGAACAGGCTTGCTCCCAGTGAGTAAAACACTACGCCTGCTTGGCCTGACACTCTCAGCGGACCTCAAGTGGAATGACTACATCGAATCCATTGCTAAATCCGCTGCTATGAAAGTCGGCTCTCTGTGCAGGGCCCGGAAGTTCTTTCCGTCTGAATCTATCCTGCACATATATAAATCTACCATCCGCCCGTGTATTGAATACTGCTGCCACATCATATTTTTTCCTATCAGAAAGCAATGCTTTGTCAACACATGAAATTTAGATTTTTCCATTGTTTTGAAAATTTGCAACAGTAACTTCACTTAAATAACTGTAATTTGTAAATTAATAATCCGATTATTCTCAAATTTTGTCACATACCATTTGAAGGTTAGTACTTCATAAAAATCATATTGATTTTTCTTAGTTGTGCCATCTATATGTTAAGCTTGGGACATATTGAGTGATGTGTCCAGAGAAAATGAAAACTAAAAGGATACTTATAGTTAACATCAGGAAGAGATAGTTGAAATTTCTAGGGCACATAATGAGGAAAAATAGCTTAGAAAATTTTATACTCACAGGGCGGATTGACGGTAATAAGGATAGAAAAACAATGCATAGCCTGCCTGGCGTGCTAGGATGAATGGATGACAGAGCAAGGTTTGGGAGAGATGGCATGAAGACAAAAGTTATTAAGAGCTACAAAAGACAGGAGATTGTGGAGAACCATGATCGCTAACGTCTTGGAGGGAGAAGAAAGTGTAGAAGGTTTTCATCTTTTCCGGTTTTGTAGCGCTCTGTGCTGCATCATCGTCTGCCGAGACGAATAGATAGAAAAAAGAAAACAATACTAACAGATATTTTTAGCTTGTATCCAATCAATGTCTTAGAAGTTATATTAATACGTTTTTTAGGAATATGTTTATGACAAAATATATTTTTGTTTGATAAATTGAGACAAACTGCTGTTAATATTGAATCAGATTATCATCAGCATTCTCATTGATATTTCCTCAGTTTAGCTAAATCTAAAACAGGCCAGTATCCCAACGTGGTTTCCCTCAATACAACGCATTTCAAAGACCAATCAAAATCCCTGAATTAAACAAAATGTACCCTGAAGGAGTCTGAAAAAGCGTTATAAAGAAAGAGACATTAATAAAATGACTAATGCTGATAACAGATACAGTAATTTAACTACATGAACTCCTAGACAACGTATTAAAGGAAAACAAGTATAAATGATGAAACATAAATTGTAAGAAAACAAAAAGCATGGTTGCCAGCTAAAGGAACAGCCCAAGACACGAGCTACGAACAAGAGACACCAAAATTAAGCAAGCACAAAATTTAAACATCTAGGACAGGATTTCTATCTAGAAGGGAATTTCAGGATTTCGAGTATGGAATCTTTATTGTTCACAAGATTTTCACTGACTAATCTTCATCAGCATAAAATCAAATCAAATAATCTGGCGTTCTATTGAAGATTTTGTTTATTGGAGTATGCTTCAATTTATTCATTTAATAATTTGTTATTCATTAAAAGAAATTGTTTAAAAACTCATGTTTTAAAATTTATCAACGTTTTTAAATTGCTATTCAGTCAGTCAATTGTCATGCGTGATACACGCTTGGGCGATCATGTCTCGAAGGAGATATTACTGACAAGGCAGAAAATTGTACCGCAGTAAGTTGCCATTACTTTCTGTGTTAGACTAGTTGCCAACCAAGGTTATAGAACCCAATCTGTCCTGCTATTTAACCCGTAGATAAAGAGAGAGAAGATGGATTAATACCTTATCCAATGGTATTTGTGCGTAAGTGAATGAAACGAATTCGACTGTAATTCGAAATCGGCTCTCCGATTCTTCATTCCGAGTCGATATCCATTATACAACAACGCACAACAATTGCTATTAAATTAGTAAAAATCCTGTACAAAAATATTCCATGTAGATATATATGGTGGTTTTCTAAGCGCAGCTTAGCTGCGGCACAAGGCCGAAAGTATGGGACATCCAGTGAGGATTGAACCGACTACTCAGTTGTAACTGGTTCTAGCAAGACACGCTTGTTAACCATTACACCACTTCGAGATGCCCCATGTAGATATCTATGTATTAATATGGAAAAGAATGCATCCTATTTAGAATGCATCTTTTGAGTCGGAAAATCTTGGAAAGTGAGGATTACATTCTGACATATGGTAAAAAGGGTGCAATGGACAAAATGTTTGATCTAGGCAGTGTTTTAATTGAAGATGTAATCCAAAATATCTTTCAAAAGCTAAGCAAAGTATTAAGAAACTAAAAAATTTAAGTATTGAACATTTATGAAATATTGGTCCTCGTATATGGCTGAATATTGGTCCTCGTATATGGTGAATGTTGAACAATCTCATTACATATGAAGAAGAAACTCGAGGCAACAAATTGTGGCTCTAAATGAGCTTGCTGAGAATACCATGATGTGAACATGTGAGTAACGACGAAATTCTCGGTAAAATGGAAACAAAAAATGTCATTTATACTTCAAACCAGAAGTCAGTTGAAATTTCTAGGGCTCTTAATGAGAAAAGATTGTTTGGAGTATTTGACACTCACAGGACATTGAAGGCAAGAGAGACAGATGAAAGCATCGAGCAACCTACCTAAAGAGCTTGTGTAAATGATTGACAGAACATGAACCAGGAGAGATGGCAAAAAGACAAGCATTACTTAGAGCTGAAAGTTGTAGAGAGCCATGATCTTCCACATCCTGAAGAGAAAAGGAACACAGAAGAAGCAAAAGTCAGGAAAAACAGTCAGTTTATGTTTTTTCAAAAAGTGTTAATTTAAAATAATTCGTAGCGAAGTAAGACGGGATCGAAAACTGGTTATTGATTCAAGTAGTTTTTTTACACATTCTTTTTTCTCAGCATAATATAGGTAGTAACCCCTCACCACAATTAAAGAGTCGCAAGAATATCTCTAAATCTCCCACTTGGAAAGAGTCATTTTTACATAATGTAACGTCAGCCTTTTGAAAACCTGTTTGATCAAAGGAAACAAACAGTCTAGTTTTCATTGCACGACTGTTTCTCCACGTCTCGTAGTCATGGTTGTTGGCCTAGATGTGAACACAGGTGTAACTGACTAACCAACATTGGCCATTTTATAGTCAGCCGAGATAGCTCTGTCTTTTGGGCTGACAAAATATAAGCTTTCATAGGTTAAAAGAATGAAAATGTAGGAGAACAGCAAAAAATGAGGGCGTGGAAAGAAAAGAGAAAGGGAATAAAATGGTGAAAAGAAAAAGAAAAAGGGTAATAATATAGACAATGAAAGAGAATAAAGGAAAAAAATGAGAGCGGAAAGAGAAAGAGAGGTGGGAAAGCGAAAGAAGAAAGTAAAATCATTATAAAAATCAAAGCGCATGAAAATAGAAAGACTAAGAAAAATGAGAGAAATTTATGCTAAAACTTGGAGAAAATGGATAATAAAGACAGAAGAATGAATAGAAAAAAAAGAAGAAGAAAAGAAATATAAACAATAAATAGAATGAGAAAAAAGTAGAAAGTTAAATTTAGTTAAGAGAAAAAAACGCTGGAGGATTTGGCCGAACCAATGAAAGTAATATTGTCATTTAGCAAGCGGTAACATTATATTTGATTTTTAAATAATTTGATATGACTCTGTGGAATGTAGAAATATTACTCGATAACTAAAAAAATACAAAAAAACAAAACAAAAAAAAAAAAAAAAGAGAAAAGAAACCCATTTTTCCAGATTATACAAAGTATGATAATAAAAGGTACTTGCAAAAAATGCCACAAGAAACAAACATGAATTGTTGTTATTCAAACTAAGATAAAACCCTGGAAGTAAAAAAGAAAAAAGAAAAAAAAAAGAATTTTCTAGATAGACAAGCCATATTTGCTTAGATAAGACATAACATTCACTCTTCCTCGGCTTATTTTTCCTTATTTTTTCTCTTATCATACTCAACAAGGCTTTGTAAATATCAAGGAATAAAGTTATAAAACTTTTATAGGTGAATATTAAGAAATTCCATTATTTAGAATAATATGCAAACATATTTCATAAAATATACATACATAATTTTTTTTACTTATTGGTAAGTTACAGTAAATAATATTGGTCTCATGTCCGATATAAGAACTGAGAAGTACCTTATTATAATTCTGATTGTCCTTCTCTTAGTTAGCACGAAGGTTAAGTGCTGTCAATACCTCATTGTTAAATATTTATTTAGCGATATTTTTGAAAATCATGAAATTTTTGACAATGAAGTGTATTTGCGCTTGGTGAGTTGAGTGAAATATTTTTTGGTGAAAAAAGTCAGCCAGGTGGAGCGAAAAGGAAAATATTCTCGCATTTGGATTTTTATTTTGTCTAGTGAGGTCAGAGGTTCATGTCCCACATTGAAGTCTGTACCGGATGATAGCTGTCAATGGCGCGGAAGTGATGTCAAGCTGACAGTTAGAAAATCTTTAGTGGTAATTTTGATTTTGATTTGAAGATTCTGAACACAACCGTTGAAGCGTACGGTTGAGTAAAATCAAAATCGGGTCTCCCCGATGAGGGGTACTGACAACTCAGACCAATCAACCTCCTAACTCGTGGCATGTTCCCCAAGATGTCTTTGCATGCAAAAGGAAAATAAAATATATTTTATTTTACATATGTCTAGTCCATTGTTTTTCAACAGAGGCGTTTGTTGCAGATTGTATTTTTTTGTTGCTGACAGTGACGACGAAAGACAAAAAAGATGAAGAAAAAGATTGTAAAAGGATTATGTGAAACTAGTTTTTGTGAAAAGGTCGGATTGAGTGTGCCCCGACTACGTAATTTATGATTTGAAAAGTTTAATCGTCGCCCCGAATTTGTTGTGGATTTTGAAGCTTAGTATTCGCTCAAGAAGTTTGAGAATAATCGCCGTAGCTGTAGCAATGAAGGCCGCAGAATTTATGAACATCATTGATTCAGCACTGTGGATCTGGGGTTGCAGCCTTGTATTTTCCAGCATTGTGTTAGCAGAAGAATTATTATCATCATCGCCATCGTAGTGAGAGAGCTCCGAATAAACCGCAATATTGCTTCAGAAAAATTATCGCCATTGTCGAACTTGATATAGAACATTCATAAACGTTTTGATTGCGTTCAAAAACGGAAAAATTAAATCAGAGACGCCACTTGGTTTCAGTGAGAAAATGAAAGGAAAAAAAAAGAAAGAATAACTGTCAATAATGAATTATTCCGTTTTGATCACATGGAAAGAGGAAAAAAGATATCTGAGATATTATTTGGTTTGAGCGAGAAAAAAAAGTATCCCCTTCTGTACCCCCTCATTTGTATCTCCTTACGACTTAAAATAATGACCAACATTCATATTTAGGATTGTTATTGTAAAATTTTGTTAAAGTTGTGAAGCTCAAATATTTATGTGATAGGGGAATTTCTATGGATTTATTGTCGTACAGCTCGCATTGAGTATATTTAATCATTAATTTAAAAATTAAGATTCGTCAGAAAATGAAAAATAGGAAAACCATAAAAGTTTTAGGGGAATTTCTATGGATTTATTGTCGTACAGCTCGCATTGAGTATATTTAATCATTAATTTAAAAATTAAGATTCGTCAGAAAATGAAAATAGGAAAACCATAAAAGTTTTAGGGAATTATGGATTTATTGTCGTACAGCTCGCATTGAGTATATTTAATCATTAATTTAAAAAATTAAGATTCGTCAGAAAATGAAAATAGGAAACCATAAAAGTTTTAGGGGAATTTCTATGGATTTATTGTCGTACAGCTCGCATTGAGTATATTTAATCATTAATTTAAAAATTAAGATTCGTCAGAAAATGAAAATAGGAAAACCATAAAAGTTTTAGGGGAATTTCTATGGATTTATTGTCGTACAGCTCGCATTGGAGTATATTCAATCATTAATTTAAAAATTAAGATTCGTCAGAAAATGAAAATAGGAAAACCATAAAAGTTTTAGGGGAAATTTATGGATTTATTGTCGTACAGCTCGCATTGAGTATATTTAATCATTAATTTAAAAATTAAGATTCGTCAGAAAATGAAAATAGGAAAACCATAAAAGTTTTAGGGGAATTTCTATGGATTTATTGTCGTAAAGTAGCTCGCATTGAGTATATTTAATCACAATTTAAAAATTAAGATTCGTCAGAAAATGAAAATAGGAAAACCATAAAAGTTTTAGGGGAATTTCTATGGATTTATTGTCGTACAGCTCGCATTGAGTATATATATTTAATCATTAATTTAAAAATTAAGATTCGTCAGAAAAATGAAAAAAAATAGGAAAACCATAAAAGTTTTAGGGGAATTTCTATGGATGCATTAATGTACAGCTCGCATTGAGTATATTTAATCATTAATTTAAAAATTAAGATCTGTCAGAAAATGAAAATAGGAAAACCATAAAAGTTTTAGGGGAATTTCTTATGGATTTATTGTCGTACAGCTCGCATTGAGTATATTTAATCATTAATTTAAAATTAAGATTCGTCAGAAAATGAAAATAGGAAACCATAAAAGTTTTAGGGAATTTCTATGGATTTATTGTCACAGCTCGCATTGAGTATATTTAATCATTAATTTAAAATTAAGATTCGTCAGAAAATGAAAATAGGAAACATAAAAGTTTTAGGGGAATTTCAGTGGATTTATTGTCGTACAGCTCGCATTGAGTATATTTAATCATTAATTTAAAAATTAAGATTCGTCAGAAAATGAAAATAGGAAAACCATAAAAGTTTTAGGGGAATTTCTTTATGGATTTATTGTCGTACAGCTCGCATTGAGTATATTTAATCATTAATTTAAAATTAAGATTCGTCAGAAAATGAAATAGAAAACCAAAAGTTTTAGGGGAATTTCTATGGATTTATTGTCAAGCTGTGCCTTAATGAGTATATTTAATCATTAATTTAAAAATTAAGATTCGTCAGAAAATGAAAATAGGAAAACCATAAAAGTTTTAGGGGAATTTCTATGGATTTATTGTCGTACAGCTCGCATTGAGTATATTCAATCATTAATTTAAAAATTAAGATTCGTCAGAAAATGAAAATAGGAAAACCATAAAAGTTTTAGGGGAATTTCTATGGATTTACATTATCGTACAGCTCGCATTGAGTATATTTAATCATTAATTTAAAAATTAAGATTCGTCAGAAAATGAAAATAGGAAAAACCATAAAAGTTTTAGGGGAATTTCTATGGATTTATTGTCGTACAGCTCGCATTGAGTATATTTAATCATTAATTTAAAAATTAAGATTCGTCAGAAAATGAAAATAGGAAAACCATAAAAGTTTTAGGGGAATTTCTATGGATTTATTGTCGTACAGCTCGCATTGAGTATATTTAATCATTAATTTAAAAAATTAAGATTCGTCAGAAAATGAAATAGGAAAACCATAAAAGTTTTAGGGGGAATTTCTATGGATTTATTGTCGTACAGCTCGCATTGAGTATATTTAATCATTAATTTAAAAATTAAGATTCGTCAGAAAATGAAAATAGGAAAACCATAAAAGTTTTTAGGGGAATTTCTATGGATTTATTGTCGTACAGCTCGCATTGAGTATATTCAATCATTAATTTAAAAATTAAGATTCGTCAGAAAATGAAAATAGGAAAACCATAAAAGTTTTAGGGGAATTTCTTGATTTATTGTCGTACAGCTCGCATTGGTTATATTTAATCATTAATTTAAAAATTAAGATTCGTCAGAAAATGAAAATAGGAAAACCATAAAAGTTTTAGGGGAATTTATGGATTTATTGTCGTACAGCTCGCATTGAGTATATTTAATCATTAATTTAAAATTAAGATCTGTCAGAAAATGAAAATAGGAAAACCATAAAAGTTTTAGGGGAATTTCTACGGGATTTATTGTCGTACAGCTCGCATTGAGTATATTTAATCATTAATTTAAAAATTAAGATTCGTCAGAACAAAAATAGGAAAACCATAAAAGTTTTAGGGGAATTTCTATGGATTTATTGTCGTACAGCTCGTATTGAGTATATTTAATCACATCAAAATTAAGATTCGTCAGAAAATGAAAATAGGAAAACCATAAAAAAAGTTTTAGGGGAATTTCTATGGATTTATTGTCGTACAGCTGCATTGAGTATATTTAATCATTAATTTAAAATTAAGATTCGTCAGAAAATGAAAATAGGAAAACCATAAAAGTTTTAGGGGAATTTCTATGGATTTATTGTCGTACAGCTCGCATTGAGTATATTTAATCATTAATTTAAAAATTAAGATCTGTCAGAAAATGAAAATAGGAAAACCATAAAAGTTTTAGGGGAATTTCTATGGATTTATTGTCGTACAGCTCGCATTGAGTATATTCAATCATTAATTTAAAAATTAAGATTCGTCAGAAAATGAAAATAGGAAAACCATAAAAGTTTTAGGAGTATTTCTAAATGCTTTCGATTCTATTAAGCATTAAAGTAAAAAACCGTCAACAAGCACTACTAGAAGTTATTCATATTATCATAAAAGCAGGAAGTTTGTGCTTGTTTTAGAAATTTAGTTAATCCAAGTTTGATCCGGACTCTTCTGAGCCAATTAATAATCAGTTAAACTTTGCTTATCAAGGGGAGATACAAGAAAACGTAATAAACAAATAAATAAATAAATAAATAAATAAATAATTCGTCGTAAATTCCCGGTTTGAAAACGCATGCGTACATGTATCAAATGACTTTACGTAATACATTATTAACTACACCTGCAAGTAGTAGAGAAGAAGTTCTATATTATGGTGTCGGGTCGGTGAGTTTGTCACTACATTCTCTCTCTCTTAAGTAGACCAGAGAGAGAGAAAGAAAGAGAGAGAGAGAGAGAGAGAGAGGTGGGATAGATAGATAGATAGATAGATAGATAGATAGACTGAGAAAGAGCGGGGAGAGAGAGAGAGAGAGAGAGAGAGAGAGAGAGAGAGAGAGAGAGAGAGAGAAATGTTTTCAAACAAGGAGAAAAATGCTTAGGCTATCATTTCAGATCTTAGTTTATAGCCTCTTTCCGTTTATTGGTTTGTACATGAAAAAGCTTGGATATTTTTTGTTTACACCTTGCTATCGACGTTGCTAGTTGTTCAATCTTACGAACATTATGCAGACACAGTATAAATTTCTAATAAAAACATTAGCAAGCATTTAAATTATGCATATAATAGTCTTATTCTGTTCGTAACACTTGTATTAATACCTGGTCATAGACAATCCATTGCTTCATAATTTTCAATGGATTTCTATAATACTTTGTAGTGCATTTCCATAGCAAAATAATTCATAATGCATTTTTATAGTAAAAAGGCTTTCACAAAGCATTTCTACAGTAAAAAATAAATTTGTGTTTATATTATGTAAATCAGTTAGTTAAATACCATACGTGATACACGCTTTGGGCGATCATGTCTCGAAAGAGACATGACTGACTGGGCAGAAGATTATCACGCAGTAGGTTGCCATTGCATTCTGTGGTAGATTGGTTGTCAGCAAAGTCTATAGAACCCAATCTGTCCTATTATTTAAACTATAACTGGAGGGAAGAGACGGATTAATACCTTTGCCAAGGGTATTTGTGCGTAAGTGAATGCCATGAATTCAAATGGAATTCGAACTCGGCTCCGCGATTTGTCGTTCCGAGTCGATATCCGCTGCACCACAACGCACATCGCATTATGTAAATATAACATTTATAATATTATGTCAGTAACGCTTGAATTAATTCTTGACTTTTCTTTCATTAATTCACCTCAAGTACATTGATAATGTCCCTAAGTCACTGGGAGTGAAAGTGAATGAAAAGACTAGAAAGAATCGGAAACACAATCCGAAACCAGAAATAAAAGATTAACTCCTATTCAAAAAACCAGGGAGGTTTGTAAACCGAACTGTAGGCGAGCTTATTGAGGAAAATAAATAAACATTTAGTGTTCAGGCGGAAATATTATAAGCATAGAGTTGAAGTTGGTCTGTGATAATATATCTGATTGTTTAAACTTGATAGAAGAAATTTTAGATAAAAAATTACAATAATTTCTAATTAATAATCTCATTTCTCCTAATGTCAGAAAACCTAAAGGCGTTAAGAAAAAATGCCCCAAACTTAATAAAAACAGTTTTTTTCCGTAAAAATGTTTATTATAAGAAGAAAGATCAAAGCATTTTTGAATTTTTAAAATTTTTTTAATCCTTTCTAACACATTCAAAATTTTAGTTGATCAAATTTTTACCAAAGTTTACTATGGTTAATGTAATATTACGAAACTCATTTTTTTCCGGTGAAAAACACATTAATTTGGAAATTTTTCCAAAAATCAAATAATTGTTGGATTTTAATGAAACTTTTAATACTTATTCACAAATGATTGAAATTATTTTTGAAATTATTATTTTTTAGAAAATCTTGGTAAAAATATATATTTTTTACATCTGCTACCCACTTTCACGATATTTCATTAAATGTTTTGATTTTTTCTTTTTAATTATAATTTATAAAGTTTCAAAATTTAAAAATTCTTCAAAGCCTTGTTGCGAATAGATGACTAAGTGAAGACTATATTTACTAATCGAAAATTGAAAACTTATTACGAATTTCTGTGCAAAAAGATATTTAAAATAATTAAAAATTATTTTTTATATGTATGAAGATTGATTTTTAAGTATGATATTTCGTGTGTTGCCCTAAAAGGTCACGTATTTCACGGTTTCTTCCCCTTACAGGAAAAAATTGGGCAATTATGTCAGTTCTAGTCAATCATACTTAGCTTATCCCCACATCTGGTTGTCTTCACTCAATTCACAGGCCAGAAAGAGAAAAGCTCCGTGATTAAGAAATACATTTATTCGAAATTTCATGCTATAAACAAGTAATACTTGCTTAAAAAAATCAATTTAACTTTAAATTTGCTAATTTTCCCAAAATTAAGTGTCACGAATGTATATTTTATTTTGCAATATGTTTAAAACCAAAAATTAACTTTTGTTTACAAACTTGTCAATCTGTTAAAATGGACGAAAAAATAATAACTTTTGAAAATTCTAAAACGTTGAAATTCCAGTCAATGTAATTTCTAGTTGAAATAGATAAGAGTATTTTGCTTACTAGAAATAGCACATTTAATCATTTAGCTTTCATTTAACCCTCTAGGGCCATTCGTATCATATTTGATACAGTATGAAAACAAGCCTTGAAAGAAATATTTTCCTGAAAATTTTTTTAAGAGAAATATTTTATAAATTTCAAATGAAAGCAGTACTGACTGCTCAGTCAATGAATACCAAATGTTTCCTTACAGGGAAATACCAAATGTTTCCTTATAGGGAAATACTGTATCAAATATGATACGAATGGCCCTAGAGGGTTAAGTAGTAATTAGTGGGGGATCTGTTTATTACTTCATAACAATATAGAACTGATCCCCCACTTTATGACAAGTAGAAGCCTTAATCATATTATATTATTAACCCTCTAGGGCCATTCGTATCATATTTGATACAGTATGAAAACAAGCCTTGAAAGAAATATTTTCCTGAAAATTTTTTTAAGAGAAATATTTTATAAATTTCAAATGAAAGCAGTACTGACTGCTCAGTCAATGAATACCAAATGTTTCCTTATAGGGAAATACCAAATGTTTCCTTATAGGGAAATACTGTATCAAATATGATACGAATGGCCCTAGAGGGTTAAAGGTAAAATGAAAGCTCCAAGAAACATTTTTATTTTTAAAAATTCACTTTAAAACTTAGGTATCAGAAATGAGTAGACGTACTTAGTTTAGGCTTATTCTACATCAGATGAAAGCAAAAGATATTCCTTGTCTGATTTAATAAAAAAAAACAACCTTTGATCGAAGAATTTAAGAAAGAAAAAATTCGTTAGAAACAAAGAAAAAAGTGCAGGATTGTTATGAGATATCAATTCTCTTATATGGCAATAAATGTTGGGCAATTTCTCCACAGATGAAGAAAAAATAAACAGAAGCAGCACATACGTGGTTCTACAGTAGGATACTGAAAATTCCATAAATGGGGCGAGTAAGCAATAATGAAGTCTTAAAGAAAATGGCATTAGAAAGAACAGAAATACTCAGAAAAAGACAGTTAAAATTAGTTGAATATTTAACGAAGAAAGAGGTCTTGGAACACTTAACCATCAAGGAACATATTGAGGGCAAGAGAGATAGGGGAAAATAGTAAACTTTAGTTACCTAATGAGTTTTTGCGAACAGCAGAACGGAGAGCGGGGTTGGTGGAGGCTAGTTAACCTTAGCAAATGAAGAAAAACTGCTAAGAGTCACACAAGATAGAAAGTTGTGGAGAGCCATGATTCGCCTATGTCCTGAAGTGTCAAATCACAAAGAAGAAGAAAATGTCTAAATATACTCTTTCTTTAGGAAGTAAGGTTGTATTTCTGTCGTTTTTAATGAAACACACCCGCACATAGCCAAACACACGCATACACCCACCTCCATACATACGCACACACACATGAACATATACGTATGTACATCAAGCCCGTAAATTAATTATGAAGAAAGTATTTATTTTACACATTTTTTCAACATAATCCCCTTCCTTGTCAATACACAACCCAACAGTTATCTATTAAACGCACAAATAGAACATTATTTAGTGAAAATTTTACATCAAATATTAGCTAAAAACTATTAATCTACGGATCTTTCTCTCTCTCTTTCCCCCTCTCTCTTCCTGTTCATCTCTCTTTCTCTCCCTCGATTTTTCTCTTTCGCTCTCTATCTCTTTCTATTTAAGTATGTCGAAAAGTTACCAGCTTGAAAACTAGGAACTGAATGCACAGTTGGAAACTGTTTTTTCGATGAAACTTTAGCCCAGACCTAATATATATAAAGCTTTATTATTTCACTTTTTTAAAAACCTGTTTCTCAATTCCTTTTTCGCGTCGCCATGTTTTATTATTATTTAGTCACCTCAAGTTTCATTCTTTTCCATCTTATGAATATATCTATTCAAGGTGACAGTAAAATATAAAATCTCTGAATACTTTCGCAAACCTTCCCCGAATCTAACCTCACTTCCACCCAAACTGTCTTAGTTATTCTTTTTAAAGAATTTGTCGTGTTTTCTAATATAGGTGAGTAAGTAAACCAGTAAGTTATTAGGGAGCAGCTAAGTAAGCGTAGACAAATTTTATGTTTGCTGACTCGTCACGGATGAGTGATTATTTTGTCCAAAAGATACGCATTCTAAGCCTGTGTCGACTTTACAGAGATGCAGCTGACGATAGCGTCCGAATACTATTTTTTTTTCCTGAAGAGAGCGTGGTAGCCAGGCCGGGGATAACTTGTCGACATTTAGGGAAGCAGGAAAAAAGGCAGAGAGAGAGAGAGAGAGAGAGAGAGAGAGAGAGAGAGAGAGGAAGGAAGACTTTTATTCCTGGGTGATGCATATTAAATAAAAGACGAAGGATTAATTGCAATTTTTAGTTTGATGCGAAAATTCCCAGAGTTAACTTTTGTACAATGTTAGGAAAATCTTAGAAGTGTCATTGAAGTTTATTAACTGTTCTATTATTTTTTAATTTTTGATCAGTTCACTCCAAGCAAGGCACTAAGACACAAGACACTTCTGGGAGTGAAAGAGAGTTTAGAAGAAACCGTAAACCCAATCTTAAACCCCTATTCTTGTTAAAAAAATGGGAAGGAGTGTGAACCGTCTAATAGTCAAACCTATCTACTCCCATTGAGGAAAAATCAATAGTAAATAAAACTTCAGAGTTTCAGTAGAAACGTTAGAATTATAGATTTGAAGTAGACATTAGAAGGAACTGAAAACTCCATCCTAAACAGGAAAAAATCTCTACTCTACTCAAAAGACTGGGGTGAAGTGTGAACCAAACTAAAGATGAAACAATTTATTTCTTATGTTGCATTTAAGCTACATTTAGAAATGTAGCTTAAATGCAACACAAAATCGAAAGTTCGGGGCAGCCGGTGCAGATCGAAATCAGTATTCAGTTATAACGAGACAAGCTCGCTAACCATTACATCACATCTAGGTGCCCTATCCCTAACGCTTATGTATGCGTACTATTTCGAATATTTTTCGCGCAAAAGTAATTATTTTACATTATTTTGGTGAAAATCATAATCATAAAATCATTACAACATAGTGCCAAACAATAATGTCATTTCAACAGTGGTGTAATGGTTAACAAGCATGTCTTGCTAGTTTAATTTACGACTGAATAGTGAGTTTGATCCTCACTGGGTGTTCTACGCTTTCGGCTTTGTGCCACATCTAAGCTACGCTTGGAAAATTATTTGGGCATTTGACGTGGTGTAATGGTTAACAAGCTTGTCTTGCTACCTTACTTACGACTGAATACTGAGTTTGAAGTTCATTGAGTGCTTCGAACTTTCGACCACATCTAAGTTATGCCTAGAAAATCACCATTTCTTTAATTTGCTTTTGCCACATAAATTCACTAAAATGAAATAAGTTGCAATTTACATATTTTTTCGGTGAATTGACAACAAAAATATCAAACTTTATTAGACTGTTCAATTATAAGAAGAGTGTCTAGTACTTTAGTTGTCAATTCTCGAAATAAAAAACAAAAAGACTGCACAAATCCAGTTTAATGTTCGGGTTTTTACTAAAATTCTAAAAATAGCTTTTTAAACAATAAAATTGCCGAGAGAGTTTACAGTAACAGCGGTGTTAAAACAATCTTACTTTTTACGTATGATTCTTTTTGCTGGCACAAGAATAAGCAACCTTGCAAATAAGCACACATGACTTAAACAGATAGCTGTCAATTTACGTGCATCTGCATACCTGATAACTATTTATTATCATAAGTTGGCAATTGTCAAGGTTGAAAATAAGTGCGATCGAGCGGTCGTTATGGCAGAGTAATTTCCCCAAGAAAAATGATTTCAACACCCAGAATAAAATTTTTCTAATTTTTTTCAAATATTGTTCGGGAAACTAATTCAAAGTCATCGTCACATGTGTCGGGTAACACGAGAAGCAACTTTCATTTTTACTTAAACAACTTACTACTAAAATCTGCAACGGATAAGTAGAAATATGGGGGTTTTAAACACACAAAAAGAAGACAATCATTATTGCTTGAAAGACCTTTACTGTAGCTGTGCTACACTATATTCGATACAAATTTGAAAATGTATCATTTAGTCCACCATTTTGAATTATTGCCGCCTTCTTGTCGAACGTTAAAAGTAGGCGGGACTTGCAAGTAGTGGTTTTTTTTCATGGCAGCTACAGCTGTCGCACTCTGTTTACTGTGCACCTCGCCTAGCTGGATTACCACGCCTAACTAAGTTAGATGTTATGCGTGAGTAAATTTTCGCAGGGAACTTATATGAAAAAGTGTAAGCCGAACATTAGTTTTGATGATAGTTGAATTTTTAAGCAGCAAATAACGAACAGAAAATTTGAATGCATTATAAATAGTGTTGGAAATACAATAATACATAGAATATACTATTTTAGTTCTTTATTGGCAAAGTATTGAACATTTGAAGTATAAGACTGTCCTTTTGCTTAAAGGCATTTATTATCCTAGTTTAAAACCATTACGTTTTACAAAAGTACGAATAAAATGGACTAAAGAAATATTTCGTCTGTTTATTATACAAATAGCATCGATTAGACTTGCAATAAAATCAAAACAGTAGAAGTAGCTTTTCATTTGAAACTTATTACCCAATAAATTTTAAAACATACTGAGCTTGTGCAGAATGGACTCAGCCACTAAATATATATATAAAAAAAAGCTATTTTTGTAGTAATAGCGGTGTTTTCAATTTCTAAGTTCTCTCATTGGAACCTTACGTAACATCCCTTTATTCCATTTTTCAAGACGTTATCTATTTTTACTTTAATGGGCATCTCAATTGAGGAGGAAAAAAGATAGAACCAGAAAAGTATGGAAGTGGGGAAAAGAAAATTATTATTTGTAAAGCTAAAAAATATCCATTCACCAATCAAAATAACTTTTAAAATTCTGAATAATTTTAAAAAATAATCATGAAAATCACTTTTCAATTACATAAAAACACTTAAAAAATTTCCATAATCAGTCAATTAATCGCCGTACGTGATACACGCTTGGGCGATCATATCTCGAACGAGACATGAATGACTAGCAGAAGTTTTCCCCGCAGTAGATTGCCATTATTTTCTACGTTAGACTGGTTTCAAACCAAGTCTATAGAACTCAATTTGTCCTGCTATTCAACCCATAGCTTGAGGGAGAATAGAACGTATTTGAGCCCAAATGAATGAAACGAATTCGACTGGAATCTGAACTCGGCTCTCCGATTTTTCGTTCCGAGCCGATATCTATTACTCCACAACGCTCATGTTTCAATAATAAACAGTCTGTAAATTCCTTTCTTGGGATCACCATCATCTGCCTCGTCGTATTCTTGAACAGAAATATCTTCCTTTTCACTTGAGACTTTAGTTTTGGGAAAATCCATAAATTCACTGGGAGACTGTAGAATTACTGACAAACCTGGTTGAAGTAATGTTTTATTAAAAAAGAAGAAATAAAACAAACAAACAAAAACATACACGAGACTGAGACAGTCGTACATGACACAAACTCACTGAATTGCGTCTCACTACCAACCGTGTAAATTTATGAAATAATTTTTTTTCAAATAGGCATTGTAAACTTCCTCTGGATCCTAAACAGAGTTGCTTCAAGGGAGTGTAATTAATTCTCAAGATATTTAAAATCGCCGGATAACTCCGAACAAACTTCGTAATCGGGAAAGTAATTCAGAAAAAATACTTGTTTAGATAAGAATAAATGGTTGGATTTATTATTTTTTCAATATTTACTGACATTAAATTTATTATCAGATATCAAATAATGCGTGGTGGCGATATAAATAACAGTGATCTCATAAAATCGACTAAAACTTGTACTACGAGGGAAAATTTAACGGTTTTCTTGTGTTCAAATTTCTGATAAGTCTTGCAATTGCTACGACTAAAAAATACAATTGGAAATTCCACTATTGCATCGACATATATTTTAGTTTAATAACTTTAAGAAAATATGGGAAAAATAATAGGCTTTATTATCTTAAATCCTATTGTTGTTAGCTCTCTTTTTGAATCCTAATTGCCACCTTAAGTGCATTTCATTAATAAAGGATAATTATTAATTAAACTGGTAATATTCTAGAAGATACATTAGATACTTACAATTATAAAAGACAAAAAATAATATATGTCCGTTTTACCGTTACAAACAATTCCTTTATTTTCTCTGACTTTCGTTCCTTTCTATTTCTTCTCTTTTCTTTCTTTATTTCCCTTTCACTGAAGCAGACGTTAAGTACCAAATAGCATTATCACTTCCCTTTCTTTCTTTCTTTCTTTATGTACGATTACCTTTTCTCATTAAAACCAACAGTGTCACAGATATATCTTTTTTTCACCTTTTCTCGCAATAAAAAAAGCTTAATTAATTATTTATGTGAGGTAATGGTAAAATGATAGTGGTAGAAAGTGTGTAATGTATTAAAAATAATTAAAGATTTTATTATTATTATCATATTCTTAATAAAATATAACGTTGTTTTACGCTTCAAAATAAATCTCCAAGAATCTTATAGCTATCAATGTAAGCTTCCTTTCTTTCTTCTTTATATTTCGGTGGTTTTCTATGCGTAGCATAAATGTAGCAAAAGTTCGAAGCACTCAGTGAAGATCAAACTCACCATTTAGTCGAAATTGTTCTAGCGAGACTAACTTGCTAACCATTGCAACACATCGAGATTATGACACCTCCCGCGGCTGCTGGTCGTTGATGAATTCGATTCAGTAGCTGGTCTTCGAGTTGACTTTACAACGGTGTTCTTCCCCGCCCACGTTGTGAAATTCGATATCAAGGAAGTCACGTTGAATTCTCGCTAGCTGTTTTTCAGCCAACTCGAACCAGACCGGACGTGCGCGCACAATAGGGTAAATAAAAACGGCACCAAAAATAAATTGAATGAAGCCCGAATAAGTTGCGGAAAACGTCTTTATATATATAAAAAGAAAAGAGAATAAAATAATCGCCATTCGTTTCTTCCCAAACCCTGTTCCTATCAAGCCGACAACGGAATGGAAGTTTCGACCAATTTCTCTAAGTAGTAATTTGCGAAGAGTTTTCTTCTTATCATTAATTCGCGTCTCTGGTTGCCAATATTTCTTCACTTCAATCGGAGTTTCAAGTTTGTGGCAATTCAAAATGTCTTTGCTTGCTTCACACCGAAGCTTTACGGAAACTGCCGAAGGATGGTCTTTGGGCGTGGTGGGTAAAGCTGGCAGCGGCGGTAAGTCGTCTTCCCTGTCTTAGCTCAGCGCAACAACTGGTCTGCAAAATCACTTCTTGTCTGTCTTTAATTCCGGTTGGCCGTTTCAAACTTCATCTGCAAAATCACTTCTTATCTGTCTTTAATTCTGGTCGGCCGTTTCGAGGCTTCGTCTGCAAAATCACTTCTTGTCTGTCTTTAACTCTTTTCGGTCGGTCGGCGGCAGGCTTCTCTACGGTTGGCACCCATCGGTGTGGCAATTATCTCTGTCTCTGTCTCTGTACATCTTCAATCAGAAACTCTATGGGAGGCGGCTAGTCCTACGGTGAGCGCCCAGTGTCTTGGCGCCTTACCTTCGTCGTTATATCTCTGGGCCGAGAGCCGACTCTTTTCGTGGCCCCCTCGAGGCTCTGTATTTATGCTTGTCCCTGCTTTACTGGTGCAGGGTATGACGGACACGGAATGTCTATGCAAATCTATTTTCTGGCCCTTGTGACCAATAAAATCATTCACGCTCTCAGCTTTGGGGCGGAGTTACTTCTTTCTATAACAATATTTTTATGACGTCTCTTCTTTCTGTTTGTTTAACCAATGAGACCATTTTCTCTTTACCCATTTTGAGCAAAACTTTTATGCCTTTAATTCTTTTCTCAGGGAAATTTTAGTTTAGTTATTTCTCATAACCAACAAATCTAACCTTTGAACTTGTGAAAGAATCCTGGATACGTAAAATCTCCTTTTTCTGCGTTTGTGACAATCTACGGCCATGTTTCCGTCATATTCAGCATGGGTTTGTCACCCCACCCTAAAAAAAACAAAAAACAAAAAAACAAACAAACAAAAAAAAAAACAAACAACCCACAAAAAACACAAAACAACAACAACAACAACAACAACAACAACAAAGCAAAACAAAACAAAACAAAACAATAAAAATTCATTTTTATCAGCTGTGTCGGCGAAAACAACAATTGAACTTCTCTTAGCTACGCTGCTTCCGCTTGTCAAAAATAGTCGACTGATGCACTAACCTCGTCTGACACGGCTGGCTAGATTTTGGGCGAAGCAATCGAACCTGCACACTCGCGATGAAATATGAATTAGTTCATATTTCAGATTTTTGGTTGCAATTTCCCTTTCTTTTTTTTCTCCGTTCATATTGGGACAGAAGGAATTTATTTTCTCTTTTCAGCTTCTTCTTCTCCGTTGTCATGCCAAAAATAGTGTTACAGATGCCCTTTCCGTTTTCATATTATGTATACTTTTTTTCGACAGTGGCTTTGATTTGTTTTTTTTTTCCGTTCTTCTCTCGCAATCAAAACGGAATGGTCCATTATTTATATTAGGTAGTGGCAGAACGTAACGCACGTTCTAACTTACGAACGCAAGGGCAAGCAAAATTATAATATGATGCGTTATTTTTATAATTTTATTTTCATCATAAATTTTAGTTGATTTTATCGCAACTTTACGCAGGTGTCAAGTCTGCTACATTGAATAGACAGCACCTATGGGGAAAAATCTGCAAATAAGATCCGAAAAAGCAGCCCTTTTGTTTTAGGAAAACTTAGTAAACATCCACCTGATTTAAGGCTACACTAAAATAACTTGACAACTTTTAAGAGTAGTTACCAATACTTCATCTAAGAAAATAAACAAAAGTACCTATATTTTGTTTGATTATCAAATATTTTTAAATTCAAGGAATTGGTTTGGTCTTTTATAAAGTCCTTGGTCAAGAGGGTGGCTACTGCAAGATCGTATGAATGACGACAGGAATCTGCATCATACCACATAAGCAGGAGAAATCAGACAATTTCTACGTCCACATCACCACCTTCATTTGGTCCCCTAACTTTTCAGACAGCAACCCCCCTTTATTATTATTATTATTTGTGGAATGCAGTTGAGCGAAAGACCAACAAAAATTTTTGTGACATCAAAGTGAACTAAAGTCAGGGCTCATGGCAACATTTACAAACTTAAACAAGGAAACAGTCGAGAAGAGTTACAGGATTTTCCGTGGTTGAAGCCAATGGCAATTTTGTTGAATAAATGTGCTCTTTAGTATTTCAGGATGTTTTTGTGTAATTTTAGTAAATATATATGTTAAGATGAGATATCAATGTATTTTCATCTTTGCGTAATTTAGCCGACATCGCATCCTATATATATATATATATATATATATATATATATATATATGCAACATATGTCTGCGGAAGAACCGAGAGGGCGCTGGCCGAAACGTTGAGATTGAAACAAAAATAAATATGCTAGTTTTAATAATTCATAAAATAACTGAAACAGATAAACATCATCACCACAACCACCACCAGCACCACCATTCTCAGAACTGGGTGTGTTCGTAGGCCATTTGCACAGCTGTTCACGCGAACGGTTTCGTCTACAACCTGGGTTAAAAGCCGGAGAGGTTTTCATTCATGCATAACATGTCATATGCATTTAGGTCTGCTGGAGTCTATCCATGCTCAGTTCAAATCGCAGCCGCTATCCTGCAGCTTGAAGGCTCGCTTTGCAAACGGACATGTGATCGTTGGTTCCATGGGTGAATTTTTCATTTTAGTCTGCGACTTTAATCTAAGAAGCTCTCTACCCAGTGATGCCATTACATCACCGTAGTGGCTGCGTATATAGTTATGGAGCCCGTCAACCCCATTGTGCTAGATAATCATTTTTCGTAAAGAGAGGTTCATCCACACTTTGACAGATTTTGTTTTTAATATTACTCCATCAGTAACATAGACTTAAGGTGACAATTAGGATTCAAACAGAGAGGTAACAACAGATGAACCAACGATGTGACAGATAGTACTGGGGTACATGGTACTAGTAGCACTCGTAGAGTAATCTGACACTTTATAAATCTTATTAAATGAGCTGTTTTAATCATTGTATGTAATTTATTTAGGATTAATATCTTTGTCGTTGTTGTGGTGCAATGAATATCGGTTCGGAATGAGAAATCAGAGAGCCGATAGTCTTTGCACAAATTCACACAGTTGAATCTATTGCATTCGATGCACACAAATACCCTTGGGAAAGGTATAAATCCATCTTTTCTCCCTCCAGCTATGGGTTGAATACCAAGGCAGATTAATTTCTATAGCCTTGGTTGGTAACCAGTCTACCACAGAAAGAAATGGCAACTTACTGCAGGAAAATCTTCTGTCTAGTCAGTTATGGTTCGAAACAGACATGATCGCCTAATCGTGTATCACGTATGGTACTTAACTGACTGACTAATGTAATTTAGTAAGGATTAGTATCTTTGCTATTGTTTTCATGAAAACGTTTCGGTTGTGTATCATTTCCAACGGATACTTATAAAAAAAACGGAATGTAGGCAGACAAAATACTGAGCTAAAAAGACGAAGAAATTAGTCTGAACTAACAATATCAAACGTTATCTAACAAAATGGATGAACTTTGTTAGTTGATAGTCTTCTAGAGATTCCTCTTATATTTTTGAAAATTCGTTATTACACCAAATCTTACTATTTCAGCATCAAGTATAGAACATTTCTATTTAACTGAGTAAACAATTCATCTCTTGGTTCCTTGGTATTGAAAATCTATTCATAAACGTTCTATGACGTCAATTAATTGGCATCACCCTTCTCGTATTTCCCAAAAGTTGCAAGAAGAAAATAAAGTTTGACATAAAGTTTGTCACGGACAACATCTCCTGCAAGCAAAGAAATTTCAACATAGGATTGCTGGCAGCCTTTCCCTATCTCTATTGCCCTCAAAATGCCATGTGAAGCTCAAGTATTCCAAGCTCTCCTTCTTTGTTACGTGTTCAATTTCAGCTGTTTTTTCCTTATTCTGACCATAAGCGTTTTTCTCTTGCTTTTTTTAAAAAAAAATTTAGTATCATTCTGTAGAACCACATTTCTGCTGTTTCTAGTCTCCTCACCAGCTATTGTTCAACATTCACTGCCATGTAAGAAGATGAGTCTCACATAAGAATCCAGAACTCTTTTCTTTGTTTCTACGGAAATGTTTCCGTTTCTCAGCATCTTGCTTAGATTTTTTTAAAAATCATATCACCCCGAGCAAGGCGGTAACGCCATTGAAGCGCAGGGGGCTACGTAAGAGTGAAAGGTTTGGAAAAGAGAAAGCCGGAAACCACATCCTAAACAAGGAACAATGGATGAGCCTCTTCTGTTCAATAGACGTGGGTGGAGTGTGAACCGGGCGATAGTTTAGTCTATCTACTCCAATTGAAAAAAAAAAAAAGAGAGAAAAGAAAAGAGTGAAAAGATTGGAAAAGAGAAAGCCGGAAACCACATCCTAAACAAGGAACAAGGGATGAGCCTCTTCACCTGTTCAATAGACGTGGGTGGAGTGTGAACCGGGAGAATGAGTTTTTCATTAGTCCAATGCATGTTCGGATCTCGATGCTGCATTTTTCACCCTCTGTTCAAACGCTTCGCAGATATTAGAACTTTTACAACTGCTTTATGTTTATATCTCCGATTTGTAACTCTCTTCTGGCTATTTTGCTCTCTTGCTGATGGTTATACTTTCTGTCTTTTTTCTAGCGTTCTTCTACCACCGTGTCTAGGAGGTCCTGTCGTTTTCTTTGCGAGTCGTTTCACTACCCACTGTCATTAGCGTATCTTATATTGTTAAAATTACGCTCACCAATACTAATCCCGGTAAGGTTTCCAGTTTCTTTTGGATATCCTCGCTGTAGAAATTGAATATATCTGGAGAGAAGACGCATCCTTGTCTCATGTCCCTTTCTAGTTTTAGTTTTACTTATGCATAATTGTATCAGCAGCGAATATCTCCTTTCTTCACACCGCTTCCGTTGATACAACGTGGGATAGCGATAAAATTGTATCCATTGCTATGTCAGCTGCTAAGAACGTTGGTTCACTGTGTTGGGAAAGACAATTTTTCTCTCCAGAATCTATATTACATATCTATGTCGGCTATTCGTCCATGATTAGAATATTGGTGCCACAAATGGTCCGGTGTTTCTGCTATTTACTTAGAGTTCCTTCAAAAGATCCAAATAAGAATAAGCAATATTATTGATCCTGATCTGGCAGTTCAGATTCAGTCACTTTCACACCGCCTTAAGGTTTCCTTCCTGTATTTTTTTTTTATAAATACGTTGGTGATTGTTCGGATGAGTTCTTCGCTATGGAGCCTAGACTTTTTGAATTTAAGCGCAGTATTAGACTGGCGTCGTGATCACATCAATTTACAATTGAGCTGGCTGGATGTAACCGCAAATTCTACGTTAACAGTTTCTTTTCTCACACTTCTTGCTTGTGGAACTCCTTTCCGGGTCCAAAATTTCCAGTCAATTTAAATCTTCAAAAAATTAAATGCAATGTCAATGGGTATCTGTCGTCCTCCTGATTACTGTTTTCTCTTTCCACTCATTAGTAATGTTTCTGTTCCTAACCCTTCCACACCCAATAACCTTCTTGTGTCTGGGTGTCTTGTGGAGAAATCTATAAAAAAAAACAAAAAACAAACACACACACACACACACACACACACACACACATTTTAAATCGCTTGTTAAACATTTAAACATACCAGACGTCAAAATTAAATTTTAAAGCTGAGCGTCTCGGTATCTTTGACATTCATCGAAAAATCTATCATGTACCAATCTATCCGTCTTTCATTTTGAATGCATTTTTACGAGTAAATGTAAATCTACAGTTATTAATTTGAATGTGTCCAGAGTGTAGTATATAAAACTATTGCATAATTTAACGTTGCTAAGTATTACATTCAGAAGTACATCAGCTAATTGATGTAAGCATACAGATCTCTCACGATGGCAACACCAATTTCTATTCAGTTAAGCAATATTGATCTAGATCATTGATCGAACGGGTAGGAATCTATTGTATTCGGTGCTCTAAGGAAGGCCAACACAGTTTTTGTTGGAGATGATCCAGATAGATTAAGATTGTTTATTAAGCTTCGCTTAGTCTGACACAAGGCTATTAGTAGATTACGAGATATTCCAATATGTTCTTAAGCAATCATCTAACGAAATAATAACCCAGCCCAATGCTAACTAACTTTGATTATCAAATAAGAGGCAGTGCTTTAAGCGTGGTTTTGCCGCAGGATTAGAACAAATTTGAATCTTTTTCTTTCCTCAAGACGTGGCCGACTATTACTCTCCACTCCTTCATAGCAATATTTGCCCCCTCATCATTCCTTCCAGTCCCTGTTGTGGCATCTATTTGCCCAAACTCGTTAGGTAGATTACTCGCTGTTTCCCTCTATCTTGCATTCAGTATGTCCTGTGTGTGACAAATTCCACAAAACTTCTTTCCTGGAAAAGGGGGTACCGTAGGAAATTTAACTTTTTCTAAAATTAGAAATAAGTGTCATGTCTACTTTCAGTTTCCTTTAAACTTCCTCGTTACTCATATTCTCAGCATCCTTCTGTAGAAGTACGTTTTAGTAAATGAGGCTTAATAGATTTATTATGACAGGAATTTAATTTTTTTGTTTATTGTTATTTATGAAGTGTATCTCAGATTTTCCACAAAGGTCACACGTATAGGGCATATATAAAGAATCTAAGCCACAAATCAGTGGCATCTGATCTCCGAAACCAGCTTGTTAACTATTGCATCATAAGGTGCCAAGCCTAGTAGTGTTTTTACGGAATTCTATAACACATTGAATAATTAATGAAAATTATATCGGGTCGACCAAGTAGTTCGTTATGATTTTGTCGACACTAAATTTTAAGCATTATAATAAGTAGATAACTTCATTCTGTCTCTTGCGCATACACACTCGTTCGATACTTGATACTACATCTTAGTTCGGCGTGAACTTGCTACGAGACAGGTTGCATTTTTGTGTGTTTGGGAACACCCTGAAAATAAAGGCCCAAAGTGATCATTATCGACACCTCATGCTTTGTTTTTATTTTTAAAAAGGCAAGAAAACAACGGAAACTTGCAGGAAGCACCTCACTATGGACAATCAACTGAGATTAGCGAACATTATACTACCAAGGTGGTTAAATATATTCTCCAAATATCCAAATCGATTGTTGCAAACCATTTGCATCAACTTGAGTATGTCAGCAATTTCGATGTTTGGGTCTCACATCAGTTGAATGAGGCTAACCTCACTTAACTGTGACTCATTATAGTGAAAACAACAACAACAACAACAACAACAACAACAACAACAACAACAACAAAAAAAAAAACTCCCCAAAATAACTATCCTTTTAAGAAGACAATGGTGACAAGGGATGAAAATGGATAGTCTATAACAACGTGAAGCACAAATAATATTGGGGAAACGCGGCGGTGTTGTTTTTACGAGTTTCTTCTTACAAACAGGGCCATCAATTCGACCGTGTACCGCGAATAGCTGGATAAAGCTATGCACCAGAAGAGTTCGACACTTGCTAATTGTAAGAGAATTGTTTTTCATTGTTATAACACCAAAGCACACATTTCTTTCCAACTGCGGCATCAGTAACTGGCGCTTATCTGAGAGGTTTTGTCACACACTCCATATTTGCCTGACTTTGTGTTTTCAAAATTACACCTGTTTCGGTATTTTTAAAATTCGTTGAACGGACTGACCTTCAGCCCTGAAGATATAAAAATTCACCTGAGATGGTTTTTTGCTAGTAAAGACATTCTCTGAGCAAGGAATAATGCATCTGCCCATAAGATAGCAAAAGCTACTGGATCGAAACGGTAGATGTTCACCCACAGCTGAACTTCTAGCGCGTCCCTTGAAAAAAAATTACGTCAAATATAAATCGTGTATATTTTTATATACGGTGTTTATCTTCTTATTAAATTATTTCTCCCCAATTAAGACAATAAAACCAGTAAGATGCAATGAGTTACTGAGTATAAAAGAATATGAGAAAAAGACAAACATTATCAAGGAGAGCGAACAATAAAAAACAGGAATTAAGAAGACAGTTATCTAAAGAAAATAGTGAATATATATGATTCAAATTATTTATGATAATTTTCAGTATTAAGGAATATATAGAATTAAAATAGTTTTTAATCTTTGTATTCGTTCTCTTTTACCCCCATTTGGTTCTTGCGTCTTAGTGGCATTATCGCCTTTCTTAGGGTGAAGTTTTTGTTAGTTATTAAGAACTCTTTGAAGAGAATACAATGATTTACTATATGATTTATATTGTTACGAACCTCCACCTGGGTTTATTGAAAAAGAAAAGACACAAGCACTACTATTTTAGAAGTATCATAAATACTTAGTAAATTCGAAACGAGTGAAATTTAAAATTAGCGGTTTGATTTCAGTTTGCATGCATGCGGGGTAAAGATCGTATGACTCATAGAAAGCATGCTTCCTTCTTTCTGATCACGCGAAAACCTAATGATCTAGCTGATACTGCTCGGACGGTAACACAACCCTGAATCCTGGAAAACCATCGGAGTGGGCAATGACCTCCTTCCACCCAAATCTGCAAAAGGATCTATATTTGGGAATCATGAGTTACGTACCAAAATTTTGGCGCGAAAATAAAGGCCGTTTTCAGTCAGTCCTGTATTCAGGTTTAACGTGAACGATCGACCGCGAAGACCTGCGATAGTCTGCTATAAATTCGGTTGCGTAAAACCCGTAGGAACCGAATAGAGTTTTGGAGCTAAGAGGTTGATTCAAAGAAATCAAACCCCAGTACACCGAAGAAATCACAATTTAACAAAAATGACGAAACTTCAACCAAAATCTCGGTCCCTAGAAAAGGGAAAACAAATAGAAAAAGATAAAAATCCAACAGGTCTTAATATATTAAACAAGACGAGAAAGAAAGTGTTTATTTATGTATGCTTTTGTAAATGCATGTGAGTTGACTTCAAACCGTCAATATTTATCTTCATGAAAAGATAAACCCATCTTCCGTATCATTTCTTTCTAAAACATTTTCTAATTTTTTTGATTTATCCTGATTCCTATATTTCAAAATCTCAATCTGTTATAAAACCATCTGTATATTTTGTAAACAAAGCCTGTTAATTGTTATTACTGTATATTCGTCTTCTATCGTCTGTCACCATTTGGGTTCGATCACTAAATCAATTCCATTTAGCTCGGCTGTGATTAACCAATCGGGAGAGAGGCCTCATTCTACGAAATCGTGATTTCATTTTTTCGTTTATGTGTTACGGTCCCGTCTTCTACTGTTACTTTAACGGTGGTGTGGGTCGGGTCGTAACAATATCCAGACGAAATAGACAAAAAAATACCTGAATTGAAAATTCTCAATTGCTTAAAACGATTCGGGTTTTAAAGAGATTTAATCAAGACGCATCATTTTGAGCAGGGCAGTTAATATTAAATATGGTTGCAACACCACTTGTTATGGTTTCTTAGATTACTGACAGAATGGATACTTGTCTCTTTTCTGTTAAAAAGAATAATTAGTCTTTTCCTGATAGGCTTTTAATATTGATACACTTCAAGCTGGGGTTGTCTTCTATAATAGGCTTTTAATATTGATACATTTCAAGCTGGGGTTGTCTTCTATAATAGGCTTTTAATATTGATACACTTCAAGCTGGGGTTGTCTTCTATACTAGGCTTTTAATATTGATACACTTCAAGCTGGGGTTGTCTTCTATACTAAGCTTTTAATATTGATACACTTCAAGCTGGGGTTGTCTTCTATACTAGGCTTTTAATATTGATACACTTCAAGCTGGGGTTGTCTTCTATACTAGGCTTTTAATATTGATACACTTCAAGCTGGGGTTGTCTTCTATACTATCAGGTGAACAAGTATATTTCTTCTTCTTCTTCTTCTGCAGTGTCTCCCCACAACTTTCTATTCTGTGTAACTCTGAGGAACGTTTGTCCCTTTGTCATTTCTCTCGCACCACGTTCCACCATCTATTCAGGTCAGGTAAGTGGTACGTTTTTGTCCCCTGTTCCTCGATATATCCTGCTGTGAATGACAAGTCTTCATTATGTGTCATAATAAATTTAACTGTTTCTTTCATATTTTGATTCTTTTCATTTTCCTCAAGACTTCGTTGTTTACGCGTTTCGTCCATGGAATGTTCTTGCGGATCTACATTTCTTTTTTTTTTCTTTTTTTAATCGTATCACCCCGAGCAAGGCAGTAACGCCACTGATGTGCAGGGGGCTACGTAATGGTGAAAAGATTGGAAAAGAGAAAGCCGGAAACCATATCCTAAACAGGGAACAAGGGATGAGCCTCTTAACCTGTTCAATAGACGTGGGTGGAGTGTGAACCGGGCGATAGATAGCTCTATCTACTCCAGTTGAAAAAAAAAAACAAAGTGAGAAGATTTGAAAAGAGAAAGCCGGAAACCACATCCTAAACAGGGGGCAAGGGATGAGCCTCTACACCTGTTCAATAGACGTGGGTGGAGTGTGAACCTGTCATCCCCATCTAGGAGAAGATTGTTAAGCATTCATAGCAATATAAAAGGATTAATATTACATAACAGTTCAGCAAATTTTTCTTAATACATTGCTTTTGGAACACATCTTTTGTTATTCCAATTCGCGTTCGGATTTCGGTGTCGCATTTTTCATCCTCTGTTAAAACACCAACTATTCAAACTTATGTACTTACAGATATTTAGTAAAAAATTTAAAGCGTAGTTTTCATGCTTAATAAAATAAAATCTAAAATCCCCAGCAACCCTCGTTCGTTCGCACGTATAATTACACCACGGTAACAAATTTAGTCCAATTAATTCACAAAGGAGGAAACGTGTCACACGAAAACTTTCTTTCACCAATATTGTTCTTGATATATATATATGTGTGTGTGTGTGTGTGTGAGTGTTTTTGTGTGTGTATGTGTGTGTGTGAAATGTGTGTGTATGTATGTATATATATATATATGTATATATATATGCAATTTATTATATATATTATATTATTTATATATTATATATATAAATAATATATACTTATACTTATTTGAAAGCGCTCAAGATCAGTAATAGAGCTAACATATTCAGTTAGATAGGTGTGAGTTTGTGACCATGGGTTTCACGCTCTTGCAATCGTTAGACAAACTCTGACGATTGCAAGAGCGTGAAACACAGGGTCACAAACTCACACCTATCTAACTGAATATGTTAGCTCTATCACTGATATTGAGCGCTTTCAAATAAGTATATATATATATATATATATATATATATATATATATGTGTGTGTGTGTGCGTGTGTGTGTATATATCATTTCATTATCTCATACAAAGCTACAAAATATTTAAACATTTTTCGATTACAAAAATAAAGAAAAAATGTAAATAAAAAAAGAAATGTTAGGTTCGCAAATTTAACTTTTTAATGATGCGATATTCCTTGAAACATTCTAGAATGTAGTTGTGCATCCAAGTTGTCATCATTTTCCGCTTTTTATCTCTTTGAGAAGTATAACTGCAGGTATAGAACTATCTTTGGTTTGTTCACTCAGCTTTATCTGCAGGCAAATACTTAGTGAAATGACGTAGCCGCATGAGTCCTATTAAATAAGCTTATGCATCGTAGAAAAACCAATTCGGGAATTATAACGATTGAACGGTGTCCATATTGCTGGAAAATGTTTAAATAATCAGTTGATAATATCAGCTGATCTTCAGTGAAACATTAATTGATGATGCCCGTCGTTTAAGGCTAAATTTGTCAAAGGGTCACTAGATCGAGAAACCTTGTAAGATTGAAACTCACAACACTGTTGAAGTCCTTGTAAAACAAGTTTGTTTACCTTAGATCTATGGCAAGCAGCCTAAGTATGTCCTAATATATATTTTAAAACCGAGTTTACCTTAAACAAGGCAGTGAAGCCACCGAGACGTAAGGAATTACTGGGTGTGGAAGGGTTAGAAACAGGAACAAGTTTGCTTGAATGCATGGATCCAGAAAGAAGTTTCACAAGCGAAGAGTGTGAGGCAAAAACTGTTAACATATAATTTACGGCTGCATCTAGTCAGCTCAACTGTAAATTGGCGAGACCTCGTCACTAGTCTAGTACTGCGTTTAAATTCAAAGATTGTAGGAACCATAGCGAAGTGCTCACCCGAACAATTATCATGAAAGTATTTATGGAAAAGTTAAATGAAGGCAACCTTAGGGCGGTGAGAAAGTAATGGAAACCGAGGTGCAAGATCGGGGCTAATAATTATGCAGATTCTTTTTTGGATTTTATCAAGAAGCTTTAGATAGATAGCAGGAGCACTGGACAATATGTGGTAGCAATATTCTAGGCATGAACGAATGGTAGACTATATATATATATATATATATATATATATATATATATATATATATATATATATATAAAGTAAGATAGACTATAGAAGGTAAAGTTGTTTAGCTCGACACAGTAAAACAACTTTCATGGCAGCTGACATATTAATGGATTCAATATAGTCTTTCCACTTAATGTCAGCCGAGGACGCTAGCCCAAGAAGGCGCAGCAAGTAACACTTTTGGAGGTCAGCATCAGTCATTCGGATGGAAGGCAGATAGCGTTCTCTCAGAGAGCAGTTTAGTTTTGGAAGCGTTAAAATGAACAAGTTATCTTTTGCCGCATTTAATAAGAGACTAAAGATCGTTTTGGATATCAGCTGCCAATTTCACCTTATTAGACTGATCCGACTTACTATTGAGACAGGATTAAAATGTTTGTGTCATTAGCGTAGATACCAAGTTGAGAGCAAATCGAGAAGGTCATTAGGAAAAATAAAAAAAACAAACAAAATAGGACCAAGGATGGAGGACACCCACATTAGTGCAAAAGTAACTGGGTGAGTGTCCATTCAGGATTACTTATATTCTTAGAGTAGTGCAGTGTAACGTCACTCAGTGAGGATTGTATTTATTTACTTATTTTTTAATCATTTCACCCCAAGCAATGCGAGACCGCCTCTAGTGCGCAGAGGGTTAGAGTAAGAGAAAAGACAAGGTACAAGGGGTATTGAAGAAAGGATAAAAGATGAACGGAATTCAGTATATAGAAGATGGCAACTGATGTTGCATTTAAACTTTTGGAGATTGCAGCTATCTGGGAAGCAAGTAAACGGAAGGAGGTTCCACAAGCGGGAAATGGAGTAGAAATGGCGTTTTCATTTAACCATTTCAACGGCTAAAGGATGGGACCTAGATGCCAATCTAGTCGTACGTTTAAATTTACGTGATCGGGGCACGTTCATCAGAGTAGTTGCCATGAAAATATTTCTAGAAAAGACAGAAGGAATCCACGTCACGTCGGTGAGAAAGTGATTGAAGTAATGGTCTGTTAGATTAGCTCGTTAACCATTATGACACAGTAAAACGATAAGTCACACAAGAAGATAAGCTGACAAGAATTATTAGCTACATTGTATTTGCATACATACTCCACAGATAGATAGAAATTCAATCGGGATTATTATCTGTGAGCCTTCTGATTGGTCGATGTTTTAATAAAAACCAACAACCTTATATTTGGATTAGGATCTAAAGTTAAATTTGAGGAGGCTTGGGCAATTTTTGCACGGTATTGTCACTTTAAAACTCGACCTTGTGTCACACTCGGTAGCGACGTGAGTGCGCTGAAAAATAAGTAAATAAATCCTAAGTTTAATTTTGTCGCAAGGTGATATGTTTGGGACAAAATTAAGTAATAATATTTATCCACAGCTGCCTGCATTCATTTAGTGGTCAATTTGGTGAGGAACGAATTTGTAAAAGAGTGTATTTTGCGTAGATGTGCGTTGTGGTGCAGTAGATATCGGCTCGCAACGAGAAATTGGAGAGCCGAGTTCTAATTTCAGTTGGGTTCGTTGCATTCACTTACGCGCAAAAATCCATGGGAATGATATCAATCCGTCTCTTCTCAATCCAGCTGTGGATTAAATAGCAGGGCAGATTGGGGTCTATAGTCTTGTTTGGTAACCAGTTCACCGCAGAAAGTAATGGAAACCTAATGCGGGAAGATCTTCCGTACAGTCAGCCATGTTTTTTCGAGACATGATCGCCAAAGAGTGTATCACGAATGACACTTACCTGACTGACTAAAAGAAATGAGGAACGTTAGAGAGAGAGAGAGAGAGAGAGAGAGATTGAAAAGGCGAAAAAGTGAGATCGAGAAGACTACAAATGGGTTACGATAAAATCTTGTTAATATACGGAGATATACTGAGAACACTATAGTCAGATCGTGTGAATAAGGAGGGAGTTTCAAAAACATTGAAACAAAAACGACACTTAGAATCAGAAAGAGACTGTTGAAATATCTGGCATTTTTTTCAAAAGAGAAAAGCGGATTTGGAGAATTTGGCACTCACGAAACATATTAAAGAGAAGCAGAGTGAAACAGTGAGTAACCTACCCGTTTAAAAGTCTGACAGAACTACGACAAAGCATCCTTTAATAAAATAGCAAAAACCACAAACATGGTACATAGGATCTCACTCACTGCAAGCAAATTTATCTTCATGAGCGTCTACGGAAATTTTTTTCAATAATCAAAACGTAAGAAAATAATAGAACATTCATGCGGATTCGTTTTCAAAAAGCCGTGAAAATTCGAACGTACATTGGAATAGCGAAATATGCATTCTAGAAGTTAAGCAACGTGTTAAAAAACAGGTAAAAATCATTACAAACAAAGAAAAGAGTACTGAACAGTTACGTAATATCAGCCCTTTTATATTACAGTGAATGCTGAGTAATCTCTTCACAATTGAAGAAGAGACTTGAAGCAACAGAAGTGTGATCCTTCTCTACTGCAGTGAATGCTGGGTAATCTCTTCACAAATGAAAAAGAGATTTGAATCAACAAAAGTATGGTTCTGAGGAAGGATGGACTGAACACGTCAGCAATGAGGAACTTTTAACAAAAATCGAAACAAAAACCTTACCACTACTATTATATTATTATAACTAAATAACTTAAATATTAAAGTGTTTCAAAAGGCGATGGAAATATGAAAGCGCATTTGAATAGCAAAAGATGCTTTCCAAAAGTTAAACAATGTATTAAGAAACAGAAATATTTAATTAAAAACAAAGAAAAGAATATTGAACTGTTATGTAATATCAATCTTCTTATATGACAGTGAATGGTGGACAAAAGAGTACTGTATTGTAACGCAATATCAGTCCTTCTAATATTTCAAACATACGCACCGTAATGGGGGCGCTAGAGGGTGTCGTCAGTGATGCCATCGCGAGTGATTGACAATCTCTTCACAGATGAAGAGGAAACTTGAGACAACATAAATATGGTTCTACAAAAGGATGCTGAGAATACCATGAACTGAATATGTGAGCAAAGAGGAAGTTTTAAGGAAAAAAAAAAAAAAGAAACACGCGCACTCACACACACACACACACACACACACACACACACACACACTTATATTCAGAATCAGAAAGTGATATTTGAAATTTCTGGGACACATAATGAGAAAGTAGGGCTTGGAGAATTTGACACCCACAGGACATACTGAAGACAAGAGGAACAAAGAAAAACAGAGAGTAAACAACAAGTTTATAAATATAGTAGGCAAATTGGGGTGGTAGTCAGTAAAATATCAAACATTTTTAAGAGTTAGAAAATATTAGAAGTTGTGGAAAGTGATGATCTCGCGTTTCCTGTATGGACAATAGAAAAAGATGATTACATTTTCTCGTAAACATCGATGTTGGTAAATATTTAATAGTAAAATCTTCAATTTTTACGATACCGAGAAAAGATTCATTATTGATGGCCACGATCTTAAAAACGTTAGATATGCAGATAACACATTATTATTAGCAAGCGAAGAAAGTCAATTACCAGAATTGTTGCAGAAGGTAGTAAAGAAAAGAGAGAAGAAAGGAGAAAACACTAATTGTAAGAGGACGTGCGATTTGAAGAAAAATAAATGGCTCAACACATGAGTTACAAACTGGAGACAAAAGTACAAACATTTAAACATTTTAACAAAGAAAAGAAAATACCACAATGAAATTCGAAAGCGTATTAGGATAGTGAATTCAGTTCTAAGCAAAGTATTAAAAAACGGGACAGTTTCGTTAGAAACAGCAAATAGTAGTGATTGTTATAGTGAATTGTTATATGTAACAAACACTAAAAAAGTAATTTGGTGAGCATCAACATCTGTAGATCAATAGCACTTATTTGCGAGCAGATTACCTCATTTATCCCTCTGCCTATTTGCAAGAAGCTGAGATTGCCAGGGAGACAGCGTGATATTCCATTACTTACATCAGCTGTCCAAACACGAAATGAATATAATGTTTATATACGTACATTACATATGTTGCAAAGGATGTCATGGACAGAAGTGATAGTGAGGACCACTGTCTATAAAATGCTTCCGTGGAATGCGTCTCAAATAACCTCTGATTCATTATTAGTCGCTACAATCTTAACATTAGACATGCAGGTAACACAGTGTTGATAGCAGGCACATACATTAAAGTAGAGTAATTCTTAAAGATGGTATTAAAGGAAGGCGGGAAGAAAGTACTAAACATCAATTGTTTGAGTTTGAGCTTTGTTTAATGGCATATCAACCTGTGTGGGTTATTTAATGCCAATAAATTTTTTAAAAATGTTCCTTTATAATGAGAAGGTTAATTTAGTAAGATTTTAATGAAAAGATTTTTTTATTTTTATTTTAGAAAATGTTTACTAGTTTTGTATTCAAAAATGTATTGCTGGTAATAATTTTTTCCTTCAAAAATTCATTATGGCAAAGATTTTTCCTTTTTGTCCTTCAAAAATGTATTGTTGGTAATATTTTTCCTTCTATAAAAGTATTTTTATGTATATACTAGCAGTATAGCTCGGCGTTGCTCGGGTGTAATGAAAACTTTAAAACTAATCCATGGTTCTGGACGTTGGCACGAAATACTAAAAAGCAATAGTTGTTTCCAGTTAAAGCGAAACCGTAGACTGAAAAAAAAAAAAAAAATGAATGAGTGTAAGTCAAATTTTGATTTCCTGGTATTGCTATAAAAAATATTTTTTCGTCGTGAACTGAATTTTGAAGGCTAAATAAGTCCTCTGAGTAAATAGTATCATGGCTGAGACTAAGAACTACAATTATACCTACTTAGAGCCAAACCCGAAGCAAAAACTAAAATAAAAGGGCTGAAAAACTGATTTTAATCAGACCCGGTAGGATATCGGGGTATCGATTTCCAATATTGGAGTTAAATAAGTCATTCAAGGATAGAACTGCAACCTTGAAACTTCTGAATATCGTTTCTTATGTTTTTGTTTTCGAGTGTATCAAATTTGATTAAAATCGGACCCCTCCTATAACCCGATTTTTTTGATTATCGATTTTCGATATTTATCGGCGGTACCTTGACACAAAACCTAACTAAGAACACTCACAGACGCTTATAGTACAACTGTGTAAATTTTCAAGAAAATCGGTTCAGCCATTTTGGAGTTTATAGGTAACGGACACACACACACACACATCCATACACACAGAGAAAAATGTTCCATTTATAAATAAGTTTAGATTTCTATAAAAGTGTATTTTTGTATTTTCATAGTGTTCTGAGCCCAGTTTGGAGGCTATTTGCCTATAGATGGGACCCTAACAGGTGCGACCACTCCGGGTCTGGGTGGACCTGAGAACAACAGCGATTAAGAGGTGGTTCCATGCTCCTCACAACATCCCAGTTAGAGGACTTGCTACCGGATGCAGTTTACCGTCATGCTCAAACATCAATTGTAAGAAGACAGTATATGATTGTTGGTAAAAGAAACAGCTCAATATATCAATTACAAATAAACATGTGCAAAACTTTTATTATCTAGGAAGTCTTTTATTAACAGATTACCAAAAATATGACATTGAAATTCAAAGGAGAAATATAGCGGGAGATACCTTCTAAAAGTTAAGTAAAATATTAAGCTTGTGTTAATCGTTGGCAGAACAGGAATTAAGAAATACAGGGAAAAGATAAAATTTTCTAAGAGCTACAAAGGAAAAGAAGTTGGGGAGAGCCATGATTGCTCACGTCCTGGAAGAACAAAGAAGAAGAAGAAGAAGAATTTAGTTTCAACAGTGACAATTTATGACCTACACGTGTAGTAACGAATCAAAGTTGATAATGAATTGAGAGAAAAGCAAGATTTTGCTTCTGGTTAAGGCAAAGAGATAAGTCATGACATATTTGGACGATTAGCTTACCATTATCACTTTTCCGTGATATCAGTACATTGGTTGTTTGTAAAGACAACTCACTTCAGGAATTATCTGATATGTGTCATTACAACAGTGAGATCTGGTAAATATAGAATATTGCGAGTATATTTGAACCAGAGTTGCTCAACCTTTACTTTTTAGGCTTGATAATGGATGTGCGTTGTGGTGCAGTGGATATCTGCTCGGAGCCGAGTTCGAATTCCAATAGAATTTCCTGCATTCACTTACGCACAAATACCCTTGGGAAAGGTATTAATTTGTCTCTTCTCTCCAGTTATGGGTTAAACAAACAAGACAGATTGGGTTCTATAGCCTTGGTTAGCAACCAGTCTACCGCAGAAAGTAATGGCAACCTACTGCGAGATAATCTTCTGCCCAGTCAGTCATGTTTATTTTGAGACATGATCGCCCAAGCGTGTGTCACGTATGTCCCTTAACTGACTAACTGAATGTTCAAAATCGTTTAAATGGTCTCGTGGGGTATATTTTAGTCAGTTAAGTGCCATACGTGATACACGCTTGGGCGATCATATCTCGAAAGAGACATGACTGCCTGGGCAGAAGATTATTCCGCAGTAGATTGCCATTGCTTTCTGCGGTAGACTGATTGCCAACCAAGGCTATAGAACTCAATCAGTCCTATTATATTTAACCCATAACTCGAGGGAAGAGACAGATTAATATATTTCTCAAGGATATTTGTGCGTAAGTGAATGCAAGGAATTCGATTGGAATTCGAACTCGGCCCCCCGATTTCTCGTTCCGAGTCGATATCTATTGCATCACAACACAAGGCCAAACATATGGAGCACCCACAGTGATTTACTACGAATAACTAAGTTGTGGCACAAGGCCGAATGTATGGAGCATCTACTGAATATCGAACTCACTCCTTTTTCTTCTATGTGCTATGTTCCTTCACGACGTAGCCGATCATGTCCTTCCACGTCTTCCTATCACTGCTGGCTCTTAGCTCGCTTTCCCCTGTTACCCCGCTCTACCATCCACCTACTCAGGCCCTTCAAATATGTTATCCGCTGCATGTTGAAAGTATCTGTCTCTCCCGCTATCTGACCTGTGAATATCATATTCCCCAAGCTTTCCTTCCTCATCACATGTTCTAGGAGCTTCAGCTGTATCTTTCTGATGCTCAGTATTAATTTCCTTTTCGCTTCCATCATTTCTAAAACCTCAGCATTGCTCACATGATCGATCCATGATATCAGCAGCATCCTTCTGTAGCACCACATTTAACTCACTACTCAGTTCTAGCGAAACAAGATTCCTAATCATTACCCAACGTCAAAGTGTCTTCAAATGATTTTCTAAGCATAGCTTAGATATGGCACAAGGTAAAAAATGTGGAGCACTCAGTGAGGATCGAACTTACTACTCAGCCGTAATTCATCTGGGGGGGGTAAGCTTGTTAATCAATACACCACATTGAATTGCCATACGCGGTCTTGCTGGGGAATTACTTATTTTTCCACTGAAACCCCTTCCCCATTGACACAAAGTTGAAAATCTACAATACTCTATCGCTGTTTTCATGGCAAATGTTCAGAAAAATTTCTTTTCTTTGGTGTCACCAGTTCAGGCCTTTGCCGTTAGTAAACGCCACGCTACTTCCATAGAGTCACCTTCATTTTCTCACTGTTACAAATGTAATTAAGAAGTTTCACTGTGACAGCTTTATTTTTCAAAGAACAGTCACTTTGAGGAGCAGATTCCTGCGTGAATGCTCTTCGAAAAGTTTAAATTGTTCAAGTCAAGAGTTAACTCTTCCTAATTTCTTCTCCACTCATATAGCACACCTTATCGATTATTACTATTTCGACTGTAGCCCTCTATATTGAGTGGTTCTCGTGCATTGTATTCGGTGATATTTAGTAAAAAACATCTATCTAATTTGCCTTTCTGACAATAGCTTGCTTTCTAAAACATTTTAATTCTGTTTTTAGTAATCTGTGTCCGTCTCGTTTAACTTTTAAAAGTCTTCAAGTGAGACTATTTTTGAGAAACAAGCGATATTCTTGACATGCCCACTTTTTTCGTATTCTAATAAGACCTTCTGTATTCAGTAATATATCTGCATCACTTAATGCTTGGTTTGAGTGTTTCTGCACAAGTCAAAACGAGAATTTTAAGCGTTCTATCTATCTATCTATCTATCTATTTGCACCCAATCGATATAGACTAAGAAAAGTAGCTCCTCGAATCGAAGCTAAGCATTCTTTTTTCACAATGTATGATTGAACGTAATTGCATCCGGTCCTTGGACAGGAAATTAAAAGTAGATGTTCCGGTTTGCTTCATGAAATCTGAGCTAAGTAACGTGGTCCAACCGGTAGGACATTGACACTTATAGTGACCTTACAAAATCCGAGGTTGGACTTTTAACTTTGGATTCGTTTTCATAAGTCATTGCTTCTATTGTCACTGAGGTAATCTCTTTGCATAGGAAAAGCTTTAAACAGAAATATATTTCACCTGATTATTCCTATGTGTATATGCATTGAATATAACATCTGACAATATAATAATAACACAAATATTTGAAATTCATGTTGAAAGTAGCTTACCTAAAAAAAAAAAATCTTTTTATCTAAATAATGAAATGCCACTGGTGATTTAATTTTACTTTATGTTGATATATAGGAAAGATTGTAAAGGAGGTGACATTTTTTAACTTGAGTTTCAAATTTGACAAGAAATGTTTTACTATTTTACATTGATTTTTCTGATCATTTTTGTTCCTCTTCACAACTTTTTGGCCGTTGCAACTTGCAAATTCAGATAAAGTAAAGTAAATTTTGTTATACTTTTGTAAAAAGTCTTATAATCATGGATCTCTGGTTTTTGCCATTTCTATTAGAACGTTTTAACTGTTGTATCCTCCAACATTCTTCATTAAAAAAAAAAAAACAACGACGAAAAATGTTACGAATAAATCGATATATGATAGTAATTGTTTTAATTTCCCAGAGAAATTCGAACAAAATTAGAATCCTTTTTAATAAGAGTCCCGTTTAAGTGCAGATTGTTAAAACTAGATAAAAGGGAATACTTCAATTTCTATCCAGAATTAGCCAAACACTTTAAAGTCAACACTTATTTTGAATTAACTACAGGTAACTATAAACTACAATGCGCTACGCTTATACCCAAGTTATATATATATATATATATATGTGTGTGTGTGTGTGTGTGTGCTGCAATCTCTTTCCCATTACCGAAATATTGTTTCTGTGTTTTTTCTATAAATACTTTCATAGTAATTTTTCGGAGGAGTTTTTCGCTACGGTAATTTAAGTCGTGATTTTTGAACGTGAACTGATCTTTTTGCAGACCAGTGCATTCCTTTTTCGTCCTTGGGTGGACTTTATTTTCTTCTTTTATCTTTGGGCAAACTTTTATTTTAAGTTTTATTTTCTCTTCAAGTTTATAAGTTAGTTAATCGACATTTTTTTCTCAGTAAATTCGAATTATTCTTCCCGTTTACAGTTTATTTTTTTCTACCTTTTTGTATCCATTTGTTATCTTTTTCTGTTATTATTTATAGAGTTTTACATTTTTTTTAAATGTTTTTGAATATTAATTTTTATATCTCTTTCCCCTGGTCCATTCTTTTTCGCAAAGAAAAAAAGACTTTATCCGCTAAGTCGAAACGTTTATAAACAAGATCACCGACAAAATCTCAGGCTGAAAAAGTTATTATACAATCTAAAAAGTATAATGATTTTAACTTCCTTTTTAAACATTAAAAGCGTGGATTGAAAGAACGTAGAAAATCCAATAAATTTCCCTAAAGTGAAAATAATTTCAACACTAGTAAGGTAAAGTTTGGGTGCGCGGCAAGTATGAGGCATGATTGAGGAGGCCAACGATACCCTCTGAACGTGCACTGGCGTATTCCGATAATGATAAGACTACAACAATATTGTGCTGAGAGGCTCTCGCTTTTTGCTCACCCCTTCCTTTTTCGAATCCAAAAATTAAATTTTCTTTTGCACATTGGTGGCCTGTCTCTTGATGGCCTTATAAAGAGTGAAATGGGTTTAGGTTCTGTGGAACAGGCCGTTAGTGTCTTCATCCCGGCCTTGAAGAGCAGAGAGGGTTTTTTTTTTTTTTAACAAGTCTACGAATATGGCGTGTGCTGAGGTCTTCGTGGATCCGGAGGGTAGACATCCGTGCCAAATATTACTATAAAGAATAAGGCATTTCGTCTCGTGACTTATGCAGCCTGATTTGTTTCTGCGCATCGAGCCGTTTTTTTGGTGACATCTTGTTGGGTAGTTTTAACGGGTGATTGGAATGCTGTCGTTGACCCCGACATTAAAATTTATAGGGGCAAGATTAGGTACTAATGTAATTTACTAAGCGCAGCTTAGATGTGGCACAAGGCCGAAAGTATGGGGCACCCAGTGAGGATCGAACTCACTGCTTAATTGCAATAGTTCTAGCGAGACAAGCTTGCTAGCCATTACACCACCTCGAGGTGCCCAAGATTAGGTACTAATATAATTTACTAAGCGCAGCTTAGATGTGGCACAAGGCCGAAAGTATGGGGCACCCAGTGAGGATCGAACTCACTGCTTAATTGCAATAGTTCTAGCGAGACAAGCTTGCTAGCCATTACACCACCTCGAGGTGCCCAAGATTAGGTACTAATATAATTTACTAAGCGCGGCTTAGATGTGGCACAAGGCCGAAAGTATGGGGCACCCAGTGAGGATCGAACTCACTACTTAATTGCAATAGTGCTAGCGAGACAAGCTTGCTAGCCATTACACCACCTCGAGGTGCCCAAGATTAGGTACTAATAACCAGGATGTAAAACTATTTCGAGACTTTATCGAAAACTTTGACCTTGTCGATAAGTATCGAAATGAGCATCCCGGCGAGTAGTGTGGACTTAGACGAATAGGGGCGGCTCGTTCTAGCTCTCTCAGCCGAGTCGATGTACAGTTCTTAGGTTGTTCAACTTTTCATTCGATAGTTTGCTCTGATCATAGGCTCATCCAGGTTTGTGTAAATTTAGATAAACCAACGATTAAGATGTCTGGTAACTGGAAATTAAACGCACGATTATTTAGTGAGCGAGATTTCCTGGACCAGCTGCTACTAATGCTCCAAAAGGAATTGTCGGGAGATATGGTTGGGAATATGTGTAGGGATAAATTAAAATCCCAAATTATATCGTTTGCTAATGATTATAATTGTCGATTCAGTCTAGTTAGATTAGTAGCGCAAACGGCATGTGAAGAAAAAGTTCGAGTGATAAAAACCCGTGATAGTGGGGACGTAGGATTAGCTAGGGCAGAGGCAAGGAGGACACACTTGCTGATCAAGAAGAATGAAGCTCTGATAGTTAGAGTTAGGTTAAAAAGAATGTCACCCAAGGCGACGAATATGGCTGCTGAATTGTGTGCAGAGGAAATTAGGAATGCATCTCATCGACATTGTTACTTGTGTCACATTGCCCGATAAACGGACTGTGAACACAAACTCTGGCATATGTAAGGCGTTTTGTGACGACATATAGGATCTGTTCACCAGAGAGTCCGGTCTGAGCACTGCTCAGTTCAACGCCTATTTAGCCGATTTCCCAACTGAAGCGTCTGGGTGCGAGGATCCCATTACAGAGTCAGGAATCTGGGAAGCGCTGAAGCTGATTGGTCGGGACAAATCTCCGGGATTAGTCTACCATACGAACTGTGCTTGAGGCAGTCACCTATCCTTGTTTCTTTGCTGGAACTGTTTTAAAACTAGATGAAGCGGAGGTCGATATCACAGTGCTTCACCAGGAGTGTGATCGTTTTTCTTTTCTTTTTTCTATTTTTCTTTTTTCTTTCTTGTCCTTTTTTCTTTCTTTTCTTATTCTTTCTTTTCCTTTTTCTTTGTTTCTTTCTTTTCTGTTTTTTTGTTCTTTTTTGTTCTACTTGAGAGTGCATATTGGATTAACAACTTAAAAAAAGTTACAATGATTTTCTTTTAAAAGTTCTATTATCTAATCCATGGCGGCTCATAAGTAAAATCAACGAATCCGACTCGATTGGATTGTGAACATGGCTCTTTGAATTCTCATTCGGAGCCACAATTTATTACACCACTCGCACATCCACCCAGGCCAAATAAAAAATAGCCAGTTTTACCCTGTGGAAAACCATTTAGCTACTACGCCCTTCCATACGCTTCTTCCACTTGAGACGATTGCCCTCATGATTGTGTTTTTGAACGAGATTTATGACCATCAATACAGTCGTTAATTTCGGGGTTTGTGGATGGCTGGGTGGTCAGTATTTTCCTCACTGTTTTTCTCTTTTCTACAATTGCTGAAAAGGATCGATCAATATTTATTCAATGAAAGAAAAGATCAAAGCAACCGTCTGGCGCCTTCCTAGAAAATAAACAAAGAAAAAGAAGCAATTACATTAACATGACAATATGCGATGGGTAAATTACCGCCATTTTACATTGTAAATTTCGCGCATGCGCGTTGTTTGTTTTTGATTTTGTCGACTGCACAGTATAGTAGGGTTAGTTGGGCACTGTCTGTAAGAAAAAGTGCACCATAACGCAATTCATTCTACAAGAACTTTGAAAACGGCATGTTGTACTGCTTGGCATTCATATAGTTCCAATATGAACATTTCCGAGTGTTTGGCTATCAATCTGAGGATAGTGCATAGGATTCAGAAATAGTTCGATGAGCCTAATGGTGATTACGAAGGTGTTTGAAGAGATCACTAGTGATCACGTTGTTATGCGTCTATTCATATTCTCACAAGGCATCAGACTCAACACAGAGATTGACATCAAGTGCCTTGTAGATAGTGCTTACCTGGGTCAAGAGAGTGGCTGCTGGAAACCCAGTATGTCTAGCACCAGCACTATGCACCATACCATACAATCAGAAGAACCCAGTCATGGCTCCCAAACAATTTCTGGGACCACATCACCTCTTACATCTGGCCACGTAACCCTCCAGACAGCAACCGCCTTGATTATTATGTGTGGGCGTAGTTGAATAAAATTCATTGTAACACGAAAGATAAACTGAATGCAATGATTATGGCAGCATTAACTGACTTAGACAAGGAGACCGTCCAGAAGAGTTGCAGAAGATTCTGAAGTAGTCTGGAGGTCAATGGGAATTTTTTTGAATAAATTTAATTTTGAATTCCAATATATATTTTTTTGTAACTTTGGTAAATATTTCTGTTAAAATGAGATACCGGTGTTACTTTCATTTTTGCGTAATTTAGGCGACAATTTATCCCTCGTATCCTGTACATCTGAATATATTGATGTATATATTTCATCACGTATAGATGATCACACACATACGCACACACACACACAGCAGTATGCATGTTATGTATACGTGTATAGACAAAACATAACGGGGTGCATACATGGTTATCTATCTATCAGTAATCGTTAATGTATAATGAATAAGTTATAGTGTTGTTTGCTTTTTTCACTAGTTTTACTGATGAAAGGTATTTGGGAAGCAGGTTTTTATCGTAAAGTGCTCAATGTAGATAAAGCGTTGATGGTTTTAGTGCAAAGAATTTGTCACTTTAACTTTTGTTTTTGACTTTGTCGACTACATAGTATAGTAAGGTCAATGGGACACCGCCTGTAAGAAAAATTGTACCATAACGCAATTCACTTCACCAGAAATTTGGAAACAGCGTTTTGTACTGCTAATCATTCGCAGGTATTGCACTTTCAGTCTCCTCTTATAACGCTTCCTAGATTTGTGAGTTTTCGTAATTCTTTGAGTTTGGCATCCCTAATTTGTAATTTGCATGTTGGGTTGTTTCTTTTGTTGACAGCCATGCAATTCTATCTTCAAGCAATTAGTGTTTAGTCTTTTCTTCTCACTTTCCTTCACAACCTTCTCCTTTTTGTGTCTGCCATCATCTGTATATCTTATGTTGTTAAGAATGTGCTCTCCATTAATGAGCCCTGGTACGACTTCTAATTTTCTCACAACTACTTCACTGTAAAGATTGAATAAGTCCGGTGATAAGACACATCATTGTCTTACGCGTCTCTCTATTTTTGTGCGCTCACTGAATTAATTTTTATCCTTATACACTCAGTTTGTTGCCAATATAAGTTCTGTATTATTCTAATCAGTCAGTTAAGTGCTATACATGATACACATTGATCATGTCTCTTCCGATTCATGACTAACTAGGTCGTAGATAGTCAATGAAGTTTATAGGACTCAGTCTGTCCAGATATTCAACCCATATGTGGGGGTAGAAGAGATGGATATATACCTTTCACATGGGTATTTGCGCGTGAGTGAATGTAATGAACCCGATGGGAATTCGAACTCAGATCTTCGAGTTCTCATTCCGAACCGATATCTAATACACTACAACGCATATTCTATCCTGATAGCGTTCTCAAATAAATCAAGCATACTTAGCAGTTCAAACAGTTCTTTGTGACGCACTTTATCAAACGCTTTTGCATAATTTACCGAAATTTGAAAGTCGGTTTAGGCATGTGCGAATCGACACCAGCCTTTAACTCAAAGTTATATGTGCCACTACATGAAGATAGAAGCGAATATATATATATATATATATATATATATATATATATATATATATATATATATATATTTTCTCCATGAAAATTTTATTTTTCTTCTTACAATTTTGTTATTCCGTTAATAAAAAAATATTTTAATGTAGAAACGAAATATTTTAATCTTTCACATTTCAACATCCAACCTTCAGCCTTCTGATATTTGATTTGTTGGGGCCTCGGTTGTGTTTAGCACAAGGCCAATTCTACAAGCATCACCGAGGTCCCTACAACATATATTGTTTTGTAAAATTGTAAAGTTTTTACCATAAAGCCATGCACTTATTAGTAAGTGTCTCTCCAGTTTGAGACTACTGCATGCGACCTAAGCTAACCAATTAAATGTTCTTTAATCTTAAAAAGTTTGTATAACATCAATCTGACTCTGTCACGCCGATATTAGTGATCGCTTCCACAATGTTCTTTTTATTAGAACTTTGAATACAAAGACTGAGAAACGGATTAACGAATCATTTCACTAACAATTGTACGTCCATAAATACATACCAGGCCAGAGATTGGAATTATCTTTTCCAAGGCCGATGACAGCACCCTTTGACTTGTGAAGGAGTATTAACATAGTACTAACCGAAAACCTGTCTTGAAAACATTTTCAATAATAAATTTATTTGTAAGTAAGGGTGTACAAATGTAAAAATTTGAAGACGACAGCTTTTTCATCTCACTGAAACATGTTAAATAATTTCATTTTCCATTCTGTTTTCTTTTTCTCACTGAAACCAAATAGCGGCCCTGGTATATCCGTTCCATTTTTCACCCGGCCAAAAAGAATAGTCAATTATTTATGAGGTATTATCGGGGCGTAACGATAGTGCGAACTAATTAACCAACGAAGGAAGAGACAAGCAGAATTATAATAGAGAGGTACATGCAAACTGTGATTCTGGAAGATAAGTTCCAGTATCTCTTAACAGCAAATATTCTTTCTAATTCAGTATGGTTTCTAATTCTAGTCGATTATATATAGCCACAGTTTCTTACAAGTACATTATTCAGAATTAATGTAATTACATGAAAGACATGGCTTTCTATACTGCAGGCTTGTAGTACAACTTCACGGTCATATCACGTGGAAACACCGGTTTTCGGATGATCACCAAATTTAAGCAATGTCAAGCCTAGTCAGTACTTAGATGAGTGACCTCTTATGAATACCAGATGCTATATGCTTCGATGTTCGAATGGCACATTGAATAACGGCTCAGAATTAGATAATCGGAGAGCCGAGTTCCAATTCCAACCCGGTTTTTTTTATATTTAGTAACACGCAAATACCATTAGGAAAGGTGTTAATTCACCTCTTCTCTCTATAGCTATGGGTTTATTAGTACACCTTTTATCAGTAAAATAATTATCTCCAAAAAAATTCTTATAGTCTAAAAATATTTTGGGCCTTAAATAATTTTAAAAAGGTTGATAAACAATAAAACAAATCAGTCAACAAATAAATCAATCAATCAACTTGCAGTAAATATACCGGTAAAAATACCAATACGCATGTAAAATATTTCGACGTGTTCCAATTAGGGTTTAAATGATTAAATAATCTTAATGCCTTTTTAGTATATTACAGCACCCAATATACTTTCCTTGAATACTTAGTACCCGCCCCCGATAAGTTTATATCACCAAATATAAGAATCACTGATTTACATTAAGAATCACTGATTTACGTTAAGAAGGAAAGACAAAAATGCTAATATTTTCAGATAATTTACGTTTGAAGTAAAGACAAAAATGCTAATATTTTCAGATAATTTCATTTCTTGATCTAAACTTATTTATAAATGGAACTTTGTCTGTGTGCGTGTGTGTGTCTGTGTGTGTGTCTGTGTGTCCGTTACCTATAGACTCCAAAACGGCTGAACCGATTTTCTTGAAGGTTTACACAGTTGTACTATAAGCGTCTGCGAGTGTTCTTAGCTAGGTTTTGTGTCGAGGTACCCCCGATAAATATCGAAAAACGATCATCTAAAAAATCGGGTTATAAAAGGAGTGGTCCGATTTTAATCAAATTTGATACACTCATAGACAAAGACATAAGAAACGATATTCAGAAGTTTCAAGGTTGCAGTTCTTACAATAGTGCAGAAAATCGATAATATATATATATAAAAGGCAAGATGTTTGTGTGTGTGTCTGTTTATCTGTCTGTATGTCCTTTATACAAATCCCCAATTTTTATCCGATTTTCACCAAACTTCACACAAATATTCTTTAGGCTGAGTCTGAACTCCAGAATCATGGATTACTTTTAAAGCTTTCATTACACCCGAGCAACGACGGGCTATACTGCTAGTAAATTATAAACTTTCACGAAGAAGAAAATTGACATAGATATTTAAGATATTGACTGATGATTAAACGATTAATAAGCGTTGTGGTGCAAAATCAGCTCGGAACAAGGAATCGGAGAGCCGAGTTCGGATTCCACTTAAATTCGTTGCATTCACATACAAGCAAATACGCTTCTCTCTCTAGCTATGGGCTACATAGCAGGATCGATTGGGTTCTATAGCCTTGGTTGGCAATCAGTTTACTATAGAAAATAATGGCAACCTACTGCGAGAAAATCTTCTGCCCAGTCAGTCATGTTTCTTTCGAGACATGATCGCCTAGGCGTGTATCACGTATGGCACTTAACTGAATCAATTATCCTATATTTAGTACCATAATGTTTGCGTGTGCAAGAGTTTTGTGTCTTGATAATTGGACTCGTATAAACCAAGGATCCATTCTCATGACCACTTAGCATTTCACTCAATTTTCTTTCAAGTCGTGTTTTTAGCAACAGGAAATAAAGACTGTTATTTACTCGGTGCCCCCCCCCCCCCCCGCAAAAAAAAGCAAAAAAAAAAAAACAACAAACAAACAAACAAACAAACAAACAAACAAACAAACAAACTAAAAACAAGAAATTTTAGATTTACTAGATAATGGAAAAAAAAAAAATTAACTTTTTTAGTTTAAACACCACATCTAACATTTGTGGTGTTGTTCTGTTTTAAGCTACTAAATTTCTATCCTTTTGTTTCAAATAGCTGTAGCAAAAATTCAAACAATTAAATAAACTGTACCAAATTTTCTGTATTTTGTTGGGTACTCTGTATCTTCGATTGCTGGGAACGAATAGTTTTTTGTAATGTAAGGTTATAGCTTTAGAGTCAGTTTAAAATTAGTGCACAATGTCACAAAGAAGGTTCTGAACAATATGTCCACCAGATCACGCTACATAGTCGCATCCGGTGGGTGACTCCAATTGCGTTCACAGGTTTTCTGCGTATTTTAATAGTTTTGAAAGAGTTAGTATTTCGTAGTTTTATAGGTGATTTCCTTTAGTCTGGGTCACGCAAGGTAACTGATTACAAAATGGAGCAGAGCCAAGAAACTCTAGTTGTTCAAGTTGGCTGAATTAAAACCACCGATGACATATCATTTAGTCACTTGCAATTGTAATGAAGTAAATTTTCTGGTTAATAATGAAATCACGTGTAGCCTAATGAATAACACGAGATTTGAAGGTTTCTTGTTTAGCATTATATTTTATTTCATTCCAATACATCGTCAATTTCAATTGGCCAGATTCTTTGAGCGGCACCCGAGGCCCCTCGTATGAAATGTGAACCTTACATTTTTCGTTTCTACAACGCCTGAGAGACTCTTCCAAACTCCTCTCTGCGGTTGTTGTTTTTTATATATCGATCTCTTGTCATGTAAGTTGTTCCGACGCTTGTGAAACCGGGTGCAGTGTGGGGACACGTGTTTCCGCATTCAGCAGCAGGGAGGTCACCTTAGTTCAACTCTACCCTTAGTTATCGTGACTGGTGAGATATTGACGATTGCGTTTAAGCATGAAACAGGCTGTCATCCTTCAATGTCGACATCAATGTTCAATCATATATTAATAATAAATATAATTTTTTCCTCACCATTAGCACAACAGGTTTTAAAATAATGTGGACTACTCCACTTTCATTACAGTAAGATATATATATATATATAAATTTAAATTATGTAACAGTCAGTTTTCAATCAGTACCAGAAAATTGCGTTGTAGATGAAACTCAGAGTTGTGATACCAATGAGGAAAAAGATGTTTCTTTGTTATTAATATATAATTCATAATTATTAATTAATTAATTATTATTAATTCATAATTATTAATTAATTAATTATTATTAATTCATAATTCTTTTATTCTACATTGAGCACTATTTTATTAATACCAACACATAATGTGTAATATATATATATATATATATATATATATATATATATATATATATATATATTAGACAAGACATGTTAGAAACTGACGTATGGTGACATGAGATTCACAGATTGCTAATAAACACAACGCATACATTGAGATGATTTCTGATAAATCGACAGAGAAAATTTGATAATAGTTTATGGAAGCAACCTCAATCCTAATGTCAACACATCAGAGTGGTAAGATATTTGAAAAATCCTTAACTAGAATCAATCAATCAAGCTCTTTTTTGTATATATATATATATATGTATATATATATATATCAGATTAAATAAATTAAAAACATTGTGTTAGCCCATTTTTAATAAAATCCATTCATGCACACAGATAATCCTGCGCGTATTATAGTTGAAAAAAGTAAAAAGTGAGTAACTTTGACAGATGATTTTATTTTTCATTTCTCGATGTTCCCAAGTACTTTTAATCTTCTTCATCTTCAGAGGTGTGAGTTCTGGTAACAAAATATAAGTAGACACAATGTTTGCAATTTATTTAATCTGACATATCTCGTGTTATTATATATATATATATATATATATATATATATATATATATATATATATATATATATATATATATATATATATATATATAACGTTGAATGCGTTGTGGCGCATTGGATATCGACTCGGAACGAGAAATCGGGGAGCCGAGTTCGAATTCCAGTTGAATTCCTTGCATTCACTTACGCGCAAATATCCTTCGGAAAGGTATTAATCCATCTCTTCCCTCCAGTTATGGGTTAAATAATAGGACAGATTGGGTTCTATAGCCTTGGTCGGCAACCAGTCTACCGCAGAAAGCAATGCCAACCTACTGCGGGATAATATTCTGCCCAGTCAGTCATGTTTCGAAAGAGACATGATCGCCCAAGCGTGTATCACGTATAGCACTTCACTGACTGAAATTCCGATAGATACGAACTCAAAAGAACTCAATGTTAAATTCATTTATTTAATTTAACAGAGTAATATATTCTACAATTTCATGGGTAATACATATTTCGCAGCCAGAACCTGCTTCTCGTCTGACCCAAATGATACAATAGTTAATATTCAAAATCATCCAGAAAAAAAATCAAATACAGCCACTCACGTGCCCATATCGTGAATAGATATTTGTAACGTAATCTACAAAAACATTTCCTCGCCCATAAAAAAAATAAAAAAAATAAAAATAAAAAAAAAATATAGAGAAATCATAAACAGAAAAAAGAGGTAAAAAAGAAAAAGGAAAGGAAATGAGAACGAACAGTATAAGAAGAAAGGAAGTTAAATTTAACGTCTTAGATCGACACCAGCGTCTATTGCAATTCATCTGCTTTCTTAGAAAAATTTGATATGGAAATTTAATATTAATTTTAGTTTTAAAGATAATGGGATGTATCTAATGTATAAAAATAAATGGTAAATCATGATTTTTAATACAAATTAAAATATAACTATTAGTAATATTATATTATAAATATAGTTATAATAATTAAAAAAGATGAATTAAAAAATATATAAGAAAATGATGAAGAAAATATTAAAAATAATCTTAAAAATGATCTTAAATAATATTAATAAAAATAAATCTTAATAAAAATAAATCTTAATAAAAATAGTAATAATATATATATATATATATATATATATATATATATATATATATATGTATTTCGAAAGATATTGTCATTTGATCAACTCTGTCTTTTTTTACTTTTTTTGATGAACGTTTAACAAAACTCATTAGTTTGACACAAAATGAGAAGTACAAAATCAAGATCTATTGACATATCGGTCGAAGCATGTACTTACCGATCAGAAATAAAAGTAGGCAAAGTTATTAAGAGCGTTCAAGTCGACACATACACGTCTAAGCGTGAAGTGCTACTCACCTTCTATAAATGCAATTGGAAGCTGAAAAATATTTTTTATTTGTCTGTTTGTTGTATATCATCTGTCTGTCCATCTATTGCCTACCATCTATCTGTTTAGGTGATTGAAATACTTCGTTTATTCGATAATCTTATATAATAAGGAAGAGTGTGATTTTTATCTATACGCTTTTTTATCTATAACTTCTATCACAGTAAATCAAATTGATAAGTAAGATCAAAAAATGAACCCTGACCCGATCTGAACATCTGACTGGCCAATAAGTAGACAAGCGTTCTATTGCGTGAAGAGTATAGTAAAATTAACTAGCAAATTTTTAAACAGAGAGCACAGATACTACACTGACCCTGTGAAAAATGCCAATCCATTAATAGATTATCTTATCTAAGACTGCACTCGTGTTATAAGATAGGTTGACGGCCATGTTATGTTGAAACACCGGTTTGATCATCGAAGTTAATGTCGAGCTGGTCAGTGTATGTTAGATGAGGGATCGCTTGAATTTGCGGCTAGAGTAAGAAATAGGAGAGTCGAGTTCTTTATACTCACTTGTGTAAAAAAACTCTTGGGCGATCATGAATCAAAAAGAGACATGCTCACCCAAGCATATCGCATCTGACCCCTACTAATAGACACTCAGCCATTGCAGGAGGTTAAATGCCAATTGCTTCCCATTAATCTAAAGGGAAGTGTTACGTTCAACAAAAAGTCTTCACAGGCTGAAAAAATTGTTATAAGAACGAAAATAGGTAAAGAACCCAGCCCTGCGATCCATATGCTCCGGCCTGCCAAGTAGGTCTCGCGCTGATTTTCCCTGTCTTGCTTTCCCGTTATCCGTCCTGCGAGTATTAAATTCTCCAAACCTCATCTGTCTCTTCCTTATATTGATTATGAGTTTTTTCTCGTTTCTATCCTCCCCAGCACCTCGTCGTTAGTCACGTTTGAAGTGGGACACATTAAGAAAAATAGACAAAGAAAAAAAAGATGACAAATGAAATCTTCGACATGATGAAAAAGAAAAAAATGCCATGATACTACACAGAAACTGGGAGAATGCAGAAAGAAATTGGGAACGAATGCAGACAGGCTAAAGAACAATGGCTCATCGAAAAATGCGCAGTCATAGAAAACGTATCACTGATAAAGCAGATATGCATAAAAATATGAGCGAACAGGACAAAAGACACGAACGTCAACAGGAGACTTAAAATCCAAGGACGTAATGTTGATATTACAGAAAGAAATATATTTCAAAGAACTCTTTCACGACGAAAGAGAACAACCAGAAAGATAACAATAGAGAAATATTGAAGGACCGGAAATATTAAAATATGAAGTGGGATCAGCACTGGGTAAATTGAACAAAAACAATGCAGCAGAACCAGATGAAATCCTAATAGAGATGCTGGTAAACGTAGATAGTTTCGGCATAGACAAAATCACAGAAATAATAAATGAAATCTACAACAGTTACGATAGAAGATCGAAGTATATCTATTTTCATATCACTAAGAAGCCAAGTGCAAACGAACGTGAAATCCATCGGACAATCAACTTTATGAACCACATAACAAAACTTATATGAATTCTGATGAATAGATGACGTAGCAGAATCAGACCGGAAGTAGGACATGAACAGTGCGGGTTCGTTAAAGACACTGGAACAAGGAACGCGACATTTTAACTCAGAAAGAGCAATGCAAATGCAGAAGGATGTGTTCCTGTGTTTTATGTTCAAGTTTACTAAAATTTATCTGACTTAATCACATTGAAACACTGGAAGTTAAAGCCTGATCAGTACGTTGATGGGTGACCGCTAGGGAATATTAGGTATTGTAAACATGAATTTGAGGGTATGTAATCGTTAACGACACGGAATTATTAATTGGTGAGGCAAGTTTTCATTTCTGTTGGGTTTGTTATATTTACTTTCGTGTAAATGCCCTTAGGAAAGGTATAGATCTAGCTATTACCTCCTAAGCCATGGATTAATTGATAAGACTTGTATCACTAAACTGTTATTATCTAAAAACTTCTAACAATGTAAAAATATTTTCTGTCTTTAAATAACTTGCAAAGGGTTAATGAACCGTAGAAAACGAATCAATCAAATCAAAATTTGTTTACATCATAATCACTGTATTAATCTATCTAAACTTATTTATAAATAGAACTTTGTCTGTGTGTGTGTGTGTATGTCTGTGTGTGTGTGTGTGTGTGTGTGTGTGTGTGTGTGTGTGTCCGTTACCTATAGACTCCAAAACAGCTGAATCGATTTTCTTGAAAATTTACACAGTTGTACTATAAGCATCTGCGAGTGTTCTTAGCTAGATTTTGTGTCGAGGTTTTGTGTCTGATAAATATCGAAAATCGATAATCGAAAAAATCGGGTTATAGAAGGAGTGGTCCAATTTTAATCAAATTTGATACATTCATGGACAAAGGCGTAAGAAACGATATTCAGAAGTTTCAAGGTTGCAGTTCCTACAGCAGTGCAGAAAATTTGATATCGATACCAGGAAATCAAAATTTGACTTAGATCCATTCATTTTTCTTTCAGTCTACGGTTTCGCTTTAACTGGAAACAACTATTGCTTTTTAGTCTTTCGTACCAACGTCCAAAGAGTCTGAGCTCCAGGACCATGGATTAGTTTTAAATCTTTCATTAAACTCGAGCAACACCGGGCTATACTGCTAGTTCTCTATGAATGCCTATTTAATTATACACGTATACTTGTGAATATGCGCATGTTAAAAGGTTCTTGGTTGTATATATACCCATGTGTCTGTAAATTACAGTACTAAGTGGTATTTACAAAATCACAAAGAACTGTACTAAATAACAGAAACTATATCATTTGGAGACTTTCAAGAACAGAAACAATCAAAATTGATGTCGGGTATAACTCAAAGAGTAAATAATAACATTAACAAGATGTTGACGTTCTACACCACTTCAAACAAAAGAATATGAAGAAAACATCAATTCTGAAAAGAGTAGTAACAGTCTATCCCCAGAGAATAAATAAAGGTTTCAGTTTTGTATTCCCAGTAGGTTATCAGGATCAGTATGCGCCTATTAAAAGCCGAAACATTGCCATAAAAGCAACAATGATAAGGATAATAGTTAGAATGTAAATAGTGCAAATAAATTAATTGCATAGCTTAGCTCCAACGAGCAAAGAATCCCATAAAAGTTAGGAAAGTTTCTGATTTGAAAAAAAAAAGTTTGATATGGGTTCGAAAACCTACAATAAACATCTGAAGTTTAGGATGTGCAAGTACTACAACAGCTATCAGTGCAAAACGTGAAATCAGCGAGCCAAGTTCAAATTCTGATCTAGTAAGTTGGCTTCACTTTCGTACAAATGGCCATAAATTCGCATGCTCTCTTTCCAACTATAAGTTAATACTCTGAATTTTAAACTGTGTAATAGGTAACGGGAAACCACACTTCTATTGCAATATTGCAATAGGTAACGGGAAACCACACTTCTATTGCAATATTGCAATAGGTAACGGGAAACCACACTTCTATTGCAATATTGCAATAGGTAACGGGAAACCACACTTCTATTGCAATATTGCAACAGGTAACGGGAAACCACACTTCTATTGCAATATTGCAACAGGTAACGGGAAACCACACTTCTATTGCAATATTGCAACAGGTAACGGGAAACCACACTTCTATTGCAATATTGCAACAGGTAACGGGAAACTACGGGAAACACTTCTATTGCAATATTGCAACAGGTAACGGGAAACCACACTTCTATTGCAATATTGCAACAGGTAACGGGAAACCACACTTCTATTGCAATATTGCAACAGGCAACGGGAAACCACACTTCTATTGCAATATTGCAACAGGCAACGGGAAACCACACTTCTATTGCAATATTGCAACAGGTAACGGGAAACCACACTTCTATTGCAATATTGCAACAGGTAACGGGAAACCACACTTCTATTGCAATATTGCAACAGGTAACGGGAAACCACACTTCTATTGCAATATTGCAATAGGTAACGGGAAACCACACTTCTATTACAATATTGCAATAGGTAACGGGAAACCACACTTCTATTACAATATTGCAATAGGTAACGGGAAACCACACTTCTATTACAATATTGCAATAGGTAACAAAGGGAAACCACACTTCTACCCAAAGAAGCATGGCAATTTGCAGACAATAAAAAATACGAAACCCGTAGAAAGTCGTGATCGCCTGCATCTTAAACAGACATTATGAAAAAAAAAAAAAAGAAAAAAAGAAACCCAACTGCTTCTAACCTCATGAAGCAATTAGTATGAGTCTTCTTGCATCTGTGAAAGGAAAGATACTAGATACAGTATCTTACAGTATACAGAAAGATATTAGTACAGATCGATTTTGAAACTATGGTATTGCACTCAGTTTGAAAGTTGGGGCTTGACATGATAAATAATGGCAAAAAAGTTTTCCCAACTCGTTACCGCTTTTTGAGGAAACGAATTTAAAGATAGATTCAAAATCGTAGCGTCGGAATTTCATTCCAGTGATCGGTGAAAGCCTTATCGTACAGCCTTGATAATTTACTGAAACTTCACAAATTGTATAGGAAAAAGATGCATGGCACAAGCACATTATTACTAAATCATTGTCCCATCAAATAAGACCTTAATTTACATCAAAGGGAAATTATACTGAACAATTTAGCTATATTATGGTGTAATACAATGCAGTAGTTTAGTATGATTTTCAATAAACAATGCAAATTTAAATTTGTGTTATAATGTATACCCAGAAGTAATATAATACTATATACATTTCATCTATTTTTTGATTTTTATTATGATTTAATAAATGATCAAACTAACCTTTTGTGTATCTTGTACAATTTTTTTACACAGTTTTTACACATCGAATACAGTAAAAAATGCATATTTTGCTTGTAGTGATTCATAATTAGAATTCTGGCTTGAATATATTTTCTTTTCAATGTATTCAATAGAAAAAAAATAACAACTTTATTTGGATTTATTCTTGAAATAGTAAAATTCTGAAATCAGTTTGTAATAAAAAGTGCTGAAATTGGGTGTTTCTGTAGTTTTCAGACGATTTATAAAACTAAATGCTCAAAGATGGCTACAATCTATAACTCTAATTTTTGGTGACAATACGTATCACATTAAACTCAAGCTTTTTCATTGAGTGCAGTGTTGGCTTTCACATTGAGTACAATGTTGATTTTTCAAAAGCAGTGAAAAATCAACCTACCCAAATGGGTGTATCTGCGTGTCTTTCTTACATTTGTATGGGTGTGAGTATATTCATGCGATGCATGTTTTGATGATGACGTGAGTTTATGTCTATTTATCGTTATTTTAGTTTAGGCTGTATAAATCCCAAGAGCTACTCAAGGTAGAGTGTTACTGAACGAGGTGCTTTATATGAACGTAAGAAGAGCAAGAAAGAAGTGAAAACTATGATACATAGTAGATAAATAATGGTTGACACTATACTTGAAGATTATACTGTTTGAGGAAACATCCACGCGGGTTTCTTTCCCACTAAGTTGCACCATTTGTCTGAGTAGAACAACCTTCTTACCATAAAAAAAATAAGCGTAGGAAATGAGGACGATTCAATCCTGTGGACGTAACAACGCGGGTATTGGGTGCAAAATCTGATCTGGTGACACTAAAGAATAGAACTACTCTGAATATTTGTCATGGAAGTAGCGAGAAGCTTGTAACCTAGGGTGGAAATAAATCACCCATAAGGCTGTTTAAACGAAGTTTGTTTTAGGTTTGGCACTAAACAGCAACAGTGAGAGTCGAATTTACTTCAGTGTAATAATGTTATACTAGAGTGGTATGCTAACCATTACTCCCCGTCCCCCATTTGCGAGTGCATGATTTTATTTGTTAGATGTCATTCTTAGTACTTATTGACATGTACATTTCCCCTAAACTGGGGTAGGGCCCCGTGGAGCATCCGGTGAGTGTTGAATTCGCTATCAGTGCATGGATATAATCCCGTTTGCAATGGTAAGTTACCTTCTTGACGGTGCTAATTTGAAAACCTACCGTTGTGTATTTCGTTTTTGTGACGTCAGAACATTAGTCCCAAGCTATAATAATATTAGTCTTGTATAAATTAGTAACCATCAACATAATTGATGGTAGGAAATTCCGCTTACTATCTCTATATTTACTAGATTCAACACCAAATCACACCCATCCAATGAATTATTACCATAGTGGTAGGATGGAGGAGAATATATATATATATATATATATATATATATATATATATATATATATTCTCTCTGCATATATATACATATGCACAGAGAGAGAGAGAGAGAGAGAGAGAGAGAGAGAGAGAGAGAGAGAGAGAGAGAGAAATAATGGATTTTTTATAACTTTAAACATTAACTTTCTCCGACGAGCTTAGCTCACTTGTGTCCCCTCCACAACAATTTACTCGAGCAACCACACTGGCAACAAGGTCCCACCCTTTTACAATTAAGCCAACCAAATGCAGCTGCTACTTCTACTCCAGCAACTTCTTTTCTTGCACTTCCCACCTGTGGAACTCCCTTCCGTATACGTACTTCCCTGATGGCTACAATCTCCAAGAATTTAAATGCAATGTCAATTGCTATCACTTTTCTACTTGACTCCACTCCTTCTCTCGTTCTTTCCCCATCACCCTGTGTATCTTGCTCTTTTCCTTTTTCATTCTACCCTAGCAAATGTCTTCACACCGGTATTCCCATCCTTCTCTTGCTCTTTTTCTGACATCCCCTTCGTCGGAAGCAGGCGTCAGGGGACTGTCCGTTTTTGAAAAACTGATTAACAGTATTTGAGTATTAGCATGGACATTATTCTTTGGTAAGATTTCTCGAGTATTTAGGCCGGTAGACAAAATAGAATATCATTTAAAAATACACGAAACGTCTTCTCAAATATGGGTATCCTCTTAAAATATCGTTTATAGTGATAAATATATAGAGATAGATAGATAGGTGGATAGTAAGAGAGAGACATAGCGAGATAAAGAAAGAAAACGAGAAAGGAAAATAAAGAACGAGAACAAGAGAGAAAGAGAGAGAGAGAGAGAGAGAGAGAGAGAGAGAGAGAGAGAGTATGGGACAAAGAGAAAGATAGGTAGATAGATAGTGAACGAGAAATGGATGTATAGATAGCTAGATAGTTGTATAAATAAATCGACTTAGTATTCATTTTTACTTTCCAAAACTTTCCAAAACTGTCAACACGACAGATTAAAAACTGATCCCATGACCACAATTAAAAATCTGATCCCATGACCACAATTACCTCTTCACTACTTCATCTATATTCATAAAAATGGATATGTCTTTCTCTCTGTGCGTGCGTGTGTGTGTGTGTGTGTGTGTGTGTGTGTGTGTGTGTGTGTGTGTGTGTTTATGTGTGTTTATTCTAATGGACACTACTCCTCCGAAACCCCTGGTCCAATTTCGACCAAAATCGGGTCATTTGTTGATCATGACACGAACCTTTGATGTACGTAAAAATTTTTTGAATCGATTTACAGGGTACAGCAGAAATCTCTAAAACGCTTAGAATTTATATATTCATATGCGAATTCAACCAAAATCGGACAACTTGTAGATCAAGGTCCGACTCTTTTGTACACAAAAAAAATTCGAGTCACTGCACAGGGTTCATCAAAAATCAACGACAAATATAATTTCGAGTGGTCCTTTGAGCATCTTTCTGCATTTACTCAAACTCAACCAAAATCGAGTCACTGGTAGATCAAGGTCTGATGCCTCGATATACGAACAAAAATTTCAATTGAGACACAAAAGCTTTTTTGCGATCGTCTATTTCTCCGAAACGCTTAGTTGTATTCCAACAAAAATCGGGTCCTTTTTGTAACTTCTACCTTATCATATACCATAACAATTTCACATATTCTACAAGGTGAAAACCCCCTCCGAAGTTTCAGGGACAATGCATCTACTTCTTCTGCGTCACAACGTCATTGCATTACATTACATGCTCCCGTAACACTCGCTCCCGTTCTCCAAATTGTACATACATCATTTCTGTTTATTGGCAAAGTTGATCATGTATGAATCTCGTTTTACAAATACAACAGACACCAATACTTTCTTTGAATTTTCTTTACTTACGCGTCACGGCAGACTCATTCTTTTTGAATAACCACTTGACTTTACCATTTCAACAGATCCGTTCAAATACCCAGAGAGAGAGAGAGAGAGAGAGAGAGAGAGAGAGAGAGAGTGTGTGTGTGTGTGTGTTTCATTCTGGACATAAAATATGTAGAAATTGTTTAAATATGTTCAAGACTTTTCGGATAAACTTTTAGCCATTATCTAAGATGATTTTATCTTTACTTTTAACTAAATGTTTGGTTTGTCTTATGTATGTTTGTCTCGCTCAGACATACAGGACGTCTTGATAATTTCTACATAATATACGCCTAGAAAAGAACCAAATTATAAGAACACAAGAAAAATGGAAAACAAAAAAGAACAAAAACAAAACAGTACCCTGTCAGTCGTTTTTAATCAAACTTGTATAAAAGAAGCATGGCTGCCTAAATACACAAGAGAGTGATAGAAGGGATCAAAAGGGAAAGTGAAAAGATAGATAGATAGAATAGATAAAAGGGAGAGTGAAAAGAGAGATAGATAGAATAAAAGGGAGAGTGAACAGAGAGATAGATAGAAGGGATAAAAGGGAGAGTGAAATGAGAGATAGATAGAAGGGATAAAAGAGAGTGAATAAATAAATGAGAGAAAGGAGAGAAACGGAGGGATTAAGTGACAAGGTCTGTTTACTTCCTGCTAGTCATTAATTATTAAAATCAAAATACACTCGGGTCGTTCGACTATGCACAGCAGGAAGAGTTTTTCTTAGCCTACCATTATGAAAGTTTTAATGCAAACCCAACTAAGTTTTACTGCTATTAATTCTATGCTAGCAGTTCCAGTGGAAGTTTTGAAAAACTATTGACTTGTCGGATGTTTACAGTAGAACTATGAAATTATAGATAGTACTGAAAAGTACATATGATCTTACTAATACAGATTAGTAAGATCATCTTTGAAAACTATAGTCTTCGTTATGCACTTGTAATTTCTCCTACAACATTTGTTGATTTTCCACTCTCTCTTGGTCTTGATAATTTTCAATCATTGGATGTTTATAAGTTTTCCAAACATCCAGTGAATTCAGTCAGTTAAGTCCGTTAAGTGCCATACGTGAAACACGCTTAGGCGATCATGTCTCGAAAGAGACATGACTGACTGGGCAGAATATTATCCCACAGTAGGTTGCCATTGCTTTCTGCGGTAGACTGGTTGCCTGCCAAGGCTATAGAACCTAATCTGTCCTGTTATTTAACCCATAACTGGAAGGAAGAGACGGATTAATACATTTCCCAAGGGTATTTGTGCGTAAGTGAATGCAATGAATTCAACTGGAATTCGAACTCGGTTCCCCGATTTCTCGTTCCGAGCCGATATCCACTGTACCACAACCAGTGAATTACCTGACGATAAATAAACGTTTAAAAACATTTAAAAACTTCTCCCTTTATTTTCACACTGGCGACAATCTAAGATGTATGCCAACATGAAGCTTCCACTTTTCTCTTTCTCTTCCTACCTTTTTATTAAACTATCAAATCTTTCATTTTGTCTAAATGTTGCGTTTAACAATACAGCCACAAAAATGACACAAAAAACGAATTGTTTGAAAATGTATTTCTTCTTGGAATATAATCAAACTTATTAATATTATTAATTTATGAGAATAAAACGGATTAAAATAATTATTTTAATTTTTAATAATATTACTATATTTAATCGTTCTCTTTCTCTCTTTCTTTTTGCTCTTTCTTTCTTTCTTTCTTTCTTTCTTTCTTTCTTTCTTTCTTTTCATTGTACCATGTAGCGTTTAGAACGCCTCTCCTCACCATGGCAACAAAAGAATAGATTTTTTTACTCAAAGGTGGTTACAGAGCATTACGCACAAAAGCCATAGCTGAATAATTATAGTGAGATCTAACTAAAAAAAATGAAGGCAAAACCAATCTAAAAAATTATACAATAACAAATTCATAATGATATCCATATTTATTCTGTCTGAGAGATCATTTAATACATTCTAAGCGTTTTCAAAACATATAACCAGAATGTCACACTGTTCACGTTAATATTTACGTAAATGTTTACGTTATGTATAAAGCAGGGGTTTACAAAGTTAACTGTAAAAATGCCTGAAGAAATAAATCGGTGAAACACGTAGAAATTTAAATAAAAGACCATATGAACCCCATATAGATATTCTATGAAATAATATTCTCAGTGCATCGTCGTTTATTTTAACGGATTTGTGACAATTTTGATTTAAAAAATGAAGTTTTAATTAAAATAAAGGAATATTTATTAAAATGAAAATATTTTAAAAGCAAACATTTTTCATTTTGTTATTCAGTTTTTGTTGTTCTTGTTCTTCTATGTGTCATGTATCTTAAGGACGTGAGCGATGATGGCTCTCCACAATTTCTTGTTTTTTGTCACTCTTAATAAACTGCCAACTATTTACAGTAGCTCGTTAGATAGAGTACGCGCTGCTTCAGGCCTTCAGTGTCTTGTGAAGGTCAAATTTCTTTCGCCGTATTTCCTCATCATGTTCCCTAGTAATTTCAATCTCTTTCTGATGCTAAAAATGTAATTTTTGTTTTCATTTTCTCTAAAGATTCGTGGTTGTTGACATGTTCAGGTCATAGAATTCTTGGCATCCTTTTGTAGAATCACATTTCTGTTGCCTCAAGTAAATGTAAAGTTAATAGTCATCTCCTATCTCACTAACCTGTATCCTCTCTCTCATGCTCCTTTCTCTGTCCACTCCACTCTCATCCGTATTCCCATCCTTCTCTCACCCACTTCCTGACACCCCCTATAATCAGTCAGTCTTTCTCGTAATTTTCCTCCTATGTAACCCCCTACAAAACAGTGGCAGTAACATGTCTTGCTTCGGGCGATATGGTTATAAAAAAAAACGTCTGTGATGATATTGTCCAGCATTCACTGTTATATTACATAACAGTTCAGTACATTTTCATATTTTTCTAACGAGATTTTCTTGTTTTTTAATGCATAGATTTTGGAAAGGCATCTTTGTCGTCTGATATATAGATATCTGTATCATATAATATATTTCAATATGCAATTTCTGTTCAGGATGTACATATCTACTTTTAAAATTTTATTAATGAAGATATTTTATAAACTTAAAAATTTTGTTTAGATGTTTCCATTGTATGCTTCTTTTTGTGTCACTTTATATTCAGCTTCTCTTTCTAAGAATTTACACCAAAACTTTAATGGTGTTCTGTTTTAATGCACACAATGACTTTACTCTCCTTGCTTATAAAACACTATATAAATATACGAGTGGGCCCGTGCCCTCAAAAATGACGGCAAAATATTTATATTGATATGCTGTCTAAAATGACAACAACATATATATTGATGTACCTACTATTGGGTATCTTATATTAAGACATAAGAAAAAAGCAAAATAATTCAAGCCTCTGAGCGTGACAGGAGGGAAATATATATACAAATAAATACACACCAGTCTTTATTATAATAGAGAAGATATATATATATTCTTCACTACTCGTCGACATATTTATTTAAAAAAAAGCCACTGTTAAAGAGCAAACACGCGGCAAGAGATTTCATAATTGGTAGTAAAGTTTAATAACTGGTAGTAATGAGAATGAACTGGATCGACTATATCTCGTTATCGTCTCTCTAATGATCTGAGCCGACGCTGCCTTGCTATTCTCTCTCTCTCCCTTTCTCTCTCTCTCTCTCTCTCTCTCCATGAACGTGACAGGAGGTTTGTATATACATACACAATAGTCTTATTATAATGGGGAAAATTCCGAAACGAAAGTGTATAATTATGCCTGATAATGATGAAAAGTTTCTGAAATAACATTTGCATTAGTATTTAATGTTAAGATTGCAACAGTAAGCCAATGTTCTGTTACAAGCTTAATGTTGTTGGTATCATGGCAGAATTGATGTGCGTTCGAAATATGTACAAAAAAGAGAGGTATATAAACTAAATTGATGTGCGTTCGAAATATGTACAAAAAAGAGAGGTATATAAACTAAATTGATGTGCGTTCGAAATATGTACAAAAAAGAGAGGTATATAAACTAAATTGATGTGCGTTCGAAATATGTACAAAAAAGAGAGGTATATAAACTAAATTGATGTGCGTTCGAAATATGTACAAAAAAGAGAGGTATATAAACTAAAGAAAGAAATACAATAATTTCTTTTGCAATTAATTAAAACAGTTACTTCTGAAAAGTAGTAAGAAATCGAATAAAGATACATAAAAATGTTGTTTACTTTTGAATGCGTTTACTTGTACAAAAAACAACGAGGAAAGTAGAGACAGATTATAAAAGGCCACAGTCTCAAGTCACCAAGCAATTGTAAATGATGGAGCCACGCTTGATAATGGAGGTAATGAAGATTTCCTGTATAATTCAATGGCGAAGGACAAACAATGAGGTATGAATAATAGTGAAAACACGTGAAAGTTATTCTTTACAATAACCAGTAAAGTACATATTAATCTATTGCTTTATGTATATTTACCATGCCTACCATAGTTTAGACGAATGGTAATTGTGAGATGCGTAGTTACAATACAAGAAAAGGTTCGATTTTAAATGATTGAGCAGCCAGTACCACAGTCGGTTGAAATTTATAAAATATCTCTCTTTAAGCTGTTTTTTTCCACGAACAGTTATCAATCTTTCTGATATACGAGAAATCGGGGAGCCTAGTTCGAATTCCAGTTGAATTCCTTGCGGTCACTTACGCGCAAATACCCTTGGGAAAGGTATTAATCCGTCTTTTCCCTCTAGTTATGGGTTAACTAAGAGAACAGGTTGAGTTTTATAGCCTTGGCTGACAACAGGTCTACCGCAGAAAGCAATGGCAACCTACTGCGGGATAATCTGTCATGTCTCGAAAGAGACATGATCGCCCAAAGCGTGTATCACGTATGGCATTTAACTGGAACATCAATAACGATCATAAAGAGAAAAAACAATCAGGACGACAGTAGATAGCAGTAGATAATAAATTGACATTGCATTTAATTTTTTGAAGATTAAAGTTGGCTGAAAAGCAAGGAGACGGAAGGAAGTTCCAGACGCGAGAAGTGCGAGAAAAGAAACTGTTAGCATAGAATTTACGATGACACCTAGACAGCTAAACTTTAAAATGATCTTGACGTAAGTCTGGCCTTCTTCTATGTACAGTGTCCCTTCAGGACGTATGAGATCATGGCCTTCTATATCTCCCTATCTCTTGTAGTTCTTAATACTCTTTCTCTTGTTTACACCTCCAAAATCCCGCTCCATTGTTCAAGGCCATGCATTGCTTTCTTTCTTTCTTTCTTTCTTTCTGTCCTGCGAGTATCAGATTCTCCAAGCCCTCCTTCCTCGTTCCGTTTCCAAGAAACCACAGCTGTGTTTTTCTGATATTAAGTATAAATTTCCTTTTCGTTTCCATCCTCTCCAAAACATCGTCGTTGCTAACATGTTCTGCCAATGTTATCCTCAGCATCCTTCTGTAGAACCACATTTCGGCTGCTTCAAGTCTCCCCTTCATCTTTGATGAGGTTTTCCAGCATTCGCTGCTATGTTGAAGGACAGACATTACATAACAATCTAGTGCTCTCTTCTTTGTTTCCAATGAAATTTTTTCTGTCTCTCAATACTGTACTCAGCTTTTGGAATGCGTCCTTGGCCATGCCAATACGCCTTCGGCTCTTAGTGTCGAACTTTCTGTCTTCTGTTAAGTATTTAAATCTCTGTACCTGGTTGATTACATTATGCACGATTTGTATTTGGCATTTTGGGTTTCTCTTTCTAATGATGACCATGCATTCAGTTTTCTTGTAGTTTATGCTTAGTCCTTTCTCTTCGTTTTCTTTAGCTCCCTTCTATAGGGGGTCTTGTAGTTTTCTTTTTCGTGTTTGCTATCAGCACTCTACCATCTGCGTATCTTATAGTGTTCAGATTGACTGCCAATGACGAATACTGGTAGGACTTCTAGTTCTCTCAGAATTGCTTCACTGTATAATTTGAATAGATCTGGTGAGAAGACACATCCTTGTTGTACACTCCTTTCTAAAGTAATAAATATCTATGTACCATAGTGAACAGATCATCCGAACAATTACCATGGATGTATGTATATAAAAGTTACAGACAGATTATATTCTATAAATTTCAAATGACAGTGGCTGTGGCTGCTCGGTCAATAAATGTCGAATATTTTCTTATAAGGAAAAGGCTAATTTCACTATTGTCATTAACTTCGTTTATGAAACAAAAACTATTGTTTTCTGGATAAATAACCGAAAGCTTGTAATGATCAAACTTATTTTACGAGTTGAATATTTATCATAATTGTTTGCTAATTATCGTCCTAAGCTAAGCGCCTGAATGAACAGCCTAATAAAAATCTTAAAAAGACGAGCAACTGACAGTTATTGATACTGAAAAATCAGTCAAGTGCACCCGAGGTTTGACATGGGTCCATATCCGAACAAGAGTCTCTAGGACCGCATAGCATATATTAACAGTGAGTAACTTACGAAATGATTTAATGAAGATAAAAGTCTCGTGTTATCTTTATTATTTCATTACATCTTTTAATATCTGTATTGCCATAATATTTCTTGGCAAAGCTGGTAGGGTGGCTTTCTTTTGACCTCTCCAAGGTTTTGAATTTAAAGTTTTCTTCTAGATTGGTTGCTAACCAGTACTAGATAAACCAGCCTGCTATGCTATTTAACTCATAGCTAGAAGCATAAAAGAAATATTGCTTAAAGACATTTGCGCCAAATGGACTCAAATTGTTTAAATTTGAACACGGCTCTCTGATTTCATTTTACGCGCTGTTAAGAGTTAATACACTCGCTCCTGATTAAGATTGTCTTCGTAAATACGTTGCTTGCTTCAACTGGGTTGAATAATTGTTTCAAATAAAACAGCCGATACAAATCCATACTTGCAAGCCAGCTGTTGAATGTTCTAACTTTAAACAAAATGTACCACGTATACAATATATTGAACTACAGAATATTACAAACGCTTTTTTTCTTAAAAAAAAAGAAGAGAGAGATATTAATTTGTCTCACCAACACTTGGAAAAATAAATAAATAGATAAAAAGTTTCCATCGAAATCAGCGAAGCGCAACATTTCATTGTGAGCTAACGAATAGATGGATGTTACACGTTTATGATGGAAAACAAAAAACTTGTATCAGAGGTTTATGAGAGAATTGAATAAGAAGTTTTACTTCAAAAGGAAATTAAAATTTTATTTATCCACTGAGTATCGTTAAATATCCGCAAATGAAATTATTTAGTAGATATATCAATCTGTAATTCGGCAGTAATCCTTCATTAATACATATTTAATTAAAGGTTGTAAATATAAGAATTTAAATGTAAAGTCAATAGTCATTTCCTATCCCACTAACCTGCATCCTATCTCTCACGATCCTTTCTTCGTCCACCCCACTCTCATCAGTATTCTCATCTTTCTCTTACCCACTTCCTGACACCCCTATAACCAGTCACTCTTTTTCATAACTTTCCTCCTATGTAATCCCTTGCAAAACAGTGGCAATCAAATGCCTTGCTTGGGGCGATATGATTATAAAAAGAAAAAAACAAACAAACAAAAAACACCAGTTTTTTTAAAAAGTTCTGTTTAACATGTACGAGTAAATATATGTTAGTGATTGTTGGATGTAAGAACTGATCAAAAGTTTTGATAGCACGCTTTCGGCTATTTGTATAAAGATTCAAAATTTTAATTGCTGGGAATAAATTAAAGAAACCAAAATTGAATATAATCTTCAAATAAAGTGGTAGCACTATTAATTAAAAATTGACGCTTGCGGCGTTATAACGATCAAGCGTATATGATGCTAACATTTAATAAGTTAATTTTAAAAACAACGTCTTTAATCAGTTTTGGTCCTCAATCTGAATTGTGTGTTCCGTTTATATTTTAAAGTTACATAGAATTTTTATTCTCTAAGACAGCTACTCATTTGTGTATATAGCATTGATTAATATGGTACAATTCCAGACGTTTGCATATTTTTGAGTAGATCACTGTTCTTACCCAGTTATATATGCTCTTGCACTTCTTTTGAGATAACCTGCTGAATTCATTATTTGATGATAGTTACATGTCTGTATAGGCGTTGTTTGCTATTCTGCTCTGGCTTGTCTATGATGGCTTATTATATTTTAATTTACGATATTTGTTCTGAGCTACGATAAATATTGATCTAATTTCTCTCTTCAAGTATTCTTATTGCAAACATGTCCATGTTCATTACTTGTATAGATTTTTTTTTAAAGATCTATAGAATTGTTTCACTTTTTATTTTGTGCTTTATATTGAAATTTCTAGTTCAGTATTTGTCCTTACGTTAGTCCTGCTGCAATTTCTGCTTATAATTAATCATTCCTTATCTGCCTTGTATCAACCTCAAGTCATTTGATAAACGAGTTGGTAAAATCTTTAAAGCTGACTCATTCTCTTTGTCTTTTCTTACATTATTATTATTGTCATCATCCACATCTTTCCTTCTTCCTCTCAAATTTTCGTTTTAAACCGGAAATCTTGCATTATGGGTATTTTCTATCAAGTAGTTGACAGAGAGAATATTTCACAAAATATTTGCAGTACCAATTAACGCAGACGTATGAGGCGATGGAATTCTAGGCTTTATTCCGATTTTCTTAATGTAGGTCTGAAATTTCGGTGGTATAATACGCTAATGATAATTGAGACATTAGTTGATTTTCTAAGCACTGCTTAGATGTGGTACAAGGTCAAAAGTATGGGGTACCCAGTGAGGATCGAACTCACTACTCAGTAGTAATAGGCTCTAGCAAGACAAGCTAGCTAACCATTACACAACGGCGAGGTGCTCAAATTGAGACATTAGTGACCTGAACGCCTCACATGCTAATAGCCTAAATGCATTTTTTTAAGCTTGTTGATTTATTTGACCTTGATATTATTATTTGTTGTAGTAGAAGTAGAAGAAGATTTGTATGTTTGAATCTGTTGTCTTGTTTTGAAATTTGCATAGCAAAAATACTCAGAAGCAACCGCATCACGATCTTTTTATTGTTTTATTTCAAGCATACGGACAGCGTCACTAGAACGCAGTGGGCTACACGGATTGAAAGACAACGAGAAGAATTTATCAGGGTTTGACTAAAGGAAAGAAAGGAACATGGTTTGAGAAGACAGGAGATGGCGATTGACGTTACATTTAAGTTTTTGAAGATTGTAGTTATCAGGGAAGCAAAAAGAAAAGGAAAGTAGTTCCACAGGTGGGAAGTGCGAGAAAAGAACCTTTTAGAGTAGGTATAACGGTTGCATTTAGCTAGTTCATTAGTAGAACGGTGAGACATTTTTGCGTCGCGTCGGGGAGAAAGTGACTTTCAAGGAAGTTCGAGTTGGCACCCTGATTTAACAGGACAGTGCACCAGTACACACGCCAAGATAAGTATAAAAGTGGGTGGAGAAACATGAAATCTAAGTTTTGAAATAACTCATTTATAACTCAGAATTAAACACTATCGAGACTATGTGAATTATTGCGAGACTAAGAGTTGCCGAGTAAAACTGCAACAGGAAAAATTATTATAGATCTCAAGAATACCTCCTGAACTCTGAGGAAAACTGTCAGCCTCGAAACTTTGCAGAATTGAAGAAAAAGAAAGGCTACAGTACTAAATACTGAATAATTTAAATGAATTGGCAATGTTAAATAACTTTACTTAACACTTATTTCTATGAATAGAATAAATGAAGAACAGGTAGAAAAAAGTGCCTTTAATCTAAAATGTTCCACTTTAACAAGCTTCTTCAGAGATTTTTTAAAAACGAATGATTTAAAAAACCTTTTTAAAAATATTTTTTTAAAATTCACAGAGACAGTATTGAGGTATGATTTCAATCAACATACTGTCCCTGTAGATTTTTAAAAATGCAAAAAAAAAATATATATATTTTTTTAAAATCATTCTCGATCGCTTAAAAGGCTTATTAAAGCGAAACATGTTAGATTAAAGATACTTTTTTTCTACCTGTTCTTTACTTATTTTATTAATCTTGTCAGATTTCGATCTATATATTCAACTAATTCACTATATATATATATATATATATATATATATATATATATATATATATATATATATATATAGTCATCCGCAGACAGATCTGTTTCGCTGCATCACAGCTCATCAGTACGGTTAGACATCCGATTGCTTTTTACCTAGGATTGAAACCCGGCCGAATTGGCGTCAGTCTACTGAGCTATGGGCGCTCGGTAGAAGGTGGCAGACATTTTAGCGTGTAAATTATCATTATACACCAGCGCAATAGCTGAGAGTGTTTTAATTTATTGCCGAATGAACGATATATATATACACACACACACACACACACACACACACACACACACACACACACACATATATATATAGTTATTATTATTGTTTTAATAATAGCATACTGCAACTCAAAAGCAATCAAGTTATGGTGTTCAATATACCATCATCATGAATCAGCTTTATGAGCTAAAATAGCGAAAATAATTCCAGGTTAAGATTTTAGTTAAAATATTACCATCAACGTAACTGAACTACATTTCACTGCCTGATGATGGTGTATTGAACACCGAAAAATATCTTCTTTTTGTGGTGTATTTTAGTATATAGTGCATTGGGCTGTCGTTTATCATAATCAGTACTGCGATCGAAAACAAAAAGGCGGCACCCATGACGAATCACCGCCAACGTATTTATAGTCATTTATTTTCAGTAAATAGCAATTTTCTATTTTATCCAAAACAGACCAGCACAGCCAGGCACCAATGCTATAACAATGCAACAGTAAAAGTGTTGGCGAACAAGTCAGGTCATTGTTTCTGTCAGTTTCGTTACTATTGGGTCAATAATATAATTTAAGGGAGTCTTCGAAAAACTTTTACTGCCACTCTATACATTTGAAAACTAGTAACAGTGCCCATAATTATAAACTTTTTTCTTGACGATAAAAGCAGTCATTGGTTTGTTAACTGGATAGTAATAGTAGCAGTCTGAAGGGTATCGTATTCAGAAGTGGTTTTGTTCTGAAGTCTCTCTCCTACTTAATCTTCTATTTGGATTGTGAAGTGGTTTTGTTATAGATATTGTTGCTTTGAGGGGTATGAAGAGTCGGGACGCTTTTGACATTAGCCTGGATGGTGTTCTCAGGTGAGGAAAAAATGCAGAATGTGTCGTGGAAGGTAATTTGACGCTTGAAAGCACACGAACATGTAAAAAGAAATATAGGCAGGAGAAAAAAGCAGTAAATGAATAATGAATAAAAGAAAACGTTAAATTTTAGGAAAATGGTTCGAGTCCTTTTGTGTGAAGTCTATTAAATGCGTAAAGTTTATTTTCAAAGAGGATTGTAAGAGGAGGTCCTTTTACCTTTGTAGAGGTTACCCACCGTAATTTTGATGGACGCTAACTTCATAATTTTAGTCCACGAAATTTAAACAACATTAAAAGTTTTATATAATTTGATTTATGCTGACCAACAAAGGATTTTTTTGTATTAATTTATATCCCAGGAACAGCAGCTGGAAATGAGTTGCTTCAGCACTAAATATTCGTCTCCTAACAAACAGCGTTTTATTTAATGAAGATATATTTCTTAATTTCTAAATAATGCTAAAACTATAAATAATTCAGTTAGGAGTTATAATTCTTTCATAATCGTCTCACTTTATAGGATAAATAAGTCAGGTAAGGAGACACATCCTTGTCTTACCCCTTTTCTATTTTTCAATATTTACTGAATTCATTTTCTATCCGTATGCAGGTGATTTGCTATCATTATAGGTTCTGGATTATTCTAATGTAATTCCCAAATATGCCATGGTTATCTAGCAGTTCACACAGTTTTTTTTGTGATGTACTTTTATCTGGCCACATCAATTTAATCCTGCTAATAATAACTGTATTTGGATCTGGACTGAGGAGGCACATGGTGGTATACAGAAGAGTTGTAGGGTATACAGATCCAATCAACCCAATTAACTCTATACAAGGTTTACCTCTGATATATGCCTGATACCTTTGAAATCGAATGCTGGTCTCAAAAGGTATCTTGGAGACACGGACGCTGAAACTAAACGGAAGACAACACAAGAGATTCTAAGTCTAGGAAGTCGCTCTCATATTAGTAAGATGTGGCAATCCCCGTGTATGTATACATGATATGGGCATAATACTTTATGGTTACTGTCAGTCTCGATACCCTAAAAGATCTTCAAATTATGTGTCATATATATATATATATATATATATATATATATATATATATATACTGTCAGTCTCGATACCCTAAAAGATCTTCAAATTATGTGTCATATATATATATATATATATATATATATATATATATATACCGTCAGTCTCGATACCCTAAAAGATCTTCAAATTATGTGTCATATATATATATATATATATATATATATATATATATATATATATATGACATATAATTTGAAGATCTTTTAGGGTATCGAGACTGACAGCAACCATAAAGTATTATGCCCATATCATGTATACATACACGGGGATTGCCATATATATATATATATATATATATATATATATATATATATATATATATATATCACTAGGGGGTTATGGGACATGGTTGGAGGGAAGAAACAAACCCTTCCAAGTTTTTTTTGATTTGGGATAATGCTTTGGATGATTTAGCCACACAATTCAGTTGCTATTAAATTATTTTGAATCGTATGCAATAAAATTACGAAAAGGAATATCGTGTTTCGTCAATCTTTCAGAAGGAAAGTACATGCTTGCCTTGAATACAAAAAAAGAATCTCATAATTGAAGATAGTACTTCTTTATTTTAAGACTCGATGCAAAAGAATCTGAAGTTTTTCCCTTTTATAGTTAACAGAGACATATGCCGGTATTATCAACAACTATTTAATGCTTAATAGCGAGGAAAAGACCACTACCGAGCAGTCTATGTTCCTTAACATGAGCACGGATTACATTCTTGGCAAGTGGTAAATTAGTCTACAGGATAAGGTGGTGAGTACATGACCAATGTATGAATTAGATGTTTTCAAAACAGTAAGAAAATTGGTAGATGATTAATTTGGCTTAATATGGAATTAATTGACATTTTATGTTTCGACAGCAGAAAGTATTAGAAATTATAAGATTGACTGGTTTAAATTTTCAAGACATATCAACATTTTACTGTTCATTTTTCTTTCTCGAAAGAATTTATAAAATGAAAATACAAATTAAAATTCACTACAGTTTGCAGTCTGTGGTCGATGTTCAAATAAGATAAAATGCCTAATGAATCAGCTTTATGAGCTAAAACAACGAAAATAATTATAGGCTAAGATTTTGGTTAAAATACTAACATCAATTTAATTAAGGTTAGCATTAAATAAACTAGGGTCAGAATAATTGACACATTGACGATCATAACATAAAAGTCTCTCTCTCTCTCGAAAACCGGAGGTCAAAACAGCTTCAACAGAGGGAAAGGTAAAAAGCCAATAAGGAAGTGGAAAAAAAAACCTAAAAAAACAAACAAACAAACAAAAACAAACAAAAACCCATAAAAAACAAACTTGCACAAACAAAAGGTGCAAATAAAAAAAATCGAGAAGTATAAGCAGTTAATTGGTGATAATTTTTGAGGAGTGGGCGGAGTGATATCCCGCGGGACCGTTTACGAAACTCTGGAGTCGGGTTGCTGACGGTAACATTAATCAGCCAAGTGTCAAAACTTTTACTCGTATTAATTCTCTCTTTTTTTTCTCTCTTTTTCTGTCTCTCTTTATATATATTGTTTTGCTTCCCAGCCTCATTGATAAGAGTCACAAATGACGGACAATTTTCTTGATTCTCATCGTGGAAAACGTTATGTCGGTAGGTCCTGAATCCGCTTTGGACCATTATTCGAAAGTTGACTACCAAGCCGAAGTTCTATCTTCCGCACCACAAAAATGAAGTCACTGGCCACTTGAAGGGTTGTCATCAAGGTGACTAAGAAATTCAGTGATCCCTCTTCTAGGCAGAGTTCCAACCAAGGCTAACGGGCCTTTTTCGTAGGGGTGGTGAACTATGCAAAGCAGGGGCATTAAACTCAATGAGATATTTTATATACCTGTATACCGGGATATATCCAAATATATATAAAGATTATATTGAATCTATTGCTAAGAAAGTAGGTTCGCGTTGACGTGGCAGATAATTTTTCATGACAGAATTCATCTTGCATGTTTATAAATCCACTATTCGTTCATGAATTGAATATTGCTGCCACATCTGGTCTGGTGCCCCTGCTAAATATTTAGAAGTTCTTGACAAAGTTCAAAGAATCTGTAAAGTTATCGGTCTTGACATGCTATCTCGGCTTCAAGCTGTCGTAACGTGACTTCACTGTGTCTTTTCGATAAATAATATCATAGCAATTGTTTTAATGCACTTTCCTGTTTGGACCACATAAATTCAAATCAGGAAGTGTTTTATCGCAAAACACGTCATACATGCATTGTTCGTGGACACCTGCTTCATCTGACTGTCAAAAGGGATAAAAAAAATTACAAGTTTATTTTTGTTATAAACACAATAACAGATTAACAGTGTTTAAAAATATTTCAAAAATAGAAAATTAGTTTCACAAATTAATAAGAAGCTGTTAGTTTTCTCTTTTATCTTGTGTTCAGGAGTATACCTATCTAATAGCGCCATGATTCTTTTATTTACAATTTTATTTTTTATAACAAAATTATGTTAACTATCTTTTTTAGAATAATTAGAAGTTGGTTTGCAATTAGCAAATCTTAAGAAAATATGTTAACTTCAAAAACTTAACAGAGGTACGCAATTATCAAGGGATGCATTTTTCTAGGGACGAAAATATCCTGGTACAGAACTGTCTGTCTACCGGCAGGGACTATTGATTATCTATTTGATTCCTCTATTTGCCCATAATTTCCATTTTCGGCTTTCAAACTTTCATGGACGCCAATTTTTTCATGGTCACGAATTTTCGCAATGAACAAACAAAATAAAAGAGAAGTAGAAACAGTTGTCCTGAAAATGGCAAAAAGCAGAAAAACAACCGTTTTAAAAGTCTGTAAAACTCGAGAAGGTTTAAGTCAGACGTAAAAGATAATGGTATATTTTATCAGGCTATTTCAGAAATAAAAACAACACGAACACCTGTATGGAATAAGTTAAAATATATGAATATGATAGCAACTAATATGATTAGAAGTTGCAAACAAACCGACTTATACAACTTGTGTTTTACTAATATAACACTTATATTTACTTATTCGCCATAAGTACATTCGGATCCACTGACTTTTAAGAAAAAAGTATTAATTAGTATTTAAAAACCAAGATTTATACATCCGTCTGATAAAAACAATATTTTAAGCAGAAATAAGAGATGGTCATGTATTGTTCTGAAATTTGACAGAGTAGTGATGGACAAGACTAAATCAGCACACACACACACACACACACACACACACACACACACACACACACACACACACACACACACATATATATATAATGTTTCATTAATTAATTCAGTTTCAGTTCTTTAAACAGTTTCTTGATGTTACGATGAAATTCAGCAAGGAAGGCGCCGTTGTTTTTTCTACCCAAGTACTTTCAAACACCTCCTACATCGTCCCCAGAAGTAAATTACACCCAACAAAATTTATTGCGAGCAGCAACTTGTTGAAGTGTATATAACAAAACATTTAATGTCATTTTGCATGCTACCAATTTCAGGTCATTTCCCTTATATTAAAACGCTCATTTTACAAAAAGATTCCATAGCCACAACGGATACATTTAAAATTAGTATAACAGAGCGCATTCACACATGTTTTTTTTCTAAATCATTGTCACAACAAAATGCAGATTTCATCATAGTTACAAGAATAGGTTTGTCCTTGTAATTTAACCCTGAGGCTAATCTCGGAGGAAAAAAACTACGGCGCTTTCCTTGATAAACTTCATCTTAACTTCAGGAAAATGATTAGAGAAGGGCAAAAAATCAGTATAAAAATAGACATTACACTGTTTACAGTTCGAAATTCCTGGTACCTGAAGAAGGTCTGAATGTACAACGGCCGAAACGTCGTACAAATGGCAACCAAGATGAGCACAATAGTCCGAATAATGTAAATAATGTAAATACTACCTCATCTCAGAAATATAGTCAGTCAATCAGTGAGTTAAGTGTCATACGTGATACACGATTTGGGCGATCATGTCTCGAAAGAGACATGACTGGCTGGGCAGAAGATTATCCCTCAATAAGTTGTCATTGCTTTTTGCGGTAGACTGGTTGCCAGCCAAGGCTATAGAACCCAATCTGTCCCATTATTTAAGCCATAACTGGAGGGGAGAGACGGATTAATACCTTTCCCAACTGGAATTCGACAAATATCAAAAATCAACATATTATGTCTATACTATTAAATGAAATATTTGAACGAAGATATGTTATCTGTATATGTACTATATTTGGGCAGCAATCTCTCTTTTATGCAGGTTTCATTAAAAATGACAGACGAGGTGCGATGGTTTATGTAATTTTTCATTTTTTTCTTTTGAGCACAAATAAAAATTGTCCAAATGTTTTGTTTATCCGAGCGCTTTCGGCTATACTTTTATCTATTATCGAGAATTAATGTTATTTTAAGTATAACTGAATGTATGTGGTGTTATGTATGATGTAGAGTAGTGGTATGTGCTATGTACCGAACACGTTAAGCATGTTTTCATATAATTATAAACTTTATGTTAATTGTTGTATAATTGTTATAAATTTTTTTTATATAGTTTTTATCCTCAAAAGAAAAAATCATAAGATGACATGAAAAATTACATAAACACCTTGTCTGTCATTTTTAATAATAATAATAATAATAATAATAATAATAATAATAATAATAATAGACAAACCTCTGCATGGCCAATATCCAGTACGTGCCAATAAATCCAATGTTGACAAAGTTAATACTCATCGATGGTTACGTGCATCTGGATTAAAGCCCGAAACTGAAGGCTTTATTCTTGCAGCACAAGACCAAAGTCTTTTCACGAGAAACTTTCAGGCAAATATTATGCATAATAATATGGATCCAAAATGCAGGTTTTGTGATAAACACCAAGAAACAATAGACCACCTAATCTCAGGCTGTTCTGTGCTTGCCCCAAATGAATATAAAAATCGCCACGATAGAGTTGGGCAATATTTACATTGGGCAATATGCAAACATTATGGAAAAGCTGTAGGCAAACACTGGTATGAACATCACCCAGCACCGGTTACAGAAATAGAAGATGTAACCATTCTATGGGATTACACCATCTACACAGACAGAAAAATTGAAGCAAACAGGCCAGACATTATTGTTAAAAACCAGAAGGAGAAAACTTGTCTATTAATTGATATGGCTTGTCCAGCGGATTGTAACATAGCAATCAAGGAATTTGAAAAACTGTCAAAATATAAAGACCTGGAAATTGAAATAGGAAAAATGTGGAAATTGAAAACAAGAGTTGTGCCAGTGATAGTAGGTGCACTTGGAATGATAAAAAATGGAACAAATCAACACATTGAAAGAATCCCTGGAAACCCCAGCTTAAGAGATATACAAAAAAATGTCTTATTAAGTACAGCCCACCCACTAAGGAAAACTTTATCTATGTAATGCTGGAGATGATAGGGAAGATAGAAAAACATGAAATGGAGCCATAACAACACGCCACTACCTGCCTTAGGTCTCCCCGCAGACTTGGTTGGTAGTGAGACCAAAGCAGAAATCGAAATATGATGAAAAATGACATAATATATATATATATATATATATATATATATATATATATATATATATATATATATATATATATATATATATTGCTTCAGACCAATAATCCAGGAAATACTTCATAGCAAAGCACGTCATTCATAATCGTATATAAAAAGCACGTCATTCACAAACGTATATAAAAATTTATATTTTGATATATATCTACACTTGAATTTCAAATAGACGGGGTAGTTGGAGTAAAGTAATTGACTGAAAAGTTTTAAAAATAAGTTTCAGTAAAGAAAGGATTTTTCCCATAATGCACCTGAGTATGTAATAAAATTGCTGGTTAGAATAATGATGTCCCGGGTGAATTTTTTTTACAAAAAAGAATAATCGTCTCGGCACCTACTTTTTTTGTTCATCAAAGCTGTTTACATAGCTTAATACAAGACTACACGGGTGAATCACCAAGCGAAGATCACTCACTACTAAGTGTTAATAATTTGTATGGTAGCCACAAATATATTAAACTTGTATAAACTAGATTTTATGTGCCCAACTGACTTGCCATTTGAATAGGACATGGTATGTAGTTTGAAACGTAGATACTGTTGATACGCTCTGATTGGTTTCTTTGTCGAGAGAAGAACAGACTGGTGAATATATTTAATCGATCTACAAAAATATTCGCTTGTTTATTGAAACAGTTTTTAAGCAGTTAGCTATATTTTCAACTTATTAATCGGTTTGCTTGATAAAAACCGGAATACTAAGCAGACGATCTCAAGTTTTAGATCAATGTTTTAAAAGAAAATACGCAAAGAATTTTAAAGTACGATGTGATGACATTTATTTCTGAGAAAAATACAATGCTTCTTTTATTTTATATACTTTAGAAATTATTGGCCCCTGCCCGTTCGTACGCGTTCGGCTCCCCACATTAAACCTCAACCTTGTGTCACAACCACGTCTTAGCGGGGGCGAGGTAAATATCTATAGCTTATAGTTTTTATAAAAAAATTTCAACGGAAATGTATCAGATTTCTTCTCGGGTATTCATAGCCTTTCGTCAAAGACCGTTTCGATTTGAAAATTATAATAAAAGTTGTGTTTTGTAAATTCGCACTTTTAACAATTTTGCATGAAGAATTTTAATGACAATATATTTTCTAAATTGTCATCTTAACACATCGTGTAAAATTTTACATATCCATAAAATATATACGTATACTCCTTTTATGGACTTATGTAAACTTTTACGCTTTCCATACATATATATGCAACTGTTCTGATGAACTTTTTTCTCGGGTGACCCGACCACATGAATTTAAGCGTTCTAATAGATTGATATCTAGATCCCACCCTTTAACCATTGAAATAGTTAAATGCAATCACCACTTGTACTTCAACAGTTTCTTTTCTCGAATTTCTCGCCTGTGGAACTCCCTTCCGTTTACTAACTTCCCTGATAGCTTCCTCTTCTTTTTGCCGTGTCTTTTCAGGACGTAGCCGAGTATGGATTTCCACTTGCCCCTATTCCTTGTCGCTCTTAATATTTTTTTCTGTTGGTATCTCTTTCAAATCCCGGTCGGCCATCCATTTGCTCAAGCTTATCAAGTAAGTGTCGCACTGCTTTCTCCGGTTTTACTTTACTTTCATCTGTTCTGTGAGTATCAGATTTTCCAATCCTTTCTTCCTCATTACGTATCCCAGAAACCTTAGCTGTGTTTTGTTTGTATCCTCTGCAAAACCTCGTCATTGCTCACAAGTTTGGTCCATGGTATCCTCAGAATCCTTCTGTAGAACCACATTTCTGTTGCTTCGAGTTCTTCCTTTATCTCTGTGCAGATTGCTCAGCATTCACTGCCATAGAGGAGGACAGATATCATATAACAGTACTATTTTCTTTGTTTCAAACGAAAACTTTCTGTCTTTCAATACTCTACTTAGCTATTGGAATGTGCTCTTGGCCATGCCAATGCAGCTTCGGATCTCAGTATCGCACTTTTTATCCTCTGTCAGATCACTTCCAAGGTATTTTACATTTCTGTACTTGTTTGATTTTAGTATCCCTGCCATGTAGTTGGAATTTTGGAGTCCTTTTTTTTTTGCTGATGACCAAGCATTCAATTTTCTTGTAGTTTATATGTGGTCCCTTCTTCTGACTTTCCCTTGCGACCTTCTGTAAGAGGTCCTATATTTTCCTTTACGTGTCTGCCATCAGCACTGTATCATCTGCATATCATACATTGTTCAAATTCTGACAGCTAATGACGAATCCTGGCAGGATTTCTAGCTCTCCCAGAATTGTTTCGCTGTACATGTTGAATAGGTCCGGTGAGAAAACATATCCTTGTCTTATACCCCTTTCTATTTTTGTATAGCTGCTGATTTCATTTCTTGTCCGTATGCAAGCGATTTGATGCCATTATAGATTCTTGATAACGCTAAAGTGTTTGTCAAATATGTTGAGGTTGACAATCTAACAAGTCTTTATGGCATACTTTGTCAAACGCCTTTGCGTGTTCTGTAAAACACAGGTACACGTCTTTCTGCGTTTGTATTACCCTTTCTGATAAAATTCTGAGCATAAATATTGCATTCATTGTTCCGGTGTCTTTGACGAAGTTGCACTGTTCTTGTCTTATCTCTGTGTCGATTCTGCTGCGCGCTCTGTTCATTAGAATCCGGATGATGAGTTTTGTTTTGTGGCTCATTAAATTGATTGTTTGCTGGAGTTTATGTTCCTTCGCGCCTGGCTTCTTAGGTATTGTTATAAAAATTGGTCTTCCGGTATATTGTAGATTCCATTTATTATATCTGTAATCATGTCTACGCCAAATTCGTCTGTCAGCATCTCTTTAACAATACCGTCTGGTCCTGGTGCTTTGTTTCTGCTCAATTTGGTCAGTGCAGCTACCACTTCGGTTTTTAATATTTCCACTCTGTCGGTATTTCTGTGTATTTCCAGCTGTTCTCTCTTGTCGTGGAAGAGATCTCTGATATATTCGTGCCATCGCTGAAGTATTTTTTCTTTCTTTAATATAAGCGTTCCATCCTTGAATTTTATGCATCCTATTGCCGGACATGTTTTTTGCCCTGTTAATTCCCTTATGTTTTTTTATGCATATCTCATTTATTTGTCGTACTCAATCTCCCTATATCTGGACATTTGTCGTTGAGCCAGTTTTTTTAATTGTGTGCATTTCCTTCTTATTTCCTTGTGTAGTTTACGATATTCCGTTCCATGTTTTGGCATTGTTTTCTGTCTCTTTCGCATGATGTCAATAATTTAATCGGTGATTCATTCATTTTTTTCTTTTACGTTTGTTTCCCTTTGAAATAATGTCATTTGCTGATGTCACTAACTCTTCCTTTACTGTGTCCCATTTTGATTTTCCGCTTCCAAATTGTCTCTTGTATTTCTTTTACACACTGTCCTTATATTTGTCATGCAGCTTGAGGTCTTTCACGAGTCTCTATTGCAGTCTAAGTGCTGCAGAAGGACAGATTGGGTTCTATAGCCTTCGTCTGCAACCAGTCTATCGCAGAAAGTAATAGCAGCCTACGCGGGAAAATTTTCTGCCCAGTGTGTTATGTCTCTTTCGAGACATGATCACCCAAACGTGTATCACGTATGGCATTTAATTGACACACACACACACACACACACACACACACACACACACACACACACATATATATAACACCCGTATGAAAATCATACTGAAAACTACAAAAAAAGCGCCACTCAATAGAGACATCTCCGTAGATTGACATCCTCATCATTTAAATGTTGATCAACAATTAACACTGTTATGTTTTATTTAAGTGATTAACAGTCAACACTGAATTAAATGCATTGAAAAAAGAGGTTATGAAAAAAACTATGAAAAGTAAATTCTTTTTCATAATTGATCTGCGGGCCTATATATATATATATATATATATATATATATATATATATATATATATATATTATAAATTATATTTTAGAACATGTACAAATTTTTTTTATAGATATCCACTACAAATTGTACATTTTGTTTCGACATTGGACTTACCACCTGATGAGACATTGTAAGTCCAATGTCGAAACAAAATGTACAATTTGTCGTGGAATCTATAAAAAGAAAATTGTACATGTTCTAAAGTATACTTCATAATAAATATTCACAGCTGTATATTATATATCGAGCACTGTTTAAATCAATATTTTGGACGTTGTAAATTTTTCTTCGTTACTTATTCACTCGGATATATATATATATATATATATATATATATATATATATATATATGCATGTCTGTAAGTTTTTTTTAATCGTTTCACCCAAGGCGGTACTGTCACTGATGCGCAGGGGGCTACATAAGAGAGTAAAAGTTTAGGTAGGAGGAGAGTGAAGAGAAAGACGAACCAGTTACAAGAGGGCTAGAGAAAGGGCAAGAGGAGGATGGGAACACAGGTGTGAATACAGTTGCAAGGATTGAGAGAAACGAAAAGAACAAGATATACGGGGTAATGTAGAAAGAACTGGAGTCAAGTAGATAAGAGATGGGTATTGACATTGCAGTTAAATTCCTGAAGGGTGTAGCAGTCTGAAAAGCAAGTATATAGAAGGGAATTCTACAGGCAGGAAGTGCAAGAAAAGAAGCTGATGGAGTAAAATTGTCGGCTGCATTTGGTTGATCTAACTGTAAATGAGTGGGACCTTGTTGCTAGTCTGGCTGCACGAGTAAATTTTTTTGGTGGGGGTACCAGTGACTTAAGTTCGTCGGAGAAGAAGCCATGAAAATATTTGTAGAAGAGACAAAAGGAAGCCACATTCTGCCGGTGAGAAAGTGGCTGGAGTCAAGCTGCCAAGTCGGGACCTATTGCTTTACAGATTCTTCTTTGGAGCCTGTCCAGAACACTGAGATGAACAGCAGTGGTGCCTAGAAATCGTGTTCGGTTATATAGGAAAGAATGACTATATCTCCTATTGGTTATATAGGAAAAAAAAGACTATATCTCTTATTATATAGAAAAGAAAGACTATATCTCTGTGCTACTAGTAAATCAGAGCATATCGACATCAAATCTGGGTTACTCTTTTTGTCACAGGGTTTGATTTCTTGTATATTCTGTTTTACTTGACCTCTTAAGGAGCGTGGCAGTCAAGACAGAAATGTGACGCCATTTGTTTGTCGCAGCCTACGAACTTAGTTATATAAGAAAAATCATTAAATAAAACCTGTTATGTTACTCTGTGTAATCTTAATGTGTGTTTAAAATCATTCGATAATGTTTTGTATATGAATTTGTAAATATTTCATTCTTTTCACGGAAATCCGGTTGAAATTTTATTAAGTAATTTTTAAATCTATTTTAACGATTTTAATCATATCGATAGAATTATTGTTTCTAAATTTTCTTTTTTGTGTCTTTGTCGGTACGAAATGGCCTAATCATGTTTACTAACTTCGAGAATTTTCATATTCTATAACATATAGTAACGTATTTCATTGTAATTGCTAGAGTAACGTATTTTAACTTTTATTCATTTTAAAGATCTTCAACTGTATTGGGAATTGCCTGTTATCCTCAACGTGTAAAACTCTATAAAACTGGAAATGTCTGATTTTTCTATCAGAAAGTAACAAAAATACAATTTATTATTTGATTTTCTTGAAATTTCAGGTGGTAGAGAAAAACAAAAGTATTCCTTAATGCATTTTTAGGATAAAAGACAAATAGAAAACAAAATACAAGAAATGTTTATTTGAATGTTTATTCTTTTCTGTTCCCATGTAGGTTTTATATATTAAATATATTAACAAAGCTTTTTTAATGTAGTTACCTCCGTAATTCGCTGAGAAAACAGCATAGCATCAAGAATAAAGGCACCAAACACAATAAAAATAAAGTTTTTTCCGCCAAAATGTTTGTTATTAAAAGGAAAGATCAAAGTATTTTTGCATTATTTAAAAATTTTTTAAATCCTTTCTAACACGTTCGAAATTTTTGGTAAAATATATTCTTTTTTTTTGTCAGCAGGTAAGCAAATTGTTACCAACGTTTACTATGGATAATATATTATTACGCAACTCATTTTTTTCAGGTGAAAAACACATTAATTTGGAAGTTCTTGCAAAAATCAAATAATTGTCAAATTTCAATTAAACTTTCAGGACTTACATAGAAATTAATGAAATTATGTTTTAAATTATCATTTGTAGAAAATCTTGTTATATATATATATATATATATATATATATATATATATATATATATATTACATCTGTTACATCCCTCAACGTAAAAGTAAAAAAATTAAGTTTTGTATCATAAAGTTATTAAATACAGGACTCCTTGGGGATAGTAAATAATCTATTTTCTTTCAAACAGTTGGCCGTTTTTGTTTTGATAATCTGCTCTGAATAATAGAATAAAAAAATGCAATAAAATATGAGACTATTTAATTAGATCAGATGGTAATTGCTTCTAATATATATATATTAAGGACATTATAGTCTGAAGAAAAAAAAATAACAACAAATTTTTACAAGACTTGTTTTCTTTTTAATTATAATAATTTATAAAAATTCAAAAATATTTTAAAATTTTCTTTAAAGCCTTGTTGCGGTTGTTGTTATTAAGTAAAGATTATATTTACTAATCGAAAATTGAAAAGTTTTATACATATCTTTGAGCCAAAACATTTTAAAAATAATTAAAAACTTTTTTTTGGTATGTATGAAGATTGTTTTTTAAGCATGATATTTCATATGTGACATTAAAAGATCACGTGTTTCACGGTTTTTGCTCCTTACACGAAAAAATTCAGATATTATGTTAATTCTGGTCAGCCATATTCAGCTCATCACCACAATCTAGCTGTCATCACCCACTTTATACATCAGTTACTTACTTCAAAGATCAAAAAGATCAGAGCTTCGTTATCAAAATACTTTTATTGTAAATGTTATATTATAATCAAGTAATACTTGTATAAATCAGATTAATTCAACTTAAAATCTGTTAAATTTCCAAAAAATAATTTTAATTTTGTAACATGTCCATTTATTATTATTTATTAATAATTGTTTGCCTAAATTTAAATTATATATATTGGTTCTAGTTCTGAGTCTCATTTCATATCTATCCTGATTAAAATATTGATAACTTGACAGTCAGGCTTTTATTATGCAAATTGAGTGTAACACACATTTTTATTTATAAATAAATTTAAAACAATTATTTACAAAAGCCCACAGAATCATAACTGATTAAATCAATATACTAAAAATAAGGCTTCAAAAATGACCACACCAATAACAAACCTACTAAAGGAGAAGGCATAAAAATACAAATGGCAAGCGGTTTTTTTATAAAGAAAAATTAATCATTCATTGACCGAGCAGCCAGTACTACTATCGGTTGAAATTTATGAAACCTCCCCCTTAAAATAATTTTTATGGAAATTATGTTTCTCAAGTCCAGTATCTGTTGTTGATCTTTCCAGTATTGATAAGAGTTTCTTCCTAACCTTGAAGTAATGTGGAGCGCTAACATCTTGATTATGTCATTATTTTCCCAAACAGTTTGGCTTTTAATTAATATAAACATTAAACAGATCAAAATTTAATTTCACAAAATTTCCAAAAGTAAATAAATAAGCCATAGAAACAGTTGAAAAATATTTCTACTAAGATTTAATAAAAAAAATTTAAATAATTTGATTTATTCATGAATAATTTCCGAAAGTTTGAGAATTATTTAATTTTTTCCAAATCAGTATTTCTTTCAAAGCAAAAAGACGTTAAAGTTTCCTATACTAATCTTTGCCCCCTACCTGACGCGAGAAAAACAAGATATTTAATAAAAATTTCGAACGTTCTAAAAAGGATAAAAACATGTGCATTCGTCAAATTCGATATTTGTGAATTTACCAGTCTATCACCGAGAATCTGCTAATGTCTGCTATAAAGTTAGCAAGAAATTAATGTCATATTAGCGATCACCAAATCAAAATAATAAAGCAAACAAAAACCATATCATTCAATAATGGTTATCTGTGAACCAAAAGAAATGATCCAGACTTTAATATTGCTGTGAAAGCAGATGATTCAGCAAGGGCATGTAAAATTGTTGGAATCTTATTATTGTGATGACTAAGATTTATTTTCAATATTAAAGCCACCAGACTCTATAGAGTTGAGGTTTAATTCTCTTCCGGAAAACAAGTCCAAAAAATATAGACCATAATCAATACATGGGTCCAGATTAAATTTTAATATAAATTATATTTGAGAAAAAGTCTAGTAATCTAGTAATTTTCGAATTTGCACGAGATACTAGATTAGCAACTAGATCCCACCCTTTTACAGTGAAACCGATAAAATGCAACCGCAACTTCTACTCCAACAGTTTCTTTCCTCGCACTTCCCGACTGTGGAATTCCCTTCCACACGATTGCTTCCCCGACGGCTACAATCTCCAGGAGTTTAAATGTAAGGTCAATAGACACCTCCTAACACACTAACCTGCTCCCATTTTATCAAACACTCATCCCATCTGCCCAACCCTCATCCTCGCTATCCTTACTCATCTGTCACCTTCCTCCTGACATTCCCTATGTCTAACCACTCCTTCTCTTTACCTTCCCCTATGTAGCCCCACGCGCAATAGTGGTAGTGGAATGCCTTGCTTGGGGTGAGATGATTTTAAAAAATCGTCCCTTATGCTAAATATAAAAAAAACTAATATACATAGCTCTAAAATAACTGTATATAGTCATCCGCAGACAGTTCTGTTTCGCTGTATCACCGCTCATCAATACGCTGAGACATCCGATTACTTCCAGCCAGGACTGAAACCCGACCGATTTGACATTAGTCGGAGATTCTACCTCTAAGCTATCGGTACACGGTTGAGGACGACAGATTTTAGCCTGTTATATACACAATATCTACAGACGCCAGTAGTTAAGAGTTTTCACTCCATTGCTGGAGAACGATGCATAAATAGCATAGGTAAGTAGCTACCGTTTTTAAAGTTTACCATTTTCCCAGGATGCTCAATCGATGAGCGAGAGTGTAAATCGTCATCCGCATACAGTCCTGTTTTGCTGTATCACAACTCATCAGTACGATATATATATATATATATATATATATATTGAGAAGTAGGGATATGAATATGTAATGTATAACTCTCATCTTGATGTTTGTGTCCTTTATTTCTTATATAATAGAACAAATTGTATTATGTTTTAACTCTAGTATTTATTTTATGTTTATGGTTATATTTTAATTGTTCATGACGTTATGATTGATAAGTGCATGAATTGTACTGTTTCGATAAGTGTCAAGTAAACCTATGTGAGAGTTTGGTGCTGGTATGGCCATTATAAGAATTTGATGTTTTTTGTGATTATTGGTATTGAAAATGCAATGCCTCAGAGGACACTAGGATTCATCAACAACAATTTTTTACTTAGCAGTATTTTTGAAGTCTTGAATTATTGGAAATGGTTAGATAAGATATTTGAAGCCTTTTTATAGTAAATGATAAATTTTAGACGCTTCCTGCAATCATTAAGTGATATATACAGGTGAAATATATTTTAATGGGGCTGGAGTTCAACTGGTTTATAGCTATGGTGTATTTGGTTTTTCTTGTATGTGTCGCGTCTCTTCAGGCCATGGGTGATCATGGCTTTCTAAAACTTCTTGTCTTTTGAGACCCTTAGCACTGTTTCTCATTTTGAAGGGCTTACCGGCTCCCATTCCACTATTCATTCACAAAGGCTTGCCTTCCACTCTCTTTCTAGCTCTCAATATGCTCGATGAGGATCGTTTCCTAAGCCCTTCTCCCTCATTATGTGTCGAAGGAATTTCAGCCGCCTCTTTCTGATTCTGAGTAGAAGTGTCCTTTTTCTTGTCATTTTCTTTAAGACTTCCTTATTGTTTACTAGCTCCGTCCATTGAATTCTCAGTATTCTTTTGTAGAACTACATTTTCGTTGCCTTCAATTTTATTTTCAAAATTTTGTTTTCATCTGTTGACAAACTGTTTAGACTTAATTACTATATAAGAAAAAGACTAACGCATAGTTATCTTGAAGTGTTTCCTTTGTTTCTAAATATGTTTTACTATTTCTTAGTAATTTGCTTAGATGTTGGAATGCATCTTTCGTTCAGTGCCAATGCACGTTCATAAGCTGTTCATGAAGAAGTGATGCTAGCGCTGTAAAATCTCCCATGCATTAATTTCAACTCTTCTTATCACATTGTTTATGTGTGTGTGTGTGTGTGCGTGTGTATGTAAGCTTGTTTTTTCAGTGGCATTGCTAAAGTGTGTGCCATCCGGTGCAGTCTTTGGGTTTGTCACTATCCCCAAAATACAACATATTGCACAGTAACTCCGTCTTTATATATATATATATATATATATATATATATATATATATATATATACATAGCAACTCCGTATATATATATATATATATATATATATATATATATAATAACTCCGTATATATATATAATAACATAGCAACTCCGTATATATATATATATATATATATATATATATATATAATCTATATTATTATATATATATATATATATATATATATATATATATATATAAACATGCAACGTTATGGAAATCCTCGAAGATGAACGAAGTGGTTTTAATAACTGACATATTTAATTTATTTGTTTAAACATTAATTTTAATCGATATTCATAATTGTGTAGATATTCTGTTTTTAATCAAACAGTCTATTTATATTTTTATTTCTATCGTAAATAATCAGGCCGGTAGAAATAAATATATAAATAAATTGTTTGATTAAAAAACAGAATATTTAATCAAATGATGCAGGTTTTGGTTGGTTGTTGATGCGGTCGTCTTATTAGAATAGCAAATATATTGAGTTATCTCTCTTTTCCTTTCCAGATAACTTTCCTTTCAATATTTTGTTATTCATAAACCTAGTGAAAATTATTAAAATGAAATAATATCGAATAATCTTACTGTATGTATACAAATTGAGAAAAAGAACTTTTTTTTGCATTGAATCATTATATGCGATGAGAAATGGATACTTTTTGAGGACAGTAAGATAGTAGTAAGAAGCATGTGAATCACCAAAATAATAACTAAAACCTCCACTACACCCTAAGAAGTAAATGGTTACTGTATGGTGGTCTTTCAAAGGGGTTATTTATTATTCTTTCTTGCCTCAAGGAAAAATAACAGCAAACTGGTATTGTGGTAAAATTTAGTATATGCTTTCCTGACGGCTACAACCTCCAGAAATTTAAATGCAAAGTCAAAACTCATCTACTAACCACTGGCCTCTAGCTCTCTCCCCTCCCCTGTATAACCTTCCCTTTCTCTCTACCTATGTATCTGTCATCGCACCTGCTTTCTTAGCTTTCTATTGTTCCTTTCTAACTAGTTTTTACTTCTCACTCTTTTCTAATTAATTTTTTTACATTTACGTAACCCCCTGCACATCAGTAGCGTTTCCGCCTTGCTTGGGGTGAAATGATTAAAAAAAAATGTACAAAAAATTGAAAAATAACATCTTAGACTTGTGAATGGGGATAGCCCAATTTTTCTGTACGATAACGCACGGTCTCACGCTTCTCAATGAACTGTACAAAAGCTGCATAGCTCTAATGAAATTCTGCATCGTGCTTCATATCCACCTTAATTATCAATTATTTAAGTATTTTGAGCTTTTCATACGCAATAAAACATTCTCCAATAAGGAAGAGGTAATCAAAGCATTTAAACTGTTTATCACACCAAAAAAAAAAGAACATTTTTTTAAAGATAGGATTATGAATTTGGAGGTACGTTAGAGAATATTCATTCATCAACATGGTGCTTATTTGCACTATATAAATTACTTATTTAACATTTTAGAAGCGATGTTGATGTTGTTTTCATTTTATTCATTCATCAACATGGTGCTTCTTTTCAACTAACATTTTAGAAGCGTTTTATTTTATTTCCTATAAAGTACGTCATTTCATTTGTGACATCCTAATATAGGACATAAGACAACCATATATAACATTTTATATAGTCTGAACAATTTTGGACTAAAAGATGTATGACAAAGTGGAAAAGGTTTTTTGTGTGACGGGTTTAGTCTTTTAGGTTTTAAACACTCAGCGTGTATAATCTAACCAATTTCATTTAAATTATTTTTGTTTTTATTTTCTTTCCGTCATCTGTGATAACAGAAGATCTGATAAGAATGGAAAAACGTTGTAAAAACCTGGACCAAATTTACTGTGGATGAACAAGCAATCTAAGCACTTTCTAAACATTTTCGTCTTAGGGAATTGTTTTCTCATTTAATTAGAGCAAGATTTTTATGTCACAATTGTGTTCAGACTTGTTCCTGTGAGCAACTAAAGCGTTTAATGTGTGTGTGTGTGTGTGTGTGTGTGTGTGTGTGTGTGTGTGTGTGTGTGTGCGTGTGTGCGTGATTTTTAAAAAATATAACCTCTTTGTGTTCGTATAATCTATTATTTAATCTTCTTGAGCTTCCTCCAATATATTATTTCTGGCAATACTAGCTGTAAATTTTTTCTTTTAATTTTATCTTTTTGCTTTGTTTTGTATTGATAAAGTCGTATATTGTTTTAGATGTAGTTGTGACAAATTTTGTGCTGAGCTTAAACAAATTCTTTTCAATTGTAGTTGTAAGAAAGTTAGTGGGTCGAACAATATGTATTTTGATTCGTTGGGTTTTTCAAAAGAGTTGCTTTTCTATTTTGGAATATTTTGTGAGCCTTTTGTTTCGCATTGAATATGAAATAGTGAGTAAAGATTCAAAAGATGCTTATCTTCATTTGGTCGAAATAAAGTCACGTGGTCACATGAAAACCACTGGTGACATCACTCCTGATAATGACTCAAGAGCTTGTCACAGTCTTTCAGCTCACAGCAACCGAGAAAGAAGGTTGTTTCCGTCTGCTTGGCCAAAGCCTAGGCAGAATCTGCCTACCGCCATCTTTCGCTGGAACATAAAACTCCTGCCGTCTCGTTGGGACGTAGATGTAACCTACCGTATCCCTTTGGGAGATAGATAAATTTGGCCCTTTTAAATCTGGAGTCATAACAATGGCCGAACAGAGGTATCTTCAATTTATATGTAAGACTTTTTCCTTTTGTTCCTTCTGACAATTTGCTTTACAAAATATAGATATGATAGATATATGTTTCTTGTTTGTATATATGTATTATTTGTTTATATCATAATATAAAAGTCTCCTTGAGAAAAAGTGTTCATTCATTTATTTCATTTCTCCGTTTCGCCTTACCGTTACATGGTGACACGTCTTAATATTATAATATTAATATAATATTAATATTAAAGGTCGTTCGATATAGATAGTTTGACATTTTTGTTATTCTGCTAGTGACCTCTTCCAAGGAAAGAATTTCGAAGACCGTTAATCTTTGAATTCAGCCATTTTCGACTTATACTAAGTTAAAACTTAGTAATTTTATATATCCAAATCTATAAGGAACGAAGAAAATATTAACAACGTTCAAAACGTTAATTTAAAACAATGCTCAATATAGAAATAGATCTGGGTATTTATGATAAATCAGCAAATACTATTTTTAAAATAGCGTTAACTACCTGATGAAACATCGTTCATTCAATGTCGAAACAAAAAAAGACCCTCGTGTCGAGTTGATAATCTTTTGTTTGAAAAATTCTTAAAGTAAATCTTTTTTTCTTTCTTCTGCCTAATTTTAAATTTTAAGCTTTTCATGTTTAATTGGTTTTCTTTAATTTCTTTTTTATTTTAGCAGAAATCTCTTGACTGGACTTTTACTACCATGTTTTTTTAAATTGGAGTAGATAGACCTATCTATCGCCCGGTTCACACTCCACCCACGCCTATTGAACAGGTTAAGAGGCTCATCCCCTGTTCCCTGTTTAGAATGTGGTTTCCGGCTTTATCTTTTCCAATCTTCTCACTTTTTCAATTGGAGTAGATAGATCTATCTATCGCCCGGTTCACACTCCACCCACGTCTATTGTACAGGTTAAAGAGGCTCATTCCTTGTTCCCTGTTTAGGATGAGGTTTCCGGATTTCTCTTTCCAATCTTCTCACTTTGTTTTTTTTTTTTCAATTGGAGTAGATAGATCTATCTATCGCCCAGTTCACACTCCACCCACGTCTATTGAACAGATTAAGAGGCTCATTCCTTGTTCCCTGTTTAGGATGTAGTTTCCGGCTTTCTCTTTCCAATCTTCTCACTTTGTTTTTTTTTCAATTGGAGTAGATAGATCTATCTATCGCCCAGTTCACACTCCACCCACGTCTATTGAACAGGAGTAGAGGCTCATCCCTTGTTCCCTGTTTAGGATGTGGTTTCCGGCTTTCTCTTTTCCAATCTTTTCACTATTACGTAGCCCCTTGCACATCAGTGGCGTTACCGCCTTGCTCCGGGTGATACGATTAAAAAAAAACCCACGTAGTAATAGTAAATATGATATTTATCCCTTCAAGTGTACTGGAATAATTTGGAAATGTTTTCAATGTATTTCTCTAATTTTTGTAAATATTGAAGGTTGAAAATTGAATGAGATAGAAAAACAATCAGAAGACTATGATAGATAATCATCACACACACACACACACACACACACACACACACACACAAATAAGTAAAGTATATTTTGGCAGCAATAATTCTCTCAAGTATGTTTGGTTAAATAATATGGACATGTTTGGTCTATCAATTTTTTAAATTTCCGAATTAAATGTTTTGTGCTTTCGGTAAATCTGCCAAAGTTTATATTTATTCTTATTTTATATTATTTTTCCAATTATTTTCAAATGTAGCTTCATTCGTTTTCAAGAATTGTTCTGTATATTTTTGTTTATGTTTCTGAGATGAGGTGCTGCAATTTACATTGTTCGGAGTCGGACTGCTGTCCTCATCTTTATTGCCCTATTCGCGATGTTTCGCTCGTTGTACGCTCCGACATTCTTCAGGTGATTAGAATTTCGAACTGAACCTTTTATTTCGATCACTGGGGTATATTGTTCTCATTTCATGAGTCATGCCACTTCCGGATGTTTTAGTTATCTCCATTTAACTCAACGCTCTAAGTTTTTGTTTAATACCCAGCTACAGCAATGATGAACCTACAAACCCTTTTGGCCAAGTCACTGGATATAACCAACGCTTTAATCCACCGAGCTATGTGTCATCAAAGACACCTGAAGAGGATCGGTGAGTACAACGACCGAATCGTCATGAATGTAGCAATAAAGTTTAGGACAACAGTGCGAAAATTGTAAATAATGTTTTATATATATTTACGCAACTGCTTTTTGATTTTCTTTCTGTCGTTCTAACCTTTACTGGAACCAATTTCAAGTCACTTAAGCGTCGTCAAATAAACGGTCAAACTGAAATTTTGATGTTTCTTTTTTTTAACACACTTCAATATACCATCACTTACAGAGAAAGATGCCATATTTACAGTTGGCTGCTTCTCTTTTATTTAAACAAATCGAAAATGTACTTCAACTGTGATTGGTGTCCCGACATTAAAATCACTTTTATTTCGATACAGCCTATACAGGAATATACAGCAGACCTCAAAGGGCCGCCTCCATAAAAGTTCTTCCCTCATGAAAATGTCGCACAGCTAGGACCGCTCTCCACACCCAATAAGATTTTTACATAGGGTAAGCAAACCGAGGCTATTTTCTCAGTGTTGTGATCCTCTTGCATCATTCTATCTCAGTTTGTCGGAGCTGCTGTCATATCCCTAGGGTAGTTGTTACGTTCCGAGATATTAGTACATTTAGAAATGCTATTTTATTGTTGTTTTCTCTCTCCACTGTGAACTGTATCGAATTCACATGGCCCAGTAGTAGCTGGACCCTTTCCTCCCAAAAAATGTATACACACTTCAATAAAGGAAAAACTTTTTGCTTGTAGTTTTATCAAATTGCGATAACACTGCACTTTATGGAAATTATGAATGTTTTTTTCAATAAGACGGCGCACCACCACATTTACAGCAAGAAGTACCAGTTTGTCTGAATAAAATTTTGCAAGGACACTGACGAGAACGAAGAGATTGCAATCGAGTTCTTCAGCCATGTTCACCTGATTTAACACCTGCAGGTTTTTACTTATGGGAAACCCTAAAGGATGTTGTGTATCGCATAAAACTATGTTGGTACCTCTTAGACAAGAAATTGAAAATGCAAATGCAGCAATCCCATTGAACACTTTGGCCAACGTTGGCCAAGCAGTGGTTCGCCGTACTAATAAATGCATGGGAGATAAAAGGCAGCCATTTTGAAACTCTCCTGTGATTGTAAAACCTAAAGTTAACTTCTATTAATCCCGTGAGGTCTGGAAAAAATGAACAATATCTATAATAGTTTTTCCTTTCCTGAATGGATATGTGTATACAATTTTTTGGCGGATTCTCTCTCACACACATATATATATATATATATATATATATATATATATATATATGAGTAAATTTTAAGACAAAATAGAAAAGTGTACTTGTGATGCGTTCAATATGTTAGAACTGAGTTTGTTGACGCTATGACTACACACATGAGTGGGAGATGCTGATTATTTCAACATTTTGAAAGAATTACTTCAAATATTTTCCATGTTGAGATCTCTCGGTTTTGACTCCAGATAATATCTCGAAAACCCAAAATTCAATATGAAGAGATTCACCCCGGAGGATTCCTTGAAGAATATACCATACCCAAACCTTCAATCTTCCTCACAGCTTCATATCATCCTGCCCTCTTTATGTCTGGACGACAAATTTTAAAAATGTTTTTTTCTTTCTTAATCCCCAACCACTTTTTAAATCTTTCTGTGTATGGATATGTTTTTGGACTCCTTCCTGCATGTGTATTTTTGGAACATATTTGGATTAACAAATTTTTGTTTTGGATCGTTGCTGATGAAGCGAGAGTTTTCTCGCTGAAATAGCTATTCAACGAAATGTAATTTTCGGAATTTATACATATATATATATATATGAATTAAACCTAGTAACCCAACAAACGTACTTGGTAGGTTTGTTGGTTCACTAAGTTTAATTTACTTATTCTTCTCTGCTTAAGTATTGAGCTCTTTTTTGTTAATTGATTACTCGTTTCGGTTTTTTTTCTTTGGGCTACGTGCTGGCTCGGTCTGAATCCCTTTGGTTGATGTTCATATGCTTAGCTCTTTCTTTTTTTTACAACCATTTTTTCCTTCCACTTAGATACGCAGAGAGTTTTTCGAAACGAGTATAGTTATAAGTTTGTGTTATATATATATATATATATATATATATATATATATATATATGTATATATATATATATATATATAATGAATGTACTATAAAAGTGAAATTTTAGTGTGTACACGCGGTGGCGTAGACATCCCTGTTTTTTAACAATGGAATTATTGCCTACCAGTCTAGTGATAAAAAATCTCAATAAAGAACCTCTTAATAGTAATTAAACCTGTAGTCCCTTTTTTTCTTCTGGGGAAACCGCTTTCAAGTCGAGCGTGTATTACCATTAAGTTACGAAAAGGACGACCCAATTAACCGACTTAAAGATGCGTATTTCTCTCATTGAGACCTTTTCATAGTTTATATCTACTAATTACATTTTCCTGAGCAAAACGTAAACAAAATAATAATTTCAATCTGTATGGCAGTAAATATTAATTCGTTGTTAAAAAAATAAAAATAAACTAGAAAAGATGGATGTCTGCATAAACACGTGTGCGATTATGTGAACATTCTTCGAAAACAATTATTCGAAAAACATTTATTCGAATTGTAAATTGTTTGAATAGAATTTAATTGAAAGTAAAATTGTACCAAATGATAATTATTTGAAATGTAAAATTCTTTATTGCAATAAAAATGTAAAAATAATAAAGAGGAAATGCACAAATGATAATTATTCGTAATACAAATATCGTTATAAAGCAACTTAGAAAAATTCTTTATAGTCTTGTCAGTTAAGTGCCATACGTGATACACGCATGGGCGATCATGTCTCGAAAGGGACATGACTTACTTAGCAGAAGATTTTCCCGAAGTCGATTGCCATTACTTTGTGCTGTAGACTGGTTGATATCCAAGGCTATAGAACCCATTATGTCTTGTTATTTAACTCATAGCTAGAGAGAAGAGACGGATTAATAACTTTTCCAAGGCTACTTGCGCGTAAGTGAACGCAACGAATTCAATTGGAATTCGAACTCGGCTCCCCGATTTCTCGTTCCGATATCCACTACACCACAACTCACAATCGCAAGTTATATGATACCGCACGGAAATAGTCAACTACTAAAGAGTACTCATTAAAGGATGCCACCAATCTTAAGTTTTCCATTTACGTCACAGTATTACTTGGCGTTCTTGATATTTTGGCGACCTCTTAATTTTCCAACCTGAATTTTTTGCAAGTCGTATTCTCTTTTGAGATCATCCAAGAATTTCCATGTTTTCGGATGATGCGATTAAACTTGCTGCAAAAAAATCCTTTTACCATTCTTCAAGTTTTAGGCAAATTAGCATTGACTCTCTCAAAGCAATACCACATACGAAATTAAAATCACAGGTATTTCAAATAATTATAATTTAGTATAATTGACATTTCGATTAAGTTTCATTCAAACAATTTACAATTCGAATAAAAAAATTTTTTTAAAAAATTGTTTTCGAAGCATTATTTTCTATCAATTTTTACGCTCTCACACCCGGATTGAGCACTCTAGAAGAAAGGTAAACTTTGAAAAACTGTAGCCACTCTAGCGTGTACGCATCGCTCATTCAGTAAAAATGAAATTTGAGCACTCTAGCTATTGGGCGCGTAATATGATATGCGCTAAAAAGACTGTTTTCTTCCACCGAACATCAAGAAAGACATCATCCGAATTCTGATGAATAGGGCGCACAGCTGAATGAGGTTAGAGACTGAACAAGAACAGTCCGGGTTCGTCAAAGACACTGAAACAAGAAACGTGATATTCATGCTCAGAATGTTATCAGAAAGATCAATACAAATGCCGTGTATCTCTGTTTTATAGACTGCGACAAAATACGCCACAAAAACCTATTAGAACCGCTCAGCAACCATGACATATTTGGGAAAAAACATTAGAATAATCAACACTATATACTGGCAGCGAACCGCCTGCATACGAACAGGAAATGAGTTAAGCAGAAATACAAAAATAGAAAGAGTGTAAGAAAAGGATGGGTACTCTCACCGGAATTATTTAACCTATACAGTGAGGCAATTCTGAGAAAACTAGAAATCAGGATTCATCATTGGCGGTCACAGTCTTAACAATATAAGATATGCAGATGGCACAATGCTGATAGCAGACAGGAAAGGAAACTAAAAAAAATCTCTTACAGAATGTAGTGAAGGAAAGTTAGAAGAAGAGGCACCCAAAATGCAAATTACAGTTCGTGGATACTAAAACCAAACAGTTACAGAAATTTAAATACCTGGTAAGTATTCTAGCAGGAGACGGAAAGTGTGACATTGAAATCTGTAGATTTATAAGGATGGCCAAAGTCGCATTCCAAAATGTAAGCAGGGTTTTAAGAGACAGAATAATTTCATAGGAAACAGAGAAAAGAGTACTGAACTGTTACGTGATATCACTTCTTCTGTATGGCAGCGAATGCTGGAAAATCTCCTCCAAGATGAAGAAGACTCGAAGCAACAGAAATGTGGTTCTACAGAAGGATGCTGAGGATATCATGGGCCGAACATGTGAGCAACGACGACGTTTTGGAGAAAATGGAAACAGGAAGAAAACATATACTTAACTTCAGAAAGAGACAGTTGAAATTCCTGAAATAAGTAATGCGAAGGGAGGGCTTGGAGGATCAGATACGCACTGTGTGGGTAGAGGGAAATGCTTCATGGGCTTGAACAAATGGATTTCAGAACAGGGTTGGGAAGAAATAACATAAAGACCAAACTTATTAAGAGTAACAAGGAACAGGAAAATATGGAGGGTCATGACCACCTACGTCTTGAAGGGACACGGCACATAAAAAGAAGATAGTGAACTTATCCTATTAGAGCTGAAAGCTCTATCAGGTTTTAATATCGTTGAGCACAAGATATACAGAGTACATTGTGTTGATGATAGACACAGAAGGCCAAGTACAGGACCTCCTAGGCAATGTAGCAAATGAAAGCAAGAAGAAAGGACTACCTATTATTATAAGAAGACAGAACGTAAGGTTGTCAGCAAAAGAAAAATCCCAGAGTACGAAAAAGTACAGTTTAAGTACTTGGGAAGAGTTTTAACAGAAGATAAAAAAAAGTGACACCGAAATCCGAACACCCATTAGAATAACAGCAGATGCCTTACAAAAGCCAAAGAAAGTATTAAAAAACAGGAAAACCTCGTTAGAAACAAACAAAAGAGTGCTTGGTAATTTTAATTCTTTTTATGGTAGTGAACGCTGGACAACTTCTTCACAGATGAAGAGTTAAATCGAGGCAACAGAAATGTGGTTGTACAGATGGATGCTGACAAAATGTGTAAGCAACCAAGAAGTTTCAAGGAAAATGCTAACGGGAAGAACACTTATAAGAAATAGACAGCTGTGACATGTAATGAGAAACGAGGACTAGGAAAATTTGAAACACACAAGACATATCGAAAGAAAAATGAACAGAGAGAATAGTGAGCCAACTACCTGACAAGCTTACGTGAATGTATGGTAAGACTGGGAGTAGGAGGGATAGTAAAATCACAAATATTACTAAAATTGATTTGTGTTTTAGGGCTTATCAACCCTTTGCAGATTATTTAAAACCAGAAAATATTTTAGATTGTATTAATTTTATGAGATAATAAAGTGTTTATCTATCCAAGTCCAAGTAATTATTCCATTGCTGGTGGTAGGAGAAGAGGTTGATTTATACATTACATTATCGATACATCCAAGCTTACAGCACCTGATATTCATAAGCGGCCACTCGTCTAGGTCTTCACTAAGCTCAATGTTACTTAACTTCGGTGATCGTTCGAGAACAGCTGTTTCAAGATGATATGGCTGTAAACCCAATATTACTAAGTGCTACAAAAGATAGACAAGTTCGATAACACCCAAATGGGTCATGGGACATAAATAAAAAAGATTTTGATAATAATTAAATGATACCCTCTGAAATCACAAATTAACAACAGGAAAATATTTCTGTACTTAAAATTGGCTGCATAGCTTTATTCTATGTTAGTGAAAACACACGAAAAGAAATATATTTTCTTGCATTTGAAAATTATGAAATTTTTAGTCAAAGATAAGTTTTTTATAAAATTGCAGTTAACAAGATACAACATAAAAAATCTATTTGAACAGCTAGAAAAAATGTTAAAATAACTTACACTGGGAACAAACCGCCTGTATACGGAAAAAATTGAGTAGCTACACAAAATTAGAAAAGGGTGTAAGACACGGAGGTATCTTCTCACCGGAGTTATTCAATTTCTACAGCGAGGCTATCGTTAGGGAGATGGAAACATTTATCAATAGAGGGAACTATTTTATGGCAATTTTCTAAGCGTAGCTTACATGTGGCACAAGGCCGAAAGTATGGGGTATCCATTGAGGATAGAACTCATTACTCAGTCGTAATTGTTCTAGCAAAACAATTTTGCCACGTCGAGGTACTCTAGGTGTAGCTTACTTGTGACATAAGGCCGAAAAATAAGTAGCATCCAGTGAGAATGGAACTCACGACTCAGTCGTAATTGATCTAACGAAACAAACTTGCTAAACATTGCACTCTGTCGAAATGCTCTGATTGCGAAACAAGCTTGCTCAGTATTACATCACGTCAACATGCCATAGCGATTTACTAAGCATAGCAGGAAGTATGGAAAAAAACCCGGTGAGGGTTGAGCTCACTACTCAATTGTAATTGATCTCGCAAGACATGCTGGCTATTTATTATACCACGTCCAAGTGCCCGAATTACAACAGTCTATGATATTGACAGAAAACTAAAGATAAAACTAAAATAGACGCGTGAAATATTTTACAATTGGGTAAATTTACCGGGAATAATCATCTTTTGTGTACAGTGTTCTTTCAGGACGTTGGCTCTCCACAGCTTCCTCTTTTTTGTTGCTCGAAGTAACTTTTTATCTTTACCATCCCTCTCTGTCTCTTTTCTGATACTCATCTACACAAACTCGCAGTGGTCACTTGTGGTGTCTCCCCGACTTCTCTTGCCTTCAATATGTCCTCTGAATGTAAAATTATCCAAGTCATATTATGAATCCTTGAAATTTGAGCTGTCTTTTTCTGATTGTAAGTATACGTTTGCTTGTTGTTCTTATTCATCTAATATTAAAAATCATGCTTCAATTCCGAGCTTGACATTTTGGTAAACAAAATAAAATTGAGGAACCTCACAAATCTGACTTTTGGAATGTGAGTAAACTACATTTTTAGACTACGTGAGTAGTTAGAAAATGACTCTTTTGATAAGAATATATTTAACAAATAGTTATTTGCATATTTCTGTATCGTTAACCTTATCTGCGATGTGTGCATGCGTTTTCATAAAGTGTTGGTTGTTTGCTGAAGTCTGAGCTAGTTTTTGTTGGAGGAACGTATCTAGTCCTGAATAAAAATAATAGAGCAGTCAGTTACCGCTTTCTCTGTAAACTTGGATTAGGTATTGATTTTAGGGAGTTCTTTGGTGATTTAGAAGTTTAGTTATAATCAATATCGGCTTTGAGATGCTCTACATGAATAATAAAAAAGACTATTTATAAGAAAGTAACGATATTTTCGAAGTAAAAGTAAATGTCTTTATAATTTTTTTAAAACTACAGAACCTAAATAGCTTGAAATAGCGGGGCATATTGAGATTACATTACCAAAGAAACAGTTGGGATCTTTTCTGTTAATTCACCACAAAATAAAAAAAACATTTATTTTTACTAAAATTCCTCCAAGAGCAAGGCTCCGGTTGAGTTGACCTTTGTGATCACCGCATATGTGGGCCTCGGGTGCGTTATTTTTAAGTGTGGGGTCTACGTTCACCAACATTTTTTTGAAATTCCATATTAGTACCTCGAATACCATCCACACTTACGAAATGTGAATCTTGGTAATTTTTCATTCGGAGGGTTGAAGGTATTGTGAAACAAGTTAAACAAGCTTTGACTTAAAATCTTTAATTTCTTGGGAGGAATTAATATTTGCAATAAGTCATTATTTATTCTGAATTAACACAAAAGATACCAACATTTTTAAAAAGCAATTCCCTGTGATACGATAAATAAAGTTAAGCTTTTCAACTTTTTTCTTTTTTGTTATCTTGAGTTTATTTGTAATTCTGCTTTATAATTAAATATTTTAAAATTTATCAATGCCTCCCCCCACTACTTAATGAGGTGATGGAAAAGATGTTTGTCCGCTTTAGAGGAAGTATAGCATCTGTTTCTTTTGAAAGATATATTTCAACATTTTCCCGCTCTTTTAAGCTCTAGACTCTTGTACGACCGGCAACGTTTAACCTGGCCAGTACCTAGATGGTTTCCTGTATGAGAATACTAGGTAAGCTTGGATGAGAGGGTAGTGTAATAGATAAGGACATGGAATTTGAAATAGGAGAGTTGAGTTCCAATTCCAGTCGGGTTCGTTGTGGTCACTGACGCGGAGATATCTTTGGGAAAGATATGAAGCTACCTCTTCTCTCTCTAGATATGGGTTAATTAGTAGGGACTATATGAGTAAACCATTAATATTTCCAAAAAATACTTAAAATCTAAAAATATTTTCTGCAAAGAGGCTGATAAGCCTTAGAAATCAAATTAATCAATCTAGTACTTTTAAGCTATACAAAATGCAATAAAATTTTAGTCTAGTTTAACATTAAAATCTTTAATGCTTAATTATATTCATATAAATTTAACGCTTTGTTGCATATTGGTTACAATTGTAACCAATATGCAACAAAGGGTTAAGTTTAGTGTTTTCATTTTTTGTTTTACATATTTATAATTTAAGGTAGATAGAAAAAAGATAGGTACGATATCTAACAAAAGCTGAAGCAATAGCGGTAGATTGATTTCTTTTATAACCTTTTCCAGGTTATTTAAAATCTGAGAATATATATATTTTTTAAGATTATAAGAATTTTTGGGAGATAGTAATCAGTTAAATTTCCTAATAGTTCTTTGAAGGAAAAACATATTTTTTTAGATTGAGTTTTTATTTGTTGTAGATGAGAAATAAGTTTAAGAAGAAGCCTAGATTCATAAATTTTAAAAATTAGCATAATCCTTTATTAATCTGCTGGTAAACGTTTTATCTTAGTTTCTAAATAGTAAATTCGAGTCTCATTAACTTCAGCAATGTTGAATTTAACCAGATTAGGTCCAGTTCATGTGAATCGTACCATAAAACCATTGCTATCTAATTAATGTTTTCACTCTTTTTAAAATGTAGTCTTAATATTGTTTTGATGGAGTTTTTTTCTTTGATAATGAGGGAATAATCATGAAAACGACGTAATAACTCTCCCTTAAACATACAAAAATGTGCAGATAATTTTTTTTTAATTTCAAAAGTGGAATCGGCAAGCTGATACTCTATGGCGTTCGCATTTGAGCTAATGTCCTTGGGAAAAGAACGAATACGTTTCTTATGGATTAAATAACAGGTTAGATAAAATTCTTTAGCTTTGAGTGGCAATCAGTGTAAGAGGCGGAAAATTCTTACTAACATTGATTATTATTTTAGTTCAAAAATTTGTTGTATTTTTAGTTTATTTTTGGGTTCATTCCCCTCCCATCATTTCATTTTTCATTAAATATTTTATAATATTGTACATTATCTTGTACATTTATCTTATATTGTATATAAATACATTTTTATTGTCATGGGTTAACTTCCCTGATTTTTTAGGTGCCCCTGGTATGTTTCTGGCATTGTGGTGTATGAAGGAGTGGGAGTTGATGGATGGGTTCTTGTGGTGATTGTGCAAGTTGTAATGAGTGAATGGGTCGTGATAGTGTTTAGCTAGGTATAGGATAGTTAAGCGAGAACCAACCTCTCCCCCTCCCCTTTTAGGCCTTGTGCCATAATTTTGTATTTTATACAAAATAAATAGAGTGTAAGAGGCGGAAAAACAGTGAAGGGTCGCGAGACAATTCGGTACAAGAAAAAAAAAACTTTTTTTTTTTTTATAACCGAATAAAAGTAATTTATTAAATATTAAAAGCTGAATTAATATTTCATGAAAATAGGCTTCTCAATTCCATTAACTGTTATACTTTTTTAAAAACCGGATACTGATGGGAGTTTCCTTCCCAACATTTTGTTTTTGGTAGTGTAGAAAGTTAGCGTTCTTGATCTTGTGTACCTAATTAATGTGAATGAATGGGTCCCTAGCCTGTACCCGGCTCTTTCTTTTGTTATGATCCAAGTCGAGATTCACAACCTCCTTAGTTTGTTCCGGCCTTCTTTTATCTCTACTGGGCCAGCCTCTGATTTTCTCATTCCATTAATTATTTTATCCTCCCCCATTCCCTTAGCAAGTGTGCGTCTTGATTTCGCCGCTTTGCGGAATACAGCAGCCACTCTTTTTTGTGGGATGAACGGGTCTTACTAACATTGCTTAATTTTAGTTTTAAAATGATGTTGTATTATAGTATGTTTTTCTTTGGAGGGTTCATCCCCCTCCCATCATCTCATTTTTCATTAAATCTTATATATATATATATATATATATATATATATATGTATATATATATTATTTTATGCATTTTTATTGTCATGGGTTTATTTCCCCGGTTTTTAGGTGTTCCTTGTAAATATGTGGTATTGTGGTGTGTAAAGGATTGAGAGGTGATGGATGGGTTCTTGTGGTGAATGTGCAACTTGGCAAATTGTAATGAGTGATTAGGTATAGGATAGATACTGAAGACCACCTTCTACCCTTTCCGGCCTTGTGCCACAATTTATGTATTTTTTACGCAGATAAATATTAAGTTAACGTTCTTGATTATATAAATATTTTTCCTTGTTACATGTGCTATTTTAGTAGTCGCTGCTGTTGGAACTCATCAAGAAATGAGGTTTCACGATTTAGTAAAGTTCAGTGATTTTTATTTTTTTTAGCACCAGCCTATAATGTCTGAAGGTTTGTCTTCTTTAAGGCTGAAAAGATTAATCCGCTTGAACCCATTTATAATCATTGATCTGAAGAAAACCCTTGTATACAGATAATATTTTAGAAGTTTCTGAACGAGTTAAACGCCATTCATAATATTCATATAAGAGTCTAGATTTCACGAGGCTATTTAAGAACACAAGAAATTTTTGCGTCAGCGTGTTGAAATCACCACGATATTTAGTATTGCTTAAGTTATCGCTAACATTTTTTTTGTCGATATTTAAAAATTCTACGTTTCGATGAAATTTGAATAAGCGGATTGTTTTGAAAAATACTTTAACAAAAACTGTCCTTCGTATTTTAATAATTTCTTTAATATAATTCAATAGGACTTCAAAGTAAATATCGTATTTTTTTTTTTAAGAATTTTTTTTCTCTTTTTAACAGCGAAGAATAAAATCTTACTCTTGAACATTCAACTGGTACTGCCTAAATATTTCTTTCTGGAGCCAAATTACAACGTTTTTGAATCGTTTGTGGTTTGTTTATAGTTTTTGCAAACGCAGGGTAAAATTGAAACTAGATTCTTATATATATATACAAATATAAAAGATATGCAAAAAAACAACCTACCATCCACTAGTGTATTAAATGTCACATCTGGTCGGATGCCCCTGCTATCCAGCTCGGGGTTCTTGACAAAATCCAACGGAAAATCTAAAATGTGATCGATCCAGACTTGGTAGCCTATCTGCAGTCACTTTCTCACCGGTGTAATGTGACTTCCCTCTGTCTCTTCTACAAATACATTCATGGCTTCTGTTCCGACGGGCTTAACTCCCTGATGCCCGAATTTACTCGAGTTACTAGACTAGCAACTGGATCCCACCCTTTTACAGTGAAACCAATCAAATCTAACTGCAACTTCTACTCCATCAGCTTCTTTTCTCGCACTTCCCGCCTATGGAATTCCCTTCCGTATACTTGCTTCCTCGACAGCTACAATCTCTAAGAATTTAAATGTAAGGTCACTAGTCATTTCCTATCTCTCTGACTCACATCCTTTCCTTCATGATCCTTTCCCCGTCCACTCTACACTCATACAGCTCTCTTCACACCAGTGTTCTCAGCTTTCTCTTACCCATTCTCTGACATCCCCTATAACGTGTTTCTCTTTCTCATCACTCTTCTCTTATGTACCTCCCTGCGCACCAGTGGTAATAAAAACTGCCTTGCTTAGGTTGAAATGATTATAAAAAAGTACTTATTTAATTATTAAATTAAAAAAAATATAGGGAATATTGTATGTCAAATAATAAAACTAAATATGTTTTTAGAAAACAAAAAACAATGAAAGTCTATTGTACTAAGCTACGCATTCTAGTAGAACAAATTTTATTTTGTACCCATCTTAACTTTTCTGCACTTCTCTCCAATTTCGATGTGTCTTGTGGTGCAGTGGATATCGAATCGGAACGACAAATCGGGGAGCCGAGTTCGAATTTCAGTTGAATTCTTTGCATTCACTTACTCGCAAATACCCTTGAGAAAGGTATTAATCCGTCTCTTCCCTCCAGTTATGGGTTAAATAACAGGACTGATTAGGTTCTATAGTCTTGGCTCGCAACTGGTCTACCACAGAAAGTAATGGTAACCTACTACAGGATAATCTTCTGCCCAGTCAGTCTCGTCTCTTTCGAGACATGATCGACCAAAGCGTGTAGCACGTATGGCAAGTAGCTGACTGAAATATATAACTATTTTGGAGGGTGTGACGGACGTACTAGCATAAGTCACAGAATTTTATATGTAGATGACTCTACTTAATGAATCTGTAGCATCTTGAGGTGTTTGACAAAGGAACAAATAGCTTAACCTATCCCGTGTTCACTTTTCTTATCTCCTATACTAAATTTGAAGTGTATAGAATTTATTAATTCCACACTGAATATTTCTATAAGCGATTGATTGTTGGAGAAGCTTAGATGTGGTACAATGCTGAAAATGAGGATCGAACTCGCTACTTAATTGTAATGGTTCTAATGAGACAAGCCTGCTAACTAGTAAACCACATCAAAGAGCTCATAGGGATTTTTCTAAGCACAGATGTGAGTATCTAACTTACTACCAGATTGTTATGATTCTAACGAGACAAGTATTACATCACACGAGGTACCCGATTGATTGTTCCAGTTAAAGCGAAACCGTAGACTGAAAGAAAAATGAATGAATGTAAGTCAAATTTTGATTTCCTGGTATCGATATCAAATAAGTTTTTTTTTTGTCGTAAACTGAACTTTGAAGGCTAAATAAGTCCTCTGAGTAAATGGTATCATGGCCGAGACTAAGAACTACAATTATACCTACTTAGAGCCAAACCCGAAGCAAAAACTAAAATAAAAGGCTGAAAAAAAAAAAAAAATACAGACATACAGGCAGATAAACAGACACACACACAAACATCTTGCCTTTATATATATATATATATATATATATATATATATATACACACACACATATAATCGATTTTCTGCACTATTGTACGAACTGCAACCTTGACACTTCTGAATATCGTTTCTTATGTCTTTGTCTATGAGTGTATCAAATGTGATTAAAATCGGACCGCTTATTATATAACCCATTTTTTTCGATATTTATCGGCGGTACATCGACACAAAACCTAGCAAAGAATATTCACAGACGCTTATAGTACAACTGTGTAAATTTTCAAAAAACTCGGTTCAGCCGTTTCGGAGTCTATAGGTAACGGACACACACACAAAGTTCCATTTATAAATAAGTTTAGATATTGTCTGTATAGCCCCAAAAGTATTGTTTCTCTATTGATTTATTATTTGATTAAACGGCAATTATACGAAGAGTGTGAAAGAAAAGAAAATAAGGAAACAAATAACACCGAAAACAGACAAATAAAAGAAAGAGTCGATGAAACAGTTAAAATGAATGGAAAATAGTGGTAGAAGAAGAGACATAAGTGCGAAATTCAAAGTAACTGGAGACCCTAACTGCTGAACGTTTGTTTCAGCACTTATTCTTGCTCTATCATTAAATGCGACCACTAATTGTGACCCTTAAACTGCGCAACATCAACGAATATAATTACCAATAACTTTATTTTCCACCAATCCTTACTCTCCTCTCGATTAAAGTAACAGGTGAGTCGCGACATGCATTAATTTTCAAAAGAGCCCCATTAGACACCTCGACCTTTTCACTGAAAACATTGACTAAAACTGCTCCTCGCGCAAATAAATAATTTATTCTTAATCCTTAGAGGGCGGCAAAAGATTTTTATGCGTGCCAAACGAGTAAATAAATTATATATATATATATATATATATATATATATAAGTGTAGTTTTTTTTGGGGGGGTGGGGTGTTTGAATGTTTTACCTCAGTAAGAGTATATTCATAGATATAAGCATTCGGCTATTTACTGAAACTAATTATTTTCCCTAACCCCAACCAGGCAGTTGTAATACATCTTTATAATAGGCTTTTTAAAGGTAGACCACATACTATACCAGAATCAGAGAGGCAAGCCACATACTATACCAGTGACAGAATTTCGTAGGCCACATACTACACAAGTATTTCTTTTTGCTTATTTTCAGTTTAATTACACATTAAAACTTTTCAAGATTATTAATCTAAGGAAACTTTACGTTCTTGAATTTAATATTTTTAACAGTAGGTTGAACTCATTCTCTGCACAATGGACTCGTAAATTCGCTGCACCAAAGATTTATTTTTCTGTCTCTTTCCTCTTCGAAAGGTGCGCATGCAGAAATAAAACCTCCTTTGATTTGTCCTATACTTTAAGAAATGACGCTCAATGCATCTTAGTAAAGAGTAACTTTATGAATTCTACAGGTGCAATTAGACATTTAATTTTTACCAGGAGGAACCGAACTTCATATAACGTTAGACAAAGATTAAGTCACGAATTGATATTCTCTGACCTCCATTGATATATCAAATGAATATATACTCCGATCTCAAATAAAGCATTCGTTAATGATATTTGCTGATCTCAAATGAAGCATCAATTTATAATGCCCACTGCTCTTAAATGAAGCAACGATTAATAATATCCGTTGATCTCCAATGAAACATCAACTGCTGATCCCCATCCTTTAAGGGCTAAAATTACTCTCCAGTATAAAAGAATAGCAATACCTTATATATTCGTGTATTAGTCGACTTTATGTATAGTGCGACCGCTGAATTTTTTTTTAAAAACCTAATTTTTCATATACCTCGTGTATAATGCTACCCCAGCTTCTGAGCAATATTAGTAAGCTTACTATAGTCAAACTCTGCATTACTGGACATCACCCTGAATATATTTTATAGCAGATAAATAGTTTTCATTCTTATATATATATATATATATATATATACATTGTACAAAGCTACCTTCAAATGGTGACAAAATCTTCTATGTGCCTTGTTTTTTCAGGATCATGATTTTTCACGAGCTGTAAGACCTGACCAACAAAATCATCGCCGACGATTGATGCAGTCGGCAGAGATGATGACAATGCGGAGGACAAGATGAAGACAAAGCGCGTATTTGAAAAGAGGCATTATATAATTAACAGAGTGTGGCGCTTAACAAGCAACATGTTCATATCGAAATTAAAAATAAATTTTATTTTAATCCTCTTTCGACTCATCGATAGATAGATATTTTGACAAGATATTTTGACGTAATAAGTTAAATGATTGGTATGTGTAAGATGAGCTTAAACTTGAGCCAAATTATCATCTTTATTCATCCCAAGAGATGATTATTTTTGTTAAAGAATGTCTTATGCGTGAGTGAGGAGCTGCACATGTCCGGACCGATCCTTTCGACTTCTCTTCCAGGATCCAGTAGCTAGGTGAGGGATCCAAAACAATTGCAAGAGGATCATTTGCAGTTTGAGTTAAGGGTATTTTTTCTTAGCTAGCTGCTATCCAAGGCTAGAAAACTCGGTTTACTCTGCTCTTTAAACCACTGCTTAAGTGGTGGGAAAGAGGAAGTAGCACGAGTGTAAAATAGATTTGGGACTGTCAGAATTTTAATGTGGTTCATTGAATTCCATTTTGTGCACCGATAACCTTTACGCTACCTGAGCATTTATTAGTTTCCGGCAACGGATGAAAATCGAACTACCAATGACTCATGATCATTGATTTATGGTGAAGTTGCCGATGAGTGAAGTAGTCGAATATTTATTAAAAAGATAGGAATCCGGATTGCTCAGCCATACTGAGATTGTAAACTGCTGGTCATTATAACAGTTATTTACTAAGCTTAGCTTAGATATGGCAAGTATAGATCATCCAGTGAGGATCGAACTCGCTGTATATTCTTTATTGATGTAGCGAGACAAGCTTATTAATGATTACAGCACGTAGAAGAGATGAGAACGTGCATAGCTATTTTCATTAAACGGAGACGTAACAGCCAATCATGAGCAAGTACTAATAGTTGCAATATATAACACATCAACCGGGTGGTCCAAAAGTTGGAGGAATAGTTTTGTGTATCGGTTGTATTTCTAACGAGATGGGGGTCGTCTACATTATTCAAGAGCAATCCATGACTATCTTGATAAATCATTTCTTGAGAAAGGGATTGATTGAAGAGGCCCAATTGATTGGCTAGCATGTTCGCCGACTTGACTTCAATGCATTTCTTCTTTTGGGGAGTACTCAAGGACTCAGATTTATAGTAAAAAAAAACCAAGAAGTGTTGACGATTTCAGAAAATTAATACAAAGACTTCTGCAAAAATATTTGTCGGAGGGTGAGGTAGACTTCAAAGCTGTGTAAATTGTGATGAACAACAGTTTGAGCACTTCCGTTGATAAATTAATTGCCAATGTAATCTCGAAATATGTTATTTACCGTCCACTTTTATATATAATCCTCACCTATCTTTCGGGCAAGAATAGAAATGTGTCCCTTTGTTTCCTCCTTTAGGATTGGGTTTCCGGTACCTTCTAAAGACTTATTCACTTTCGCTCTCAGTAGACCGCGGGATTATTGCCTTGCTTGAAGCTACCACACAACCAGAATATTATTCTCTAGAAAAAACTGTATCCCTATAATTTAAAATTTTAAAACAATACAAAACAGAAAAATATTTCAAAGTTTATTCAAGAATTAAAATACAAAGTCCATACCAATTTTTGTTAACAAAAATAACTTACCAAAGTAATTTAGATTGAAAGAAATATCCCCATCTTTGTAATTATCACAACTTTTCGGCTGTTATACTCACCGGCTTCCTTCGATCGTCTGTCGATCTGGAAATTTCGAACTTCAGTTTAAAAAAAAAATCTACAGGTAGATTAAACATATCTAGGGATATCTCGTCTTGACCTTATTTTAAGACTGATCATTTATTGCTCGCCCTGTTTCCACAGAGTGCAAAATTGTAATACCTAACTCAGGGATTTAGAAATTTGACTTTCATTTACCTCGCAATTACCTGTATCGACAAGTCCGGAGGGCACAATTGTCGAAACGTTAGGATAATTACAAATGAGGACATGAATCCGAATGTTAATCCATCATTTCAGAAATCCAGACAGAATTTACTTAATATTTATATTAATTTATTTAAAAACAAATTACATAATTGCCATTTTAGTGTATTTGAATTTTAAAAAATTCAAAATTTGAACTCATCATTACGTGTATGCATGATTCCCTATCAAAGTTCTACACATACATTGTTGAATACGATTGAAGGTGTTATATTCACATTTAGCAGTATATCTTAACATTTTCACTACTAAATTGTTATAGCATTGTTGCTTGATTGTGTTGACCAGTCTTGAGGTGGAGATAGGAAATTGTCATTTATTGGAAACAAACGAAACTGGAAGCGATTTCTCATCGTCGCGCCATTAAAGACGAAGTTCAACGGCACTCTGAACACGCAATATCATAAAAGTGTGCTACAAACAGGTTGTACTGTACGCTACTACATTGGTTTGGGAATCAGCGAGAGTTACTTTATAATACAAACGCAAATAACCAGCCGTTGTACCTTGTCTTGAAACATGTATATACGTTAACAGCAAGACGTAAGTTTCGTAACGACGTCTAAGTACGTTCCCAGCAAACAAGTCATAAAATAATTCTGATAAAACACCTTCGCAAAGATTATGATGATTTCCTAAGTTTAGCTTAGTACGAGCTCACCCCACAATAAAGATCACCTTGACTAGCTCGTTAGCCATTACTTCTGAGAGACGACAGTATATTGTGACAATTCTGATAGTTTTAGAACACGATTTTTGCTTTAGTGAGTTTGATCTTATGTGGCCTTGTGCTGCATTAAAAGACAATATATGTACATATCGATAAGGCACATTATAGCCTATTTGTTTCCGGTTTTTCCGTTAAAGTCTGTAATCCCTGCGTTGACTGACAGTGCCATTAAGACATCGTCAACCTTATCCAGGGGGGGAAAAAGTGTCATTTGCATTTGAATCAAAATTAGTTAAGTTGTTGAAGATCACTCGGCACATTGTTCGTGTGCATACAGCAGTATCACTTATAGTCATTTTTTATGTATCCAAGTAACAGTGAACAAAGGCGTTAAAACAAAAAAAACAACAAAAAACAAAAAAACAACAAAAACAACAAAAACCAACAAAAACAACAAAAAACAAAAAAACAACAAAAAACAAAAAAACAACAAAAAAACAACAAAAAACAAAAAAAACAAAAAACAAACTTACTTTATTCCCCCACCAAAAAATAAAACAAAAGTCCTTTCAAAATGTAAGTAATGTCACCTAGGGGGCATTTGCCGTTCACATTAAGCTAACGCTGATTTTGAGTTTTTGCTCTTTTCTCTACCGGATATAATCAATGAAATCATTTGACGTTGCAAGCTGTTAACTAGTAGATGTATCGATCGCCACGTCAACATAAACACAACATAGCAACAATAACTAAGCAGATGCCATTTACAAGGTGAAAACATAGCAAAGAAACACATTTTCAGTTCAATAAAAGCTAGTTGAACATGCGGTATTGAATCTGGGTTAAAAGGAAAGACCCAGAAGAAAAGTTACGCTATTAAAATATGTTTATTAAAATATTTTCCCAAAATAAATATGAGCAGGCATCCAGAGCTAAACGGAATTATGATTGTGATTTTAGCGCAGGCAAAATAAAAAAAAATGACAACTTCAAATATATTTGCATCAAACTGAAACAACAATTTATGCACATTGCAAGACAAAAGGAGTGTATAATCTTATTTTTAAGTTTAAACATTTTTACTTTCATAATGGAAAGAAACAAAAAGTAAACGTTAATTGCGTCGTATTCAAGCCTAAAAAATATTCACAAAACTGGATATAGACTTATATGAATGCAAACATTTATCACAGAGTTGTAAACTAGTGGGATATCGCTCTTAATTATAATACACCACTTACTGTATTGCCAGCAGGCGGCCATATATATTCCACTAAAACTTGTTTGGGGAACATTTTGCATATTAACACAAATTAAAATAGTAAGTTTCAGTATTCTAAGGCTACTGCACACATCGCGTCCAACAACTGATACACTAATAGTCATTTACGCAATTTCATGATAGTAATGACCGTTTATTAAATATATGAATAGAGTTGAAGGTTGACCCATATGGTAGGTAGAGTCCTAAGAAAATTGAGCTAAAAATCCTGACGTCGACTTGTACACAGCAATTTACAGTATATATTTAGAAGAAACAATGTTATTTTTGGACTGGGTAATGAAATATTCATTGAGACCATCACACCAGTTATGCTTAACTTTATCTATGAGATTAATAGAAGTTGTCAGCTGATTGGTGGTATATTCAGCACCTGGACTGTAGAGTTTTGTAGACGAACCTGTGTAATTTTTCGGTTCACTCGTCAGGAAATTGCAGCAATTGATTGCCGTTTTTTCCATATCTTTATACTAAATTTGATGTTAATTATATATTTTATGTGACATTTATCACTTCAAACGTTATTTTTAGCGTATACCCGTATTTGAGTAGACGTTCATGAAAATATTCACTTTCTTTAATAACTTTTCTCGAGTGTGCAGACCGGTAGACGAAATATTTTAAAATAAAAAGAGAACGTCTAGTAAAATGCAACTATCAACTAAACATAGCGTTTTTAATTCTGTATATGTATGTATGTATGTATATATATATATATATATATATATATATATATATATCTAGATATCTCTTGACAATCTAGAGAGATAAGTAAGGCTTACCAGTCATTACATTTGTAAATGGATAAAAGCTGTGATACTTAAGTGTGTATATCTACTGATAAATGCCTATATAGTTTAAGAAACGAAATTTTTATTTCTTATTTTTTGGGGGACTCTAAAATTTAAGATTAATATTTGCTTGGATGTGCGTTGTGGAGCATTGGATATCGGCTCGAAACGAGAAATCGGGGGGCCGAGTTCGAATTCCAGCCGAATTCATTGCATTCACTTCACTTGGGAAAGGTATTAATCCGCCTATTCCTTCCAGTTATGGGTTAAATGACGGGACAGATTGCTTTGTCGGCAACTAGTCTACCGCAGAAAGCAATGGCAACCTACTGCGGGATAATCTTCTTCCTAGTCAGTCATGTTTGTTTTGAGACATGATCGCCCAAGCGTGTATCACGTATGGCACTTAACTGACTGATTTGCTTGAAGCTAGAGAAGCCTATTAAGGTTTACACGTCTTTTCTTCCATAACTGCTCTCACTGACTCCACCGATACAATGTCTTAAAACGAGATAAGTCGAAGTCAACCGAACTCGGAAATTAAAATCTTTGGTTTCCTTTATTCTAAGCAAATATTACTTTTAAATACTTTCAGTATCATTTATTTAAATATATCCGTAAGGGGAATTAATCCAGCATTGTTTTAACCTGTGATTTTTATTTTTCCAATTTTTTTTTAGATTACTTCATAATGCTACGGAACAAGAATATTTCTACTTTCATTGAACAATTTCACTTCAGTTTTTGTATTGTATTTTATTTCCTAAGAATTGAAAAAGTGTTTCAGTAAGATAAAAATGAAAAGCAAATTTGCATGAAGTTTATATTATTTTACAGATATATAAAAATGTTTACAATTTTTTGAAGTGATTTTGGTGAGTGTATATGCAAAAATGTACCCAAACAAAATGATTTTCCGTTGCCTCAAAAATAGTATTTCAGACTAATAGCTATTTAAAAGTTTAACATATTACACAACCTCTGTTTGGTAAGAGAAATTATAGTTGAAATTAGATAAAATATTAGTATTAGAACAATGCCTAACGAAGCAAGTAAATAATGGTTATTTTTATCTACCATACTGCAAAAATCGCTACAGTTTATTGCAACAAAAGATTAGTTTAAATGCAAACTCACTCGTTAAAGTTCGACCGATTTTTTAAATTCATAACAACGATGTCAGCAATGCGCGAAAGCCATTATTAACTGAACAAAAGCGTTTATTATTCGGCGGTCAGTCTGGTCCTTGTTATAATGGGGCACGTATTTCTCAATCGGAGAAAAAAAAACGTGTCTGTGGAACAACAAGTAGCTGACACTGGAGTGGGGAAGGGATGAAAAAAATCATAAGTTCAATGATTCATTTGAGGTGCTATGATTGGTTGAATGATAATTAGTTTCTAAATTATTCCCGCCTTTTGACATTGTCACGGCAGCTATGATTTAATTTCACAACTTATTTCAGACAAAATGAGAAAGATAGTTTCATGGAAAAAGAACTACAGTTACAGGTCTAACGTTGAACGAATTTATAAAATTAAGTTATTTAACTTTCAGATGCTTTCTTGAATATGGAATTATATATATATATATATGAGAGAGAGATATGTGGATGACATATATAATGCTCTCATTATGATTGCGCTCTCTAGAGAAGAAAAATTTTAAACCAGTTTCCACTTCTGCGATATAAGCATTACTCTTCAGAAATGAGAGTTCTTTCAGTGACTTTTTCTTGATATTTATACACCTAGTCAAGATTAGTATTTTTTAATAATTTACGAATTATTTATAAAATATTTTCTAGTGTTACATAGTGCAGAAAAATGGATAAAAGGTTGCGTAATCATTCAAAAATGTATTAAAAAAATGAGGAAAAAGAAAAGATTGAGAGAGAGAGAGAGAGAGAGAAAGAAAAATAAGACAACCTGAAAATGTAGTGAGAAGAATAGCCAGTTTTGTCGAAGCATTTTCTCCATTGCTTTCTTTATTATTCGTATCTTGTCATCCTTCTCGTACCTCGGATGTCGCTGTGTTTGGTCGCCATTTTTGCCTTTGGTAACCTAGCTTTATGAAGTATCAGATCCAATCATTCAGCTAGATAACCAAAGACAAAACCGGCACCTCTGTTGACGGCCTCTTTTCCATGTCTGTGGTGCCTTCTGTAGATGATAAGTCTGGCTGGCAATAAATCGGTTGGCAGCACATCAATGAATGGCGATTCTCTTGCAGATGGCATTTTTGAATTTGCATATATAAACTATATTCTGTTAACAAGTTCAGTATCCCAGTTTGGAAAGTGTCACTGCATTTTCAATAACTTCCATCGCATAGAGAAAGAGTTTTAAATGTAATCTTGTAATGATTTCCTTATTCACTATTTTGTAGAGAAAGGGGCTCATAATTAACTTTAAAAATATAATGAAAAAACGCTTTAAAGTTTGATAGGAATATATTTTTTAGTGTAAATGCTTAAGTTGCATGTTCTGAAAGAACTATTCCAGTTCCCAAGAACTTGCGAAATTCTATCACTCCTTAATAGATTCATCCCTTCAAAAATTTTAAACGTTAATCTCCCCATCTCTCACCCTCCAGCAAAAAAATAGTTTGAGGTTCGAGCTTCCGATAGTAATTATTCGTAGCTTAGTTTTTATACGGCCATACCACGTTGAAACATCGGTTCTTGCTCGATCGAAGTTAAGACTATTCAGTACCTAGATATTTGACCGCTTGTAAATAACACGTGCTTCAAATTTGGGTGCAATAACACGTGCTTCAAATGCGAGTGGTGCAATAACTGTTCGGAAGGAGAAATCAGAGCAGAGTTTGAATCCAAGTACAGTTTGTTACAATCACTTACGTTCAATTTCCTTCCGAAAAGGTATGGATCCATCACTTCTACCAACTATGGATTAAATAGGACAGACTGGAACCTATATCCTAGGTTGTCAACCGGAGAAAGTAACAACAGTCTACCGCTGAAACTAAGTCATGAGTCGAAAGAGACATGATCGTCCTAGCGTGCATCACGCGTCGCACCTTAGGAATGGAGAATAAAGTCGCTACTCTGTTTTAATATACTTAGAGACTAATTTGCTAATCATAGCACAGCGGTATACCTTAATTTTTTTATTTCATACTATTTCTACCTTGAAATTCTTTATTATCAAGTCAATCAAACAACAACAACTGGTTCAGTAAACAAGTGGATATTTTCTTTCAGAATAATCGTTTAAGAGTTAAAGAAAAACTAATCTGTTGAAGAATTGCAAATGAAAGCTAATTTCACAAACAATATCCTGTGAAAAATGACAAGGAGCTTTTAAGTTCTTTGATATTGGAACAAGGATGAACAATCATTTGGGAAGTGAGCCAGATTGGTAAAGTATTTTTAATAACTTTTAAGCCAATAATTCTATTTTTGTATATAGAAATGTATGTACTAGAATTTTCATTCGCATTTAGATAAAATTTATACGTAATATTTAATATTAAACAGGATATTCAGTATATATGCAGGTTGTAGTTGCTCACCTCAAACTAAGACGAGCAAAATTTTTACGAGATCAGTTATGGTCGAAATTTGGAAAAATAATGCCCATTAAAATGAATTTAAACTGAATTTTAATTTTAATGAATTTAAATTAAGCCATTCTTTTTTGACAGACAAAACTAAATCAAATCAATACACTTTCATAAACGCATTTAAGTGAATGTTTATGGGTCAAGTAACTGCTTTATCCGATAGAGCACAAAGGACAGATTAGCTCTCATAGATACTGTTTATTAACTGTTTGTGGCTCAAGGCCGAAGGGAAAGAAAAAAAAAAGGCTTAAAAATTCTTAGCTAATTAAATTCATGGGCCATTCATTCTAACAATTGACAGGCACCACAAGAACTCGTCCCTATTTGTTCAATCCGAACAAATAGCAAAATACTGCTTTTTAAGCGTGGTGGTGGGGGACCCTAATAATACATCCATAAGGGCAAAATGTAGAATATCTAAGATGATATGCAATGAGAGGGGGAGTGAAGTTAAATCATCGTAAATCTTCTAGATACTGGTATTGAACAAAAACGAAAAAAATCTCTTGGCTGTTATTATATTCAAGCCAATGCAAGGTGTAACAGAAATAACCTCTCGCAATTTAAACTGTCACCGGTATAGTGGTAGTAAACTTAATCCAGTGGCAATGGGGTCTTCATATAGCTGTCTTCCCATTATGTGGGAGATATTTCTGCCGCACCCTGTATTAGCATTTAGGATGTAGGTAAATATAAACCATTTCAACAAGAACATAAACTTGACGGAATATCGGTAGACTGGACGTTTTACTTTAACATCAACATTATTGATTGATTGACTGGACGCTTTGTTATGGTAGTAAATCTTACAGACTATTTTTTCCGAATCGTGAGTTCGGTCCTCATTGGTATCCCCCATCCCTCATTGTGGCTTTGTCTAAGCAAAGCTTAGTAAGCATATAGACCAGCTGAAACCCGATAAGTTTGAATTAGCTTAAACTATTTATCAAAGTAGTTTGTATCATTGTACTGAGTTTTTAGTGTAGTGTTGGTAAATTATTTCCCTGATAAATTCATTAACTGCAAAGAAAGGATTTAATTGTATCTTACTAAATTCGTGTGTACAGGGTTGAAAAAATTTCTATATAAAAGCTAGGCAATTAAGAGGCTTATGTTACTGAAAAGAAAAAAGATATTGAAAAACCTTTTCTTAGGACAACAGGTTTTGCAGATCACTTGATATGCGTCAATAACCGAGATGATCAAGTTACATATATAATTTGAGTAGCAGTCCAGTTCGATACATTCTAGTATATCACGATGGCGGACAGAGAAACATGGGATCATATTAACAGCTGAAGAATTTATGCACACTTGTCACTCGGCCGAGATGAAGGATTTTATAGCATCACATTTTCACGCTTTATACAATCTGTAATAAAAAAAGAAAAAAAAAAAAAGAAATGAAACGGTTAGTTACCAACATTTGTCAAATAAAGCTATCAAATTTAAAAAAACAAAAAAAACTTTAGCTTTGTCAGAATATTTTTAGAAAAATTCTCTCCCCCTAACACTAATTTTACAGGTGGTGTGTGAGAGAGAAAGAGAGAGAGAGAAAGGAAAGCGCATGCGTCAAAGTTTCCGGTGTCATCTATTGAAAATACAAAATTTTACTTAAAATCGCGTCTTTGAAAATTGAGAAATTTCTTTTTTTGTGTTTATACAAACCTGACTGTAAAAGATATCGTCGTGACTTGATCTCACAAATCAAATAAAAAATCTAGAACCCCAGGAAAGTTAGCTACAGTTTGACTGGCGGAAATAGTTGCAGGATCGATTGCATTTACGTGTAATTCGTTCTGTAAAAAAATAATGTTGGCTTTCTCAGGTGCATAATTCAGCAAGTCAATGTGTCGGTTTGTCCGAAAAGTTCATACCGAGTTTTAGTCGTTCATGTTGCAACACGTCAAATTTATCGACAGATATGCTTACATTTCCGATTAAAGTGCGCTTCAAACTATCTCTTGAGAAAAAAAAGTTTAAAATTACTTACATTCATGCCAATTTTGCATCCCTATGAAGATTCAAGAATATAAATTGCATTTTAGGAACTTGCTTTTTTTTTTATAACCATAAATGGCAAAAATGCCCCTCAAGCAACAAATCGCTACGATGTTTGTGTACTACAAGTGAGTGAAATCTGAGTGAAAAATAATTTTTTGGGTTGCATTTCTGTGATTTTTCTATGAATGCAATAAAAATGCACCCTTTAAGAAAATTGTGACGGGTGATAAGAAATAGATCGTTTATAACAATGTTCAGCAAAATTTAAAAAAAAAAAAAAACAAAAAAAAAAAAAAGAGATCCTGGGGAAAGTGACACGAGCCAACTTTAGCCACCCCAAAAGTCACCATTCGTCCTAAGAAAGTCCAGCTGTGCATCTGGTGAGATTGGAAAGGTATTATGTACAATGAGCTTCTGTCAAGTAACTAGTCAGTTGATTCTGAAAAGTACTGCTCTCAACTGGACCAATTAAAAGGTAGCAATTCAAGGAAAACGCCCAGAATTGGAGAACAAGAAAAGTGTTGTTTTCATAAGAATAATGCCAGACATTCAGTTTCTTTGGCGACCCGAAAAAAAAAAAAAATTGTTACAGATTAGCACCCATATTCACCAGATATTGCTCCTTCGGATTTTCAGTTATTCCGAAACTTGCAGAATAATTTAAATGGTAATTTTTTTTTATTTCTTTGGATGACATAAAAGACCACCTTAATGAGTTCTTTGCCGAGAATCTACCGAAAATCTAGGAGGGTTGTGAAACTAAATGGCTCATATTTCGTTGAATAAATATTTAATGGAATACTTTGTTTTAATTTTCCTTAAAAAACGGAACGAACTTTGCAGACACCCTAATAATTGAAGTCGGTCAACAAACATTTGCTTTTCAGCGAAGAGGTTGAAAATCATACAACCTGAAAACATCATTCGATTCTTACAATACACATGTTACAGGATTCGACAGACGATGCTATTATGAATAAAGCATAAACATTGAATAGGTTTTGTGAGAATTTCTTTATCAAGCGTTACACAATACTCTCCTTGTGTTAAATCAATAATTCATTACACCAAATATGCCAATACATGGTAAGAGCTATTTATTTTAAACACTGCTTTTGAATTATAAAAAAAATCCTCAAGCTGGCTAACCTTGTATTTTAAATGAGTTTCCAGTTTATAAATTTTTAAAAACGTCTGTTCTCATTTATATAACTATAAATTTTATGTATACTTTATGCTAGTTTTTCTTACGCTCCGAGAGAAAAAGAAAAGCCTTTTTTGTACCCATGACATTAAAGGCTATGTTGTGAAGGTGTGGTTGTAGAAGTTCCCAGCCCCACAACAGCTTGCTACAGGTCTGACGTGAAAATGTATACAAAAAGTTTGCATCATGAAAAAGCGACAATCATTGAAACTTGTTAAAAGTCTACAAAACTGATAACAGACGACGGATAATGCGTTTCAGAAGCGATGATATTGGTGTGTGCGATAATCCACATTTCGAGCGATCCTGCAATAATGCCAAGACACAAAATGCATAGCCAATGGTGGTGTGGAAAAAGTATTTTTGGAGCTGAATACTAATTCTCTCGTATCTCGACTTTGTTCCTTATATTGGTTGCATTTTCCTTGGAGGAAAAAAATTATTCTCCGAGAAATGAAATCAGAAATTGAAACTCAAATAAAAATTATAAAGAGCGCTTAAGAATGAATCAAAATCACTTTAAACTGGAAAGTTTTTTGTGAAGATTACTTGGTCGGTTCAATAAATTTTCAGCCTTTTCTTGTACTTCGAGTTCAGATACGTACACAGTTTGTATGTCTTAGTTGGCTAGGGAGACCCTTACAGTAGCGAGAGAATGACCAATTCAATCAGTTCAGTGCCATACGTAATACACTCTTGAGCTATCATGACTTGAAAGAGACATGACTGACTGGGCAGAAGATCATCCCGCAGTAGTTTGCCATTACTTTCTGCGTTAGAGTGGTTGCCAGCCAAGAAACCCAATCTCTCATCTTATTTAACCCATAACTGGATGGAAGAGACAGATTAATACCTTTTTTCAAGGGCATTTGCGCGTAAGTGAATGCAAGGAATTCGGCTGGAATTCGAACTCCGCTCTCAGATTTTTTGTTCCGAGTCAGTATCTACTGCACCAACGCACATCCAAGGAACAATTGCTGATTTTATAAAAGTGGTCATTTGCTGTTGGTAGCTTTCGGTGTCTTATCTTAATTAAAATCATTAGATGTAATAAGCGAAAGTCACTAATATATATATAATATATATATATATATATATACACACACACACAAACAAACAGGAGGACTTAAGCGTATTAACATTTTCAAGAATCTTCAGCACATTTGAACTCCCCTGTTTATTATGAATTGCATGATAATCAATACATGTTGCAAAAAATTTTTGATCTTGACTGTATTGTTTTCATATTAAATTACCTTAAAAATCTTAACGACACCGGAAGACCGTAACTACCTCAGCCTGTTTCAGGATTTATATCATGCGATTTCAAAGAAAGACACTTAATCTGCAACCAAAGAAAAGCTCAAAATACATAAATAAGTTATCCCTAAAGTTTAAGTAACAATTTGTCTGGGTCAGAGAAAAGACTAACTCAGTTGTTTTCTATTGAGACAAAAGCATTAAACTTTCCAGGCTTGATTATCTTGCCGAAGTGTCGGCTACGTGTCCGGATACGAAAACAAAACTTATGTTGTGATTTCTGTGTAAATGTATTTTAGAAAATAAATGCAATCTGTTTTTGTGCAGCCACTAACGAACGAAAATACTTTCGACTCGCTCAAAATTTAAGAAAAATAACAGCATATATAGTCTTATATCTAGCATCTGTATCTAAGAGTAAATCGATTCTAAAATCACTTTAGGTATAGTGATCAAGATTTTAAATGTTGTGGTTTACAGAAATATGCAGAGGTGAAATTGTACAGAGATTCGAGACGTTGGACAAACAAATGTTTCTAGAAGTCGTGAAAGAAGTCACCTCAAGCAACACTCGTGTAAATTGTGCGCAAGTGAGTTAAAAAAAAAAAAGTAAAATAAATACACTTGCACCATCACCCTATACTATTTTGTGTGGGTCAGGTGTTTGAGTACACCAATAAATAATGGGGGCATCCAAAAATATTACGTGGTAGGCGCATTCGTATTTCGCCATACATTTCAGAAGATGTATCATGACGGTCCCCAGTTTGGTATAAAGAATACAAAAGCAACATGAAGGGATATATCGTGTTCGGGACAATAACTGCCAACCACACGGCCTTGAGAATGACGACTTTACTAAAACATTGATAGGGGAATAGTAGACAGATCTCTGCGAGAAATAACAGAAGTATCCATGGAGATGCGCATAAATTACGCATCTTCTGTGATGGTCTTGGCCTCGTTAAACACGACAGTTAAGGCCTGGATGAAAAGGCTTGTCGTATAGGTTTCAGTAAGAGACTACTTATTCCCACATGAATGAATTAATTTTCACGACCATGTCACCTTCAATGTGTTGCCCTCTTTCCAGATCTGAATTCCTTTGACTATTTAGTTTGGAACGTCGTCTAAAGGAGACCAACCGGCGGCCTACACAATGCCAACTATTCATTGAAGGAATACCTTGTCTTGTCATGCATCCGCTTTTGAGGTCGTCCTTGAGACGGACTGTCGGGTTATCATTAAACTTTTTTCCGGTTCCTAAATTGAATACAAGTACAATTTCTTTTTAAAATTATACTATCTTTTTCTAGTAATTATCTTTATATTATATCTCCATTACCTATCGCATCCTGTAAACTTAGGTTAAAAAAAATTACAAAATTTTCTACATTGGCACCATATTAAATGACTCCTATCCGATGCATAATTTTAGTTAAGGTTAGTAGATAGGTCCTGATGCCTGCCGGAAAAAAAAAATTTAGAACATTTCGGAACGCACACATGCATAGAGTCTGGATCATATTTGCTGATGTACTGATATGCCTAGTCTCTGGAAATTATGTTACCGGAACAAGAAGGGCGTGCACTGCCTTGACATCTTTGAAGCAGAGGCTGCAAGGTTAGGAGTAATTTCTACCTTTAATTTCTACCTGGGCCCAGCTGGTCGACTGGTTCATGCTACTAGTAACTGCCTAACTGAATCGGAAAGAAAAAGCTCCACGGCCGAGTGGTTAGTTTAATAATTGATAGATACGTAATAAAGGTTATAAATCATGTACTAATAGATGCAGTAGCGGGTTTGGTTCAATGACTAGAGACCCAGAATGGGTAAGTTGTTTTTGTTCCGAAACTTGGAAGAATATTCAAACACATTCGTTCATTATTAATTAAGTAGAAGAAAAATAATAAAAAAAAGCCTCTAGTAACTGATTTTTGGTCTCAAAATTGTTTCTACAGAAGGAATATAAATTATATAGAAATTTTCTATCTAATGACACAAAGATTGTGACTACAAAAAGGAATTTTTATATAAGTGATTTTTTAAAAAAGATGTCTATTCCTATAATAGACACCGTTATAATATTGACTTCTTTTTTAGCAGCTTCATCGAAATGATTGCATATAATCATCATTTCAGATGTCTAGTCCCTCAAGAAATTTAACAGACTAAAAGAACAAGAAGCTGCAGATAAGAAAGAATAAAAAGACTACTTATAGACGATGTGTTACAAGTTTTAAGTTTCGACAGAGTGAAGACAGAACTCGCTAACAGGTTCGCGTACATTCATATAAATTAAGCAACGTCGAGCCTGGTCAATACCTAAATAGGTAACTGAATTCCAGGCGCTGCAAGTTTGGATTTGTAGGTGGTGTAAAGAATAATGGCTCGTAATTGTTAATCAGAGAGCTAACTTTCAATTCCCGTTGGGTTAGTTATATTCACTTGAGAATGGTATGAATATAACTCATCTCCTCAGCTATGGGTTAATTAGTAAGACTTGTCAGTAGACAATTATTTTTAAAAAAAATAATACTCAATCTAAATTTTTCTGGCTTTAAATAACTTTCAAAGGGTTGGTAGATAAGCTGTACGTAGAAAAAAGTCAACGATAAAGCTTGTATTGTCCTCACCTTTGTTCTTATCACTACACTTCGGTCTCTGTACCTCTTACCCTCATCAGGGCTTGTCGATCCGAGTCAGCTTTAAGGAACTTCGAACTAAATCATTTATTTAATCTACGGGGTAGGGTAAATTGTCTAGGAATATCTAATTCTTGTTTAAGAACTCGGTCATTGTTCACCTGTTAAAATTCCATGAAAGTTACTCGAACCAACAGACACCTAAAGAAAGTACAATATCTTACAAAGCTGAAAATAATAGTTCGGGTGTGAGCAATGATAAATACTTATCCCAAAAAGTAGTTTGTAGCTCTATAGAAAACACCCAAATAGTGTTAGAACTATAATGTGCACGGTTATTTTTTTTTCCTGTAGCGTTAACAGAACGTATAGAATTCCAGTTTTATTGGTTTATAATGTTATCCTTAAATATAGTTAAAAGAAATTAAAATTTTTTTTGCGCTAAAGAAAACGATCATTCCGCTAGGAAAGAATCATCAACGGAATGCTCCAGATTTTCTGTTTCTTTAATTATCTTGACCTAATTTTGCTATTCATAATTTAGGCGTTATTTTCGTTATTGATACCTGACTGAAAGTCAGTGGTGTTCTTAAAATCAGTTTCAATTTTAAATGTAAAGTTATGGTTTCCGATCAAGTTAAATCATCAACAATCTTCGTATTGGTTTGTTGCGCAAACACCGCTCATTTTTCTTTAAGAAAATTTAAAATTAAAATTTATGGCTGATGAAAAGAGCAAGAGTCTTGTAACACGTGTTTTTAGGAAAAAAAAAATTCTTTTTAAACATGTTTCCTTGATTAATAAGCTCAATTTATTTTTTTTAACTTTTCAAATTTCCGAAGTAGTAGTTTTACATAATTCGGCAAATTTAGTAAAATTAATTTTAATCCATTAGCAGTACTTTTTCAAGGATTGTATTGAGTATGAAACAGTTTTTGATTAATTGTTGAAAAATTAATGTAACAATGTTCGATAGTACTCGGTGGGAGGGAAAAGATTTGCTAAATTTATCGATTACTTCGGAAATCGATAAGGGTGTTTGCTGCAAATCATTGACTACTCTGAAAGTTCGATCTTCATTTTGCGTACCACTTATTGCTATGCCAAACTTAAGGTTGGTATCTATTCACATTAGAAAAGAACGAGTATTTTAATAGTAGATTGGACTGTACCAATTATCTTTCCTACTATAATAAAGACCATTGTATATTTTATATCTCCCTTCTGTCATGCTTAAAAAAGAAAAAGAAAAGCTAAACAGGGTCGGTTCAGTTCAGTCTATTATTAGTTATGAGAGCTCTTAAAAAGTGCCTTATTTAATAATTATATTGTCGAGAAGAATATATATATATATATATATTTTTTTGTGCTCTACTATTGTATTTTAGTACTTTCGTATTGAGCACTTTTTCTTGTCTTTGGTTCCGTTTGGTTTTTTTTTTCTTTACTGCGGAATTTTGAATGTTCTTGTTCCGCTGGTTTCTTTTTTTTTCTCCCCATTTATCCGACGACTTAGTACGCCGGATTGTAACGGATTTAGGTTCTGTTTGTTAATGGTTTTTTTTCGAAAGTTTATATTGGCATAAATTTACGGAGTGCATTCGTACAGAGTCTAAGTAGTTATTATCATATAATATATATATATATATATATATATATATAATCTCGAATAGTTTGTCATTTTTGACTGCAGGGGTACACCCAATCTGTTTTATATTCATATAAAATTGTCCCAAACTAGTCTAAGCAAACATCTTTACATTGAATTTTATTTACCACCAAAACCTTATAAAATGAAAGTAAATTTAGAAAAATGTTCTAAATGTCAAGATTAGAGTGTTTGACGTTTTGCATTTTAATTGACAGGAGTCGATTAAAAAAAACCTTGTTGCACACCGTAGCAAAAAGTCTTTATTCAATAATTTTTTCCCCACTTAACATATTGACAAATAAAAGTTAAAGAATGACAAAGTATAGTTTTGACAACAAAACATTTCAGTGTTCACTTGTCAAAGTAATTTTGATTTACCCATTTCGAAGGTTTGTAAATTAGCGAAAATTATTTTTTGAAGATTTTAAAATTATTTCGGTCATCTGAGAAAAAAACTACCTTAGATCAAAATTGTATTAAAGTTTCAAGATCTTTTCCTTAAGCTTGACAAATTACTTACTTTAGTAAGTAATTTCACATTTTGAAAAGTTAATTTTTATAAAAGACAATATTATAATCTTTAAATCTTAAATGATGGTTTATTCCTAATCAAAGAACCAAATACTTTGTAAAATAGGAATTTAAAAATTTATTTACATGTTTAAATCTTTTTCGCACCGACGAGATATAAAGAAAAAATAGCAAGGAACGAATACGAAAGAATATTCAATTTATTTTTCTCGGCTTGGAGTCTGGCAGTGTTATTATTACATGACATAATCTGTTTAGGAAAAGTTACGTCAAGTAAAATGTTAAATTTTAACTGATTAAGTCGAACTTTCATTTAGGAATTCAATAATTTTAATATTATCAAAACTTTATTGCATGATTTAGATCATTTAACTGAAATGAAGCATAGATTTTAGATTTATATGAAACTTAAAAATTGGTAATAAATATCACAGCAGAAATTTGTCTTCATATTTCTTAAAAAAAAAAAAAAAAAAAAAAAAAATTAAAGACTTACGTTTTCTGTTGACTGGAGAACAAAAATTGTGAAAATTAAAAAATTCAATTGAAGCAATGAAAGCTGCGCTATATATATATATATATATATATATATATATATATATTTAAACGAGCAAAGAGACATCCTTCCGTCAACGTTTGCTAAGGACTTGCCGGCAGGGTGAGATCGCTCCTGTCTACCAGCGTCTTAAGCAAAGTTTTAGTCTATATTTAACACAGAGGGCGCAACGTTTGTGTATCCCTCCTACATGATAGACTTCACGGTTGACTGATTGCGTGGAATCTTAGGCAAGTAGTTTAAATACCTGTGTTAAATATACACCCACTGGTGCTTCTATCAGTAAGCATTTTGATTTTAGAATTCTGAACCAACAAAGTTAAAATAGGAGATATGTATATGTTATTTGCATGTTATGCCAATATATCAATGGAGGGCGCATATTAACATTGAGGATTAAAAACTGCACGTGCCATGTTTGTGCAAAAGACACAAAACAATAAATGAAAAATTAGAAGATATAATCATCTTCTTGCTCTGGGGCGAGTAAGAAATTGTTTAATGTTTATATATGAGAATAAATGTACAGCTAGGACTCAAAAGTGTTACGGTCGAATTTTTCAAAATACAATTAGAATATAAGTTTAATATTAGTCTATACTTCTGAGATGAGGTAATGTTAAGCTTAGTTTGCAAAAAGGATTTTGTGTACCTATAGAATTTCATTTCACAAGTAATATTTTCAGACTTATTCCAGAAAGGTTATAATTTTTTTTTTTTTAAGTTATATTGTATAAATGTTCCATTGGACAAACAATTTGCTTTCAGTTATTTTTACATAAAGAAACACACATCCTATGTTGGCGTGTCCCACAGGACATCGGTGATCATGGCTTTCCGTATTCTTTGCAGGTTTTAGTTTCTCTTTACTATAACCCCAACTCCCTGTTCTGACACTCATTTACACAGGCTCGTTAGGTCGGTTATAACATTTTTGAAACAAGTTTGAATTCTTACATATATACACAGCGATACCATTTCTAGAAAAGACTAAAAAATTAAAACATTTACCAGAAAAAATGTTAGTCTGGATTTTAACAGAAAATATACGGAGGATATAATTTCAAATAGAATAGCAACAAAAATACAGTCGATGCGTTGAGTATAAATGTTTAGTTTGACTTTCCAAATACTTACTAGTTTTGTTAATGCTAATTTGTAGTTATTACAAAAGAGGTCCTTTCTATAAATAGGTTAAATTTCAAGCTGTCCAAGTAAATAGCAGTTATGAAAATTTGTAATTTGACAGAAAATATCAGGACCAGTCTAATGAAATCAATGCTGAATGAATGAGAAATAGAGGCTCATTGGTTACAAATATTAATTGAGGCGCCTCGTTGTGGAAATGCTTTACAAACCGTTCATTAGCAGTTCAATCTGCAGTGGGCATCCTGTACACATGACTGGGCCAAAAATAAGTTTAGATATTATGTATGTATAACTAGCCATTTGTATTCAAGTATGACTGTCTACTAGGGCAGCTGGCTGATCCCCGTTGCAGACACCTGTGAAAGGACATTTGTGTTTATTCAACTATTAGTTACATCTTCTGAGAGAGAGCGCGTTATCTACAGTCTGGACAAAGATAGGACTTTCAAAGCAACTTCCCCACATTAATTTTTAGTTTAAAATGCATAAATAAGTAAAAAAAAAAAAAGAAGCTATTTGCTTGATATTCATTAAGGGAGTAAAAGATTTTTGCGTTTCCGGATTCCCCTTTATTTGTAGAATATTCAACAAGTATTTACATTATAAGTTCTACGTGGCTGGATGTGCCAAGGGACACACCCAGTCATGTACTGAAAGTTATAATTTTGGTGTCAACGTTATTTGAGGTCTTCATTTTTTTTGTATAGATAGGTTTTCGGGACAAAAAAAAAAAAATGGCCCCCGTGTCTAAATATAAATTACTTTTGCCACCTTAAAGAATGAGGAAAAATGTGCAGAGAAGACAGAGATTAAAGCTGCAGAAGGAAAAAAATCGAATCAGTAAAAAAGAGAAAAGTTATAAAGAGAAAGAAAGAGACTGGGTCAAAGTGAAAATAGATTTGTAAAGTAAATTAAAAAGATAAAGGGTATCTAATGGCTGGGGGAGGGAAATTAAACAAGAGAGAGAGAGATGCAGACATTTTTGAAGTGTACTGAGAATAATAAGCTGAACAAACGAGTAGACAGATAGAGTGACAAAAACGAGATGTCCCAGAATTTTAAATATGTGATTGTATCTCGGCCTGTTAAAAAGGAGTGTATTGAAAAGACATCGTGGCAGTAGGCACGGGACGTTGGATTTGCTGCTAGATCAACTGTTTTGTAATCTGGCAACCATTGCATTACGTCACCAACAGCCAATCATCCCCTTGCAGTTTTCTACAAAGTTATTAGTACATGTGCTCATTGCAACTTATTTGCGTACTTACCACAATCAAAATTCTCCATGAAAACCTCAAGCCACAGTTGTTTGTCTCTTAAGCACCGTCCGCGACCCACTTATTCTAATTCCCTACGGTATTAATGACTATTTTAAATAGTATAGAAGCCAGACTTGTTATACTCAGGCGATTTGTATATAGGTCAATACTTGTGCCCGTTGGTATATCAAAAACATTTTTTTTTAATTAATAAACATATCCTTCCTTAGGCGTTATGCGTGATAGATACTTGGATAATCAGGTCTTTTAAATTCATGATCGACTTGGCAGAATTTTAGCAGTAAGCAAAATACGCACTTGGAATCTACCCTGTATATTTAGTTAGTGCATATATTTGAAGAAACAATTTCTAGTGTTTGTTTATTTATTTTAATGTTTTAAATTTCACCAACAAATTCAAATTTAGAATCTACATATACAACTTTTCCGAAAACAGAAATACTGCGCATTTTTTTTTCAACATAAATTTATGATTTTTTTCCTGGTGAAGATATAATATAAATATACATCCCTGTCCAACTGGATCCGGGAGAGGGGTCCTAAATAAATAAATAAATAAAATGCTTGAGCTTCAATGCATTACCTAATCGAGAGTCAGCTGGTGACATTACCCGATGCACGAGATATCCTCCCCCCCGCAACCATGAAGTACCATCTGGGCTGGAGGAATTTTTATACGGTTACCAAAACCCGCTTTAAAGCCAACTTTATGGATGCCGTGTGGATTAAATACCTAGAATATAAATATTTACGAAGTTTAGCAAAGTATATCAGTAGGGTATTCCTGGGTATGACGAAAAACTACATTCAGCAGAAAAGGCTCTGATTTAAAGTTTTCAAGAGCGTACAATCGCCTCTTAATTGTTTTCAAGTGCACTAACCCGGGATGGGAGCGCCCGCTAGGCTCCCAATTATGGGCAAATAGTATATAACACAAAGAAAAAAAAATTGAATTACATTACTGCACGACATTAATTTAAAAACGGTTCGAACTTATAAAAGTATATACAGTATTTACATTATTTGGACTGTTGTCTTCATCTTTGTTGCCATTTGTACGCCGTTTCGGTCGTTGAACGCTCCGGTCTTCTTCAAAATATAGACAAATATACAAGTATACTTAGTATTGAGTAATTCAGTTCCAGATTTACAATTGAGACTACTTTGGATTGGGTAAAATGATAACTGATGCTTTGTTATTCAGAGGTGAATAAGTTATAAAAATATAGTAAAGCATGTCAGGGGGAAAAAGTGCCAAAATTGTGTTCGCCTCTGGGTGCTAGGAACACTTGCTATGCTACTGGCATTCATATTCACATAACTTTTTTTTTTTTTTTAAATAAAACCAAAACAAACACTCACCTTTCTTAAAGCACAATTCGATTGCAAACATTTTCTACGTTTTAGAAGAAATAAACCAAGAGCATTTTTTGGGCTGGATATTGACGCAGAACTTGACAGAAAATTTAGAAAAGTGTAGTATTGATAAGAATTTGTGAAATATTGGCACGTCTGACAATTTGTCGAAATCATGTTGCATAAATTTGTTCATGGCCCGTAATAGCAATGTATTTCTGTTGGGTACTTAATGAGTTTATTGAGTAATTTTGTTTGCAATAGAAATCCATATTAAATAGACGCAACCCCTAAAAGTCCTAACTAAGTTACGGTCACATTTAATATTTCATAGTTAGGGAGTTATAGTATCCCATAAGACCAAAAATTTACTCGAGTAACCAGACTGGCGACAAGGTCCCACTCTTTTATAGCCAAATACAGCCGCCACTTCTACTCTATCAGCTTTTTCCCCTTGCACTTCCCGTCTGTGGAACTCCCTTACGTATAATTGCTTCCCTGATAGCTACAATCTTCAAGAGTTTAAATGCATCGTCAATTGCCATCTCTTATCCCCTTGGAGTTCTCTTATCCTTTCCCCAGCACCCACTGAATCTTGTTCTTTTTTCTCTCTCACCAGTATTCTTATCCTTCTCTTGCCTCTTCTGACACTCCCTGTAACCGGTTCATCGTTCATCAGTAGCAGTACTGCATTATTTGAGGTGAAGCGGTTAAAAAAAACAAAAACAAAAAAACTTGGACACGTCGTGTAATAGTTACCAAGCTTGTCTCGCTACAACTGATTAGTGAGTTCGGATCTCACAGGGTGCCTCATACTTTTGGCTTTGTGTCACATCTAAGCTGCGCTTAGAAAAAAAAATCAAGACCAAACTTGTTGAAGCACGTCTAAGTTTAAATTAAGTTCCTTGAAATTTCATTTGAGACTGCGATTCTGTCCACTTTTGGGATAAGGGGTTAGGATTTTGTCCCTAGTGTGCTAACCTTATCCTGTTTCGACACTTTTCTGGATTTTTTTTTTAACACAGATAATGAAGATCCTAAAGATCGGTTTATTTAGCCATAAGAATGGAGCAGAAACAAGTCTCTAGAGTAGACTAGAGTTATTTCTTCGCAAACTAATCCTAATAAAAATTTCTTGACTGAATAAATTATATTCCAAAACTTATTGAGCAAACAATGTCAAAATCAGAAAAATTAAATTACCGAAATCGTAAGTGAGAGACATACGTACAATTTGAAGTGGTTTGATTTCTATAAGATTACATAGTAAATATAACTAATTATAAACCAGATTATCATAGATTTTATACTTATTAGAATAAAAGATATATTTTGCCTAAGCTTAGTTATATTCGACATCTTGATATTTATTTTCAATTCGTAAAATATTTGAAATTAAATTCTAGTCTCTACGTCTAAAATTGAAGACTAAACTTATTTAATTTGAAGAAATACAAAACTTTCATTTAGATAAAATTATGCGCTTTAGGCTCCGAATTATCTCAGCGTAGTTGGCCATTGAAAAATTTTTATTAGAGTTTAAATAGCTACATAAATGTTAAACTACCATTTTCGAGAAAATCTACGTCTTTACTATACGAGCCACACCAGTCATACGAGGAGCGCTTCATTGAAGCTTGACCTGACAAGCTAAGATAGCAAGAGGATTTGCAGTCATACTTGATCATAAACAAAGAAAGAGCTTATACAAAAACTTTACTATCTAATTACATTTTTCTTTAATCTTGTCGCTTTAAAATGGTATCTAAGGGGAATAATGTTTGAACAAAAAAAAATACAATTCAGCGTTCATGCTCTTTTATAGGTGCTTTTACAAGCAAGTTATTTATATACGCACACGTCGGAATGAGTAATACATTGATTCCCATCATTTGTGGTAAACCATGACCTAAGTGAATTTCATAGTGATGTTTATTTACATCTTTGAAACATTGAAATATAAACCACCTTTTTTGATTATTGATAATTTAAAGATAAAAGTGGCCACTGATGTAACGTCTCAAGTTGTGCTACATGGGAATTAATTTTTACTTGAGTGTAAAAATTGATTTGCCCATTTTAAAAAGAAAAAAAAAACTCGAAGTTTTGTTTTAATTAGCAACATTGGAAACATCCTATATTGCAGCAGTGCAAATCGCTACAACTAGTACATACTTTCACGGAATCAAATCACCCTTCTCTCTTCATTTTAATTTCAAGAAATGTTCATCTTAGCTTCTCCCCACACGAAGAACAACTACTTTTTGAAATAGACTTCCACACGGATGCTTCCTTGAATAGCAAAAAAAAAAAAAAAAAAAAAAAAAAAAAAGAATCTATCTTTTCAAATTAAGGGTTAATCGTTATCTATCCTCATGATCATAATGTTCATTCCTACCACCCAATCGTTCGTTCATATCATGAACCTCAATCAATCATTTCAATAATTTAATCCTTTATCCGGAGTGATGTCCGAGTCTTGTTTTGGATTATATTTAATAAATAATTGATTAAAATATTGAATTTAGAAGATAGAAGACTTGTTAGAGAGTTAGAAATAAATTGGTACCTCACTCAGATCAGACAAAAAAACAAAAAAAAAAAGTCTATAGATCACTATTGACTCAATTTTGTTCTGATAACGTTCGATAAAGCAGAAATTAGAGAACAGGGATTATATGGCACTAACGAACGTGTCTTTACATAAAGCAACCATCTTTTTGCGAATGACAATACTGCTTTTTATGAATCGTACACTAAAAAAGGTTTATGCTGGACAAACAAATACAGAGAAAAATAGATTGGAGAAAAAAAAATTTACTATTGACCCTTTTTTATACCCCCCGCCCCCAAAAAGTGGGCGATCTTAGTTTGTTTAGTTTCTATATACCAAAACCATATATTCACAAGTAAAAATGTCTCAACCTTACTGAGCATAATCCTTACATGAATGATAAATTTGTGAAGATAACTCCTAAATTGAATTGCCTTGCAACAGATAAGATTTAGCAATTAATTAAATCTTAAATGGTTCACTGAGGAATGCATGTTTCTTAGAATATTATAATCCTCTTGGGGATTTTCCTTCATAGAAAAATCTTGAATAGCATAAGGTTACAGCAAGATCTTTTCAATACAGATTCGTTCATGATTCAATGTTTTTTAAATCAATATTTGAAAACCTTGAAGACAAACTAATATGAATTGCCACAAGAACAGTTACCAAATATATATATATATATATATATATATATATATAAATATATATAAAAGCAGTTGTATCTTTTAAAAGTTCATATAAAAAAAATTGTTTAATAAACTTTACATTAATTTTTTTTTGTACTTGAAGGTTATCTGTTGCCACAGCTTATTTACAATTTGTTGATTTTTTTTATAAAGTTAAGAGTTATCTAACATGTTTTAATTTTATTTTTTATTTTTTCAGACTACTAAATAAATCTTTGAGAATCAATATTTACACATTTTATTTACAAAGCATAGCTGCGTTAAGGCAATAAGTATAGGGCCCTCAGTGAAGATCGTACTCACTCATTATTAATGGTGAACGCGAAACAATTGCTAGCCATTAATCTCTGTTGGGGCGTTTTCTGTTAATACGAGGTGAATATTAATGTAGAATCTTATATATTTTACAAAGTGTCGTCGTAGTAGTAAATTGTGAATTTTTTTTTTGTTAAAAGGATATTTCTCCTCAGTTTGAGTTCAGCTTGGCACAACAATAGGTTCGATTTGTAGTTTTAAGGATAATCGCAGACTATTGATTCTAGACTCGGTAAACTGAGGCAAAATATCGATTTTTAAGTTTGGTGTTAAGGTTCATAATAACTGAAATTAGGTAATTGTGTGTTACCTGTCATCACTTTTTACAAGGTTAGACGACTGAGCTTGAGGAGATTGGCTTCCTACATTTCAAGGTTAATCCTCGATACTATTTCATAGCTGCAAATACCGGAGTCCACACTCAGAATATCAAACGTTGGTGGGGATCACCAAAGTCAAGGAACAGCATGACACCATGCTGCAGGCTATCGTCGCGTTCATGCCACCAGAATAATACGATTAATGTTTGTTACTTAGAGAAATAAACATAAAAAACAAATATATTTTAACGCACACATTTGTATTTGTGAAAAAGTTAAAATTTAAAAATTGGCGACGGATATCCTACAATTACCCCGAAATACGTTGCACAATTGAATCTAGTTTATTTTGCTATAACCATCCGGTTATATAATTCAGTTGAATGCGTTAATTTTTGTTATGATGAATTCAAGAATTCAAATAATATATAGGAATTAACTCCGTAAATATAAAAAATAAAATTTGCAATATAACTCTTACATAAGTTATCTCAACTGTTAAAAGAAAAAGTTTTGTCACAACATAAAAAACGGTTGATCTATATAATACAGCAAAATACTTACAGAAATATGGAGATAGTTTTTTAAAGTGGTAGAAATTTATGGTTCTGGTCGTCACTAGGATGCTTTTTTCTTTTTTTTTAAAATCTTTTGTTCGTTCCTTAGCCATGTCCATGGTGCACAGCCGATCTTTCTCTGAACTTATATATTTAAATTAATGCAGTACGTCAGAGACGAAGAAATGGAATCTTTGGGAGACTACTGCATATGACATAGGTGGATTGTAAATGTGAAAGGAATAATTCTATGTGATGAGGGATCGTTAGCTGGCAAAATAACACAAGAGTACAACGAACGAGTTTTCTAGCTTTTCCGACTGCTGGACGTGTCGGTTGACACCTGTAGCTGATTGTGTCCCACCAACCAACTGACGAGTTACCTATCTGCCTGCCCACACTCATCTACCTGAAAAGAAGAAAAAGAAAAAAAAAGGCTAACTAACTTACTACCTGTGGTACTCTCCCTATCAATCAGTCCGATAAACCCCGACTGTTGCTCGGTTTCGCTCGGTTTAAATCGGAGTCGCTCGACCGGATAACATTTGTTTTGTTGATCTATTTCATGATTTCTCTCTTTCTTTTTTCACATAATGTATAACTTTGCGTTTGAAAGGAGTAGCCACCATACCAAAAGATTTGGGATTAACTCCTAATCGTTGACTCTACTTAATAATAATAATAATAATAATAATAATAATAATAATAATAATAATAATAATAATCAAAATAAAGATCATAGCAAATAAGTTTACGAAGAAAATGAAAGTTAAATTTGAAAAACAAATAAAAACAAACAAAAAAAAAACAAAAAAAAAGACAAACAAAAAACAAAACAAAAAACACAAAAAACCAAGTAAACAAAAAAAAGAAACATTTTTGTAAACTTTTGATATGATTTTACTATTTTAAATTTTTTTACGGTAAGGTTCACCCTGTAAAAGGTCCGGGGCCATTCGAGGTAGTGGGTTACGTTAAGTAATTTATATGGATAGGAGGGAAAGGTAACGGTTAACTCTAGATTTGAACAGGTTAAAATTGTAGTGATCAGGGAAACATCCTCCTGGAAGTTTTTATCACAGGGCAGTGGTTTACTATTACACCTGTCTTACCCCTGACTATTCCTTTATGCTCTTTAGTAGTCTTGGATATTGTAAGGTGATTTTCTAAGCAGAGCTTAGATGTGGCACAAGACCAAAAGTATGGGGCACCCAGTGAGAATCGAACTCACTACTCAATTATTATGATTCTAGCGAGACAAGATTACTAAACATTACATCTCATAGAGGTGCCTAACCTGGATATTGTAAGATCTTTTCCTCAAAAACAAATCGTCGCAAATGAGCTGTTATGGAGATATCCATTTCTTTCGTTAATTTTTTTTTCAAAATCTACTTAGAATTTACAAGATTATTTTTGTTTCTGTATGTTTTTTTCTATGTTTTGAAAAAATCTGAATTTCGGTTTGGTTAGGGTCAAATATTAGGGTGACGGGGGTAATAATAAAAAAATCTATCAAACTTTTATCTGAACAGTCAACCAACGCAAAGAAAATATATGACAAAACTGCTCACCCTTTACTGAAATCTCATCCAAAAACCATTCAGAATGTTGGTTACATTTCATTAATTTTCAAATATGTAGCCATTTAGGGGTGCTACTCGTAGGTTTGGCAGTCTGAAGTTTGTTCTATGCTGTTCACTTTAAAATTAAAACGACTGTTTAGACTCATTTTGCTTAACTATTACCTTTTCTTTCTTTCTTTCTTTCTTTCTTTAACTGCGTATTTTTTCTATATTTCTATTATATTAATACAAGCACTATAAATGTTGTTGATGATGATAGGGTGCGGTGGTGGCACACCCTTTGAGAAAAGCATTGTCGTAAACTGCCTACATTAATTCTGTAGCCAGAAAATGCTGATATTATTACCGTAATTAAGAGTAGAAAATAATGGGGGAAAAAGTTGCTAAATTGTCATTATGCGGGGGGGGGGGGAGGAGAGAGAGAGAGAGAGAGTGTAAGTATAGAACGTATAAAATTTGATGGCAAGAAATGAACACGAGGTGCTGGAAATATCTCGGCCTAGCATAGAATCATTTAAAAAAATTATGATAATAATCTGTTTGGCCACCTTTGGGAAGTAGGTCGCGCTGAGAATTTTTTTCAGCACCCTGTCGTAAAATGAAAAGGACTGGAGAATAGGAAAAATGCCTTGAACAAAACAGTAAAACAAAAGTACGCATGAAGAAATGTGAATTATTAAGAAATGAAAAAAAAAAAAAAAAAATAAAAAACTTGAAAAACGAAAAGAAAAAGTGTGAAAGCGAAATAAAGAGAAATTGACACAGAATACAGGACGTCCGAGTGAAAGAAAAATGTAAACGAATGAATAAACAAAAAGGGTGGGGAGAGAAGTGAAATAAATCTATATGTGTTTGGAAAAAATATATTCCCAGCGCCATCTTTTTTTGAAAGATCGAGCGAGACTGAATACACAATATAAAATAGTATTAATCTGTTTAAAAAAAGGAAAAAAAGTTGTGAACTTTTGCACACAACAAATATGAATGAACACTAGGCATGCATCATTATAAATATATATATATATTCAAATAAAAATAAAATTCATCCTTGATAATGGCTAAAAGTATAGCCGAAAGCTCTTAGGTAAATAAAACTTTTAGACAATTTTTTATATAATTTATCTACAGAAAAAAATGATAAAATTACATGAAAAATTTTCTAAAATACTTAACCTTGTCTGTTAATTTCAACGAAACTTGCATAAAAGAGGGATTACTGCTTAAATACACAATATATATATATATATATATATATATATATAGTAAGATGTGTAAATTACTGCCATTTTATATTTTTAATCCGCGCATACGCGTTGTTTTAGATTTTGTCGACTGCTTATTATAGTAGGGTCTGTTGGGCACTGTCTGTGAGAACATGAGCACTGTGAGGCAATTCACTCTGCCAAAAATTTGGAAACAGTATGCTGTACTGATTAGCATTCGCCCAGGAAGCTTGAATACGATCATTTCAGAGTGTTTGGGTGTCAATTTGAAGACAGTGTAAATGTTTCAAAAGAGTTGGGTGATATAGTGTTTGGAGTAATCACTAGTGATGGCGACGTTATGCCTTCATTCATCTTCCCATAGTAGCTCAAATTTAACACGGTGTCTTAGATCAAGTCTTTTGAGAAGGGAGTGCTGCCCTGGTTCAAAAGGGTGGTTACTGGAAGACTCAATCGGGAAGCTAGATTCTGCACCATGCCATACAAGCAGAAGAACTTAGTCATGGCTGTCGGACGAGTTCTTACAGCTGGCCACCTAACTCTCCAGAAAGCAATCACAATTATTACTTGTGGGACGCATTTGAACGAGAGACCAACAAAACTCCTTGTACCAAAGATGAACTGAAGGTTAGGATTATGGCAGCATTCAGTAACCTAAACAAGGGAACCGCCCAGTAGAGTTGCAAGAGGTTCCGAAGTAGTGCGGAGCCGTGGTTGAAGTCAGCAGCGATTTTATTGAAGAAATTTACTCTATACTATTTCAAGTTATTTTTGCATAATTTTGGTAAATATATCGATTAAAATAAGATGCCAGTGTTATTTACATAATGTATATATATATATATATATATATATATATATATATATATATATAAAACGCAGTTTCGCAACCTGCCTGAGGACGCATATTTTTCTAATAAGATTTCTGGAATTATATTTCGGATTAAAAAATGAAAAAATTAATTCTTAAACACACGCACACGCACACACACACACACACACACACACACACACACACATATATATATAGTGGAACCTGTCGTAAGCGGCCACCCCTACTGCCATCAAAACTGGTCGTATACGGCAGGTGGTCACTCACTAAAGGTTCATAGTCATGATCTATTTACGCCAGGAACGTATATTCCACTCACCAGAATGTACATATTAGAATTTTAACATGTAATCTGGTAATAAATAGATAACAACATAAGAAGATGGCCTAACTTTAAAGAAAGTTATTCATCATAATTCATTAAAAAATTTTAAATACGTATTTACAACGATCAACAAGAGACTGAAATAATAAATATTTTAGTCTCTTGTTGATCGTTGTAAATACGTATTTAAAATTTTTAAATGCATTTATTCACAAAAAAATATTTATTAGGTGGACTAATAAAAAAAGGCTATTATTGATTTCCTTTTTGTGCCTGTTCTAGGACTAGCCATTTCTTATAAAATATGTAGGTTGGAAAAATTCGCAACGTATACGGTTTCAGTTTTTTAGTTAGAAGTGAGTGATAGCAAAAGAGAATCTGCGATAATACATGAAAAAAGAAAAACAAAACAAAACATACAAAAAAACTGACTGCGATCATGGGTGGAGGTAGAAAAACAGAGAGATAGAGATAGATACACAAAAAATTATAGGAACGAAAGAGATAGACATTTGAGAAAGGGACATAATTGTGATTTTCCCAATTCCTGAATTTATCTAAGTCAGTACAGAGACTGCGATAAATCCCTTAAACATGTCAAATGCAATACATGTTGTACAAAACAGCCGATGTTTGACCGTGAGGTGAATTCAGGCAATGTACATTTCAACAAGAAATAACAGTTTCATACAACACTACAATAACAAAATAATGAGGAAGTGTTCCTGGCTGAGATCAAATCAAAATGAAATAGATTACTCATTTAGTTTCTCCTAATTTAGAAGTCTGCAGTGTACGGCCAAAATGGATTGTTTTTTAAAGCGGTCGCTTCATCAGTGATTTTCACTCGTTGATGTTAGTCGCTGGTCGCGTTCTGGAGGTGGTCGCTCATTAAGGATCAGTTAACATTAGCAACTCGCCCGTGCATAGAAAAACGGTCGTTAATAACAGGTATTCGCTGATAAAGAGGGTCGCATACTGCAGGTTTCATTGTATACATAGTCCGTAACTTGACATGTTACTTATTACTCGGATTTTGATTTGAAATTTTCGCCGATCGAACTATGTAGTTGATATACATCACTGGATGCATATAAGTCCATTGACAAGGAAGGTGATTATTTTTGCAAAAAAAAAAAAAAAAAAAAGAAGAATTCTCTAAAATAAAAGTTTTTGTCGTTATAAGACAGCAGACTTATTGATGTACCTTCATACAATCGAGAAAACTTAATAAATAGAAAAACATTCCTCTGCCATGTAAATAGAACCTTGCTGTGATGTGACATTGTCTGTGACTGAGCGGTCTAAAAGACACCGAATCAGTCGCTGGTTTCTTCTACGAAGGGGGACGCAAGTTCGCACCCTGTCGCATTTTCTTTAAGTTTCTCGATTCTTGAGTGTGCAGGCCGGTAGACGCGATACACATCATTATAGTGACTAGGCAGCTACTGAAATACGGATATCCATTATAAATAACTTTTGGATATATATATATATATGTGTGTGTGTGTGTGTGTGTGTGTCTTTGATAAGACACACAAGGATTGAACTCACTGCATTGGTATATAGTCTGCGAAGCTAACTTACTAATTGTCAATGCAATACAAGCGCTCTATATATTTACCCAGTTACACTTAGTATGTCACATGATTACAACAGTGGGTCACACTTGCAGGAGTGAATTCATTGTACTCATTAATATTTTCCGAGGTTCGATTTCTAACTATCGAGCTACGATAAGGATATTTATTAAATTTAGACACAAGACCCAAACAGTAAGTGGATTGTGTTGCACTAATTTCTCAAGATGAGAAATAGTGCTTATTTTGAAAATCAGCATTTGAAACTTTCCACATTTTATCATGGCTCGAACACTGATCACTTGCGACCTTTTTCAAATACGTAATTTATCAACTACATAAATACGTAATAGAAGAGAAATATTCAAAAACATAAATATAAAAAAGTTAAACTGGCTTTTAAACAACACACATATCTATCTCAATCTGTTCCTATCTATCTATCTATCTATCTATCTATCTATCTATCTATCTATCTATCTCAATCTATTCATATCTATCTATCTATCTATCTATCTATCTATCTATCTATCGAAAATATAATATAAGAAAAGGAAAAACTGAGAGAATGTAAAGGCATCAAAAAAATTAAAAGAAAGACAGAGAAAGAACGAGCGAGCGAGAAAAAGAAAAAACGAGAACGCAAGAGCGACAAAGGAAAAAAGAATGCGACAGAAAAAGAGAGAAAGTATAGAGGGTATGAAAAAGTTAAAGGAAAGAATGAAAGAGAAAAATGATTGGGAGGATAAAGAAAGAAAGAAAGAAAGAAAGATAGAGAGAGAATGAAATAGATAGATAGATAGATAGATAGATAGATAGATAGATAGATAGATAGATAGATCCATAGAACAGCAAGTAAAAACATGAAAAAAGTTAAAAGAAAAGAAACGAAAGGACTACTTCAAGAACGCTGAAGAATGACACGCTATCAAAGCTAGATGATAACGATTAAAAGGTGTCATGACACTCCTCCGGAATAAATGAAAGAATAGCGATTTACAAAAGAAGAATGTTTTGTATATTCTCTAAAGTATTCAGGTGTTGTTAATTGTTGTATAGTTGAATTGTCCAATAAAGAACGACGTGTTAAAATCAGTGAAAACAAAAAATAACGATGGAAAATTATGCCGTGTTACTTGTGAATAACTTTTTTGCATTAAAAAAAAATCCAATTTGTGTTCTTTATTTATCACTGCCAATGTATGCAGCTTTTATACTCCCGCTCAACTACTTACACGAGAGACAAGACAACATATATGCAAAAGTTAATCTTAATATATTTCCTTCAGTTACATACACAATCCCTCATTACATAGTTATTTTAGCAAGTTTTAATCTACCTATGGATCTGTGGTTAATTTGCGCAAATTTTCAAAGTGGTAAGCTCTGGATCCTTATGGAAATTGGCATTCGAAATCCTGAATTCTAACTGGGCTTGAACACTAGCAAATGTCGTCTCTAGAAAATATGTATCATGTCTAATAAGACAGATATATGATCAAACATTTCTAAGAAATATATATTACTTATATTCAGCATGTAGAACAATTTCCTGAATCGGTCCAGGTCTCATCTATCTATCTATCTATCTATCTATCTATCTATCTATCTATCTATCTATCTATCTATCTATCTATCTATCTATCTATCTATCGCAGTCTCTTCTTTCTTTCTTTCTTTCTTTCTTTCTTTCTTTCTTTCACAATCTGTTTACAGGTTCATATCTATGCGAGAATATGTGCGAGGAGATTTGAGTATATATATATATATATATATATATATATATATATATATATATATATATATACGTGTGTGTTAAATTTAGCATTGAAGCAAAAGTATGTAGGCTGTGCGCGCATAGACCTCACGTGCTTTCACCAACAACTCTTGACAAGGAAGAAGATTATGTTAAAAAATCATACCTAAAATAAATGCCATTTTCATTATTAGGCTAAGAACCTATTTATTGAACTTTCTTTCGAGTTTGTAGGCATATGGACACACAGACATCCACAACACACACACACACGCACACACACACACACACACACATCACATATATATATATGCATCTTTGATGGCCTCTCAAGTCATTTTCGACATATTTCAACGGCATGTTCCGCCATTACTTAAGTTTGTTCGATCGATGTCTTAAGACCCACACAATATTCCACGTACAGGACAAGGAACAGTAACTCGTGAAGGTTGCAAGAATTTTTGAGCGGTGTTGTTTCTATCTATCTATCTATCTATCTATCTATCTATCTATCTATCTATCTATCTATCTATCTATCTATCACTTTAATCCAAAAGGAAAAGCAGGTAGGTAAATCCCAAAAACCCGATCTTAATTAATATTAATTACATAATTATTAAAACTGAAGAAACTGATTAATTAAAACTAACGTCTTAGACCGACTCCATTTTTTGCCGTAAATATATCCCATTGTAGTTATAACTAAATTTAATGTAAATTTCTATGTCATGTTTATCTAAGCAAGCAGATAAATTTGTAATAAACGCTGGCGTCGATCTAAGACGTTAATTTTAATTTCCTTTTTATCTATACTGTTCGTTCTTTTTCTGTATGTTTTCTTTTATTTCTCTTCTTTCCGTTTATTTTTTCTATTTTTTTATAATTAATTATAGTTTTTTCTTTTATAAGGTTTAATTATTTTAAATATATTTATAATATAATACTAATAGTGGTTATATTTTAATTTGTATTAAAAATTATGATTTACAATTTATTTTTTACCGTAAATATATCCCATTATATTTAAAACTAAACTTTAATGTTAAATTTCCATGTCATGTTTTTCTAAGAAAGCAGATAAACTGCAATAGACGCTGAAGTCGATCTATAACTTTAATTTCTCTGTATACTGTTTGTTCTCTTTCCCTTTCTCTGTTTCTTTCTCTTCTTTTCATTTATCAATTGTCTATATTTTTCTTTTTCTTTCTCACTTTGTTATTTTTTGAATAAGCGAGAATTTGTTTTTTGTAGGTTAACGTTACAAATGTCTATTCTCAATATTGACACGTGAGCGTCTGTGTGTAATTATTTTCTGGAATATTTTGAAGATTAACTGTTATATCATTTGGATCTGATGAGCAGCAAGGTCAGCGGCGAAATACGTATTACTCATGAAATTGTAGAATATCTAAAAATTATTCCTAATATATATATATATATATATATATATATTAGGTACCGGAAAAGATTTTCTATAAAAGAACATCGCAAAATAAAAATGACATAAAAACAAAGTTTTATCGTCAAAATTTTTGTTATTAAGTATTTTTTTATTATCTTATTAAATTTTTTAACACTTTCTAGCACTTTCGAAAGTTTGGTTAAACATTTTGCGGTAAAAAACATGAAATTTTTAGGATTTATAAAAAATTAATTAAATTATTTTTAAATATACCTTTTTTTTTTAGGAAAATTTGGTAAAAAATCTTTTTTTTTATTACCTTTTATCTCCAATTACTTAATTTTATGAAATTTCGAGAAATTAAAATTTCGGAGTCTTCGTATGTATATAAGTTAAAAGCAGGGTTTCTAGTAGAATTTAAATCAATTTCTTTTGTCAAACATATACCATTTACCGACAAGTTGCTTTGAATCCAAAAATAAAAAAATGTAATAAAACTATGACATTATTTAATTAAAAATATTTTAATTTCTTTTATAAATGAGATATATCAGAGATACTTTGTCCGAAGAAAAAAAAAATTCGATGAATAAACATTTTTTCATGAATTGTTTTCGTTTTTCAAAATTTTGATTATAAAAATTTAGTAGGTTTTAAATAAAAATTTATGTATTAATTTCAGTAGTTTTCTGGATGGTATTATTAAGTGAAAACTACATTTACTAATCATAAACAAAAAAACAATCATCAAACACCAAAATTTAAAAAAATAATTTTTATTTTTTTTTATGACTGCATAAACGTTTTTTGTAAACATGAACGACCATACATGAAATTTTCAGAAAATAAAAACGATGGTTATATTATTTTGAAACAAAATTTGTAAAATTCAATAAAACATTAAACTATGGGGAATATTTTTCAATATTTTTAAGATTTCTTTGTATTTAAAAATTAAACAGAAATGGCGCTCACATCATTTCCTTCTATTATATTTTACAGATAACGTCTCCATAAAGCAAAATTATATCTGTGATCAGTTTGTCAAACATGTCCACACTTGCTACTGTCAGATAATCTCGGGTTAAAAAATGCTTTTCAGCGATATTTTAAACTTAAGGTAAATAATATTTGTTTCAGATCAGATTAATTATACGTCAATATTCCTTAAATAAATTTTCATAAAAGTAGACTTTGTAAATATTTTTAAAAAAATAAATAGATAATGCGATAAAAGACCACTAAAAATCTCCTCTAGTCAGTTATTTTAAAAACATCCACAAAATACATACATACATACATACATACATACATATATATATATATATATATATATATATATATATATATATATATATATATATATTGATTGTTTAATACTTAGTTTTTGGTCCTAATAGGGTTAGACCAGTACACATTTTTTTTTAATCATTTCACCTCGAGCAAGACGGAAACGCCACTGATGTGCAGGGGGCTACATAAACGTAAAAAAAGATTAATTAGAAAAGAGTGAGGAGTACAAACTAGTTAGAAAGGAACAATAGAAAGCTGAGAAAGCAGGTGCGATGACAGATACATAGGTGGAGAGAAAGGGAAGGTTATACGGGGGTGGGGAGAGAGCTAGAGTCCAGTGGTTAGTAGATGAGTATTGACTTTGCATTTAAATTTCTGGAGGTTGTAGCCGTCAGGAAAGCAAGAATACGGGAGCGAGTTCCACAGGCGGGAAGTGCGAGAGAAGAAGCTGCAGGAGTAGAATTGTCGTCTGCATTTGGCTAACCTAACTGTGAATGGGTAGGACCCAGTTGCCAGTCTGGTTGCACGAGTAAACACCTGTTGAGGAGGCATCAGTGACTTAAGTTCGTCTGAGCAGAAGCCATGAAAGTATTTATAAAACAGACAAAGGGAGGCCACATTTCGACGATGGGAAGTGGCTGTAGTCGAGCCGCCAGATCAGTACCTATCACATTACAGACTCTCCTTTGGAGCCTGTCAAGAACATTGAGGAGAACGGCAGGGGCACCTGACCATAAATGGCAGCAGTACTCCATGCACGGACGGATGGTTGACTTGTATATATGCAGGATGGATTCAGGCGGAAAAACATCCTGAATCGACATAGTGACCCAACCTTCTTAGCAGTAGATTTTGCTATGGATTCAATATAGTGGTTCCATTTGAGGTCTGAGGACAGGGTAAGTCCGAGGAGGCGTAGTGTATTACTCTCCGGGAGAATCGCTTGGTCCATGCTTATGGGAGACAGGAGAGGTTGCCTGTAATGGTTGACAGACAACAGCTTGGTCTTAGATGAATTGAAGTTGACAAGCCACTTCTTGCCCCAGTTCACCACAGAGTGTAGATCCCGTTCAAGGTCAGCAGCGAGATTATGTCTGTCCGCCACGACAGGTTTCTTACTGGTGCGGGAGTATATTGTAGTGTCATCTGCGTAGATGTCTACTTGGGACTTGATCTCATCTGCGAGGTCGTTGATGAAAATAAGGAAGAGCGTCGGGCCCAGGATAGAGCCCTGTGGGACACCAGCATTCGTGCTGTAGGACGAAGAGGCACGCCCATTCAGAAAGGCCTTCATTTTGCGGTTATTTAAGAAAGATTGGATTAGGTCAAGCAGGCGACCGGTAATACCATAACCGCGTAGTTTGCATAGGAGGCCAGAGTGCCAAACCCTGTCGAAAGCCTTGGAGATGTCCAGAGCAACCGCGCGAGCCTCGTCAGACTCACCAAGGGCCTGTAGCATGTACTCCGTTACGGTTGTTAGCAGGTCGACCGTGGACCTGGCAAAGCGGAATCCATATTGCCTTTCGGAGAACAGTTTGTGGGCGGTGAGATGATGAATTATTTCAGCATTGATTATAGCCTCGAATACTTTCCCGAATATCGGTAGAAGACTGATAGGGCGATAGTTGGATGGGTCCGAGGGTTCACCACAATTCTTAAATACAGGAACGACTGAAGAGAACTTCCAACATAAAGGAAATCAGGAAGCAGAAAGGCAGCAGTTAAATAGTTTAGAGAGGACAGGGGAAAGTTCAGGAGCACACCTCTTAAGGACTATCACCGGGATTCCATCGTCTCCACACGCCTTATGGGGGTCGAGTTTTGAAATTACTCTGGATACTACTGTCGGGGTAATATATACGTCGTGCAGTTTGGCCTCAGTTCTAATAGGGAAGTCGGGTGGGTGTACTCCGGACGAGTCGAATGTGGAGTTGGATGAGAATCTGTGGGCAAAGCACTCAGCTTTGTCCGCAGATGACGTGAGAACCTCAAATCCATGGATTAAAGGAGGTATTGAGGATTTCCTATTGTTGAGCACTCGTTTACAAATCCTCCAATAGTCCTTGAAGCCGAACTTGCGGTCAGCTATGTGCTGTCGCATTCTCTCAGCAAACAACTGTTTGGCGTCATTTAGGGTTCTCTTGCACTCATTGCGAGCAGATATGAACAGGCGCCTATTGTGATCAGTTGACTGTCTCCGGAATAGACGGAAGTAATGGTTCCTGTGGGCAATGGCGGCTGAGCAGGCCGGAGAGAACCACGGAGAGGAATGAGGTTTTAAGCAATACTTCCTGGTTGGTATGAAGGCATCAATGCCAGCTTTCACCCATGACGAGACCTCAGAGGCACAGTCATCAACTGATAGGTCGAACACTTTTCCCCAAGGGACGTCGCAGAGGAAATCGCGAAAGGCATCCCAGTCAGCTTTTTGGTAGAGGTAGGAGGTCCTATAGGTAGGGGGCTTCTGGGGGGAGTGAGATTGGAAAGAAATACTGAGAGAGACTACAGCGTGGTCGGAGTTGCCGAGAGGGCAAAGCTGCGAGACTTGACAGGCGTCAGGCGCAGAGGTGAAACTTATATCTAGCAGTGAGGAATGACCCGAGGGAGTGTTTGGGAAGCGAGTGGGGAAGTCCACCACTTGCGTAAGGGATTGGGAAATAGCAAAGTTCATGGCGTGAATGCCCGCTGGCTCAGTAACGGCGTTTTCAAGCCACTCAGAGTGATGGGCATTGAGGTCTCCAAATACAAATATGTGGGCGAATGGGTGATAGGAAATAGCCTTATCTATGTCGTCAGCAATGCTATCTAGGGAGCAGTCAGGAGAGGAGGGAGAACGGTAAAGAAAGAAGTGAAGTCACCCTAGCTATGGGGAGGTGTTCGCTGACATAGACACCCAGCCCATGCATGTGGACAGTGGAATCCTTCCTTAAAGTGTTCAATACAATTATATTGTAGAACTTTTGAATATTTTCCATTTTTAAACGAGTTATTTCATGGTAGAAACCTGGGTAGAGAAATAACTCGTTTAAAAATGGAATATATATATATATATATATATATATATATATATATATATGTGTGTGTGTGTGTGTGTGTGTGTGTGTGTTAGTTTAAAAAATAAAAAAATATGTAGGTTACGTGCACATAGACCTAACTTGTGATTTGACTAACAAGCACAGCCATATATACAAACTGTTGCGTAATATAATATCTAAAATTATTAAATTCCTCAACCAAAATTAAGTATAAACAAAATATACATAATTAACTTGTTCTCGTACAGCAATACATAAATATCATAAATCATATATTGATAAGTACATATAATCGACAGACCTAAAAATACATATATACACATACTCTTACATGCGAACTTGCATATATATATATATATATATATATATATATATATATATATATAAAACGATGACTGAGAAAGAACGCGAGGGTATGTTTGTGTGTATGTGAGAGAGAGAGAAGGAGAGAGAGAGAGAGACAGACAGACAGACAGACAGACAGAAAAATAGAGAGATACCGAATGGAAGTAGATTTACCACCGTTTCACGCTTTCGGAAACCAAAGTTATTCTCTCTCTCTCTCTCTCTCTCTCTCTCTCTCTCACACACACACACACACACACACACACACAACGCATGTCCGGACGCCCTTTCCTTTTCATATTGAAAATGTTTTTATTTGAAAGTTGTTGAAACTTTTACCCTTTTAATGAAATTTGTGTTAATGTTAATTTTTTTAAACACCTTTTTTCTGCATATTTCATATAAAATTCTCGAAGGAAATTTACTGAACCTTACAGGTTCATGGCGCTCTAGAAGGGGCTCAGTGGTGGGCTTCAGCTCCCTTAATTTTCGCTGGAACCAAATACTAACCCGAAGAGTAAATTTATCTTCTTGCTCTCAATCTATGACAATGTTATTTTCTAAAATCCTTACTAAGCATGTCATGCGTTGTTTCCCTCTGTCCCTCTTGTCGCCTATATATCTCGTGGGCATCAGATTTTCCAAGCCCTCCTTCCTCAATATGTGCCCCAGAAAACTCAAGTGTCTCTTTCTGATGTTAAGTCGTAGTTTCCCTTTTGTTTTCATTTTCTCCAAAACTCAAATGTTCGGTGATTGGTATTCTCAGCATCCTTCTGTAGAACCAAATTTCTGTTGCCTCAGGTTTCTTTATCTTTGAGGAGATCGTTTAACACTCACTGCCATACAGATAGACAGATATCAAGTAGCCCTTTAGTACTGTTTTCATTGTTACTAGCGACATTTTTTATATTCTTAGTCCTCTGCTTAGCGTTTGGAATGCTTCCTTGACTATCCCAATATACCTTCTGATTTAAGTGTTATACTTTCCGTTTTTTCTTAAAAGACTTCCCAGATATTTAATCTTTCGCACTTGTTTGATTTTGGTCTCTCCGATTTGCAATTCACACTTTAGACTCGTCATTTTGTTAACAATCATAAGTTTTATATGTAAGCGACAGTTTGTTTCCATTTTCCTTAACCGCCCCTTTTGCTATGGCATTCTTAGCAATCTCTGATTCTGAGTAAAAGCGTCATTCTGTTTCTGTTTTCATTACGACCTCCACCTTGCTCACGCGCTCCGTCTATGGCTTTCTAAGCATTTCTCTGAATCTGATTAAAAGCCTTATTTCGTTTCCATTTTTCTACCACCGCCCACGTTGCTCACGCGATCCGTTTATGGCATTCTTAATATCCTTTATAGGCCTCATTCCCGATAATAAATACAAACGAATAATACATTTCATATATTAAAAAAAAATGTTTACAAAGGAATAAGTTTTATGCGTCGTAACCTTTCCGGACGGGGACGATCATGATTCTCCACAACTTCTTATTCCTTGTAATTCTTAGAAGCTTTTTTTTCAAGGTTTTCGTCATCCGATTCGCCACCCATTCACATAAGCTCGTTAGGTTGGTGATTCTCCCTGTTTCTTTTGCTTTCGAAACGTCCTGTAAGCGACAAATTCTCCAGGTCCTTATTGCGTATTCATGAAACCTTAGCTGTCTCCTTCTGATTCTGTCTGTATTTGTCTTTTTCCATCTCGTTTCCATCTTCCGGAAAGCCTCCCCGTTGTTCACAAACTCCTTCCATGTTATTTTCAGCATCTTTCTGATTCTGGATATAAGTGCCCTTTTTGTTTTCGTTTTCGTTAAACATTCCCCTTGCTCTGACAGGCCCCGTCCATGGCATTCTCAGCATCAATCTGACTATATAAGTATAAGCGTTTTTTTTTCATTTCCATTAAAACACCCATGTGTTGTACAGGCGCCATGTCCATGGCATTCTCTGCATCCTTCTCATTCTGGGTATAAGCGTTCTTTTTGTTTCAACGTTTCTTAAAACCTCCCCATTGCTCACGCTTTCCGTTAATGGCGTTCTTAGTATACTTCGGATTTTAAGTATAAGTGTACTTTTGTTCCCATTATCATCAAAACCTACCCGTTCTCCCCATCCGTCCTTGGCCATTTCAGCATCCTTGTGACTCTAAGTATAAGTGGTTTTTTGTTTCCATTTTCATTAAAACTTAACCGATGCCCACGCACTCCATCCATGTCATTCTTATCCCCCTCCAGATTCTGAGTAAAATTGTCATTTTTGTTTCCATTTTTTAAATAAAACATACCTCTTACCTCACGCGCTCCGTCCATGGCATTCCCAGCAACCCTCTGGTTCTGAGTAAAAGCGTCATTTTGTTAGCATTATTCTAAAAGATTTCCCGGTGCTCATGCGTGCGTCCTTGGCATTCTTAGCACCCTTCTGATTCTGAGTATAAGTATTTTTTGTTTTCATTATCGTTAAAACCTCCCTGTTGCTCAGGCGCTCCGTCCATGGCATTGTTAGCATTTTTCTGCTTCGAAAGAAAAGCGTTATTTTTTACAGATTTCTAAAAAACCCCTCGTTGCTCACGTGCTCCGTCCTTTGAATTCTTGGTATCCTACTGATTCTGCGTGAAAGTGACATTTTGTTTCCATTTTCCTTAACCGCCCCCCTTTGCTCACACGCGCTGTCTATGGCATTCTTAGCAATCTCTGATTCTGAGTAAAAGCGTCCTTCTGCATCCATTTTCATAAAAAACCTTCCCACTACTCATGCGCTCTGTCCATGGCTTTCTTAGCATCCATCTAAATCTGATTAAAAGCGTATTTTCGTTTCCATTTTTCTACCCCCACCCAAGTTGCTTACGCGCTCTGTCCTTAGCTTTCTTAGCATCCCTCCGATTCTGAGTAAAAGCGTCATTTTGTTTCCATTTTCCACACCGCCTCCTTTTCTTACGCGCTCGGTTCATGGCATTCTTAACATTCTTCTGATTCTGAACATCAGTCAGTTAAGTGCTATACGTGAGACACGCTTGGGCGATCATGACTGACTGGGCAGAAGATTATCCCGCATTAGGTTGCCATTGCTTTCTGCGGTAGACTGGTTGCCGACCAAGGCTATAGAACCCAATCTGTCCTGTTATTTAACCCATAACTGGAAGGAATAGGTGGATTAATACCTTTCCCAAGGGTATTTGCGCGTAAGTGAATGCAATGAATTCAACTGGAATTCGAACTCGGCTCCCCGATTTCTCGTTCCGAGCTGATATCCAGTGTACCACAACGCACATCCTCTTTTTTGTTGCCATTTCCTTAAAAACTCTCTCGCTCCTCACGCAATACATTCTTGGCATTCTTAGCATCCTTCTGATTCTGAGTAAAGCGTCATTTTGTTTCTAGTTTTCTGAAAACCTACCTGTTGCTCACGCGCTCTGTCCATGGCATTCTTTGCAGCCCTCTGATTCTGAGTGAAAGCATAATTTTGTTTCCATTTTTCTAAAAACCTCTCCGTTGTTCGCCTTCTCCGTCCATGGGCTTTTCAGCCTCCTTCTGATTGTAAGTATAAGCGTCTTTTTTTTTGTTTTCATTTCCATTAAAACATCCTCGTTGCTCACGCGCTCCGTCCCTGGAATTCTGAACATCCATCTGCTTGTGAGTATAATCGTTCTTTTTGTTTCCATTTTTTCTTAAAACCTTCCCGTCGCTTACGCGCCCCGTCCATGGTATTCTCCGAATTCTTCTGATTCTGAGTATAAGTGTCATTTTTGTTTATATTTTAATGAAGACTTCTCTGCTGCTTACGAGTCGTATCTCAGCATCCTTCTGTAGAACGACATTTCTTTTACCTCCAGTTTTCTCTTTAACCGTGAGGCGTTTTCTAGCATTCACTGTCATACAACACAACTATTATTACAAAACTCTCCAGCACTATTTTCTATGTTTCTAACGAAAGTTTCATGTTTCTTAATACTTTACTTAGCTTTTGGAATTTATTATTCCAGTGCTTATTCATATTACGGTGTTACATTTTCCATCTCTTGTTAAAATATTTTCCAGATAGTGACAAGAAGGGACTACAAATAAACTTTAAGAAAACTGAGTGCATGGTCATCAGCAAAAGATACAACCAAAAATGCCAAATACAGGTGGGGGATAACAGAATCAAACAAGTACAAGAATTTAAGTACATAGGAAGTGTTCTAACAGAAGATGGAAAGTGTGACACGGAGATCCGAAGGCGAATTGGCATGGCAAAGGACGCGTTCCAGAAGATGAGCAAAATACTAACACACAGGAAAATCTCAATAGAAACGAAGAAAAGAGTGCTAGACTGCTACGTGATGTCAGTTCTTCAATACGGCAATGAATGCTGGACAATATCATCGAAAATGAGGACAAAACTGGAAGCCTCCGAAATGTGGTTCTACAGAAGGATGGTACGGATATCGTGGACTGAGCATACAAGCGACGACGAGGTGTTAGAAAGAATGGCAACAAAAAGGAAATTGATGCTGAGCATCAGGAAGAGACAACTGAAGTCCCTGGGACATGCACTGAGGAAGGAGAGTCTGGAGTACCTGATACTGACTGATCAGATAGAAGGAAGGAGAGACAGAGGAAGGCAGCGGATAACATATTTGCAGGGCCTGATCAGGTGAATGACGGAACGGGGGTTGCCAGGAGCAACAGAAGCAAACATACTAAGAGCCACAAGGGATAGGGAGACGTGGAGAGCCATGATCGCCTACGTCCTGAAGGGACAGGGCACATAGAAGAAGAAGAACTTGTTTGATGTTGACATCTCCAATTCGCAGTTTGCATCTTGGGCTCTTTTTTTGTTGACAGTAATCATCTTAGAGTTGACGATAAGTCTTTTCTTCTCACTTTCCTTTACTACCTTGTGTAGGAGGTTTTGCAGTTGACCTTCTGTGTCTGATATCAACACAGTATCTACGTATCTTATATTGTTAAGATTGTGTCCATTGGTAATAAAACTTGGTAGAGTCTCAAGTTTCATTAGGATAGTCTCAGTGTAGAGGTTGAATAGATCTTGACAGAAAACATCCATATCTTACGCCATTTTCTATTTTTGTGTACCTATTCAATTCATTGTCTGTTCGTATGTAGGCGGTTTACTAACAACACATGTTCGGGATTATTTTAACATTATTTATCAAAAAAAAAAAAATTCTTTCCTAACAGTTGAAATAAACCCATTATAGAGATGCAGACAAAGATAAACAACTAAACTAATATCGTAGTCTCTAACACTCAGCAATCCCTTGCGTCTTAGTAGCTTAATTACCTTGCTTGGGGTGAAATGATAAAAAATAAACTTTATTCAAATGAGTAAACTTCTGTACTTGTTTGTCTTATTCAATTTGTATTTCACATCTTGGTTTTGTTCTTTTGCTGACAACCATAGATTCTGTTTTATTACAGTTTATAGTTAGCCCTTTCTTCCCGCTGACTTTGTTATCTTGTCCAGGAGGTTAGGTTGTTTTTATTCTGTGTATAACATCAACACAGTATCATCTGCGTCAACTGAAATGTGGTTCTACAGAAGGATGCTGCGAATATCATGAATTGAGCATGTGAGCAATGACAAGGTCTTAGAAATGATGGAAACAAAAAGGAAATTAATACTGAGCATCAGGAAGAGACACCTGAAGTTCCTGGGACATGCAATGAGGAAGGGGGGTTTAGAGGACCTAAAACCAACAGGCCAGATAGAGGGAAAAAGAGACAGAGGAAAGCAACGGATAACGTATTTGAAGGACCTAATCAGGTGGATGATAGAACGAGTGTTGTATAGTGTAACAGGAGAAGACATGCTAAGAGCCACCAGGGATAGGAAGACGCGGAAAGCCATGATCGCCTACGTCCTGAAGGGACAGAGCACATAGAAGAAGAAGATGAGAAATCCTGGTAGAACTCCCAACTCCATCAGAAAGGCCTAGCTGTAGAGGTCGAATAAATCCGGCGAGAAGACTCATCCATACTTTACGCCCCTTTCTATTTTTGCGTACCTACTCACTTCATTTTTTATCCGTATGCAAGTACTTTGCTCCCAATATAAGTTCGGGATTATTCTAACATCCTTCTGAAATAGATTTAGTTTTCCTAATAGTTCAAATAAACCTCTGTGCCGTATCTTATCAAATATATTTTTGTAATCTATAAAACATAGATGTACATCCTTCTGCATTTATATTGCTTTCTTTGATATCATTCTAACCATAAATAGCGTAAATCTTGTTCCAGCTTCTTTGAGAAAACTGCACTGTTCTTGTACTTTTCCAGGTTTAATTGTTTCTGTTAATCAGAATTCGGATTATTAGCTTATTTATGTGGCTCATTAAGCTGATTGGTAGCGTTGCGAAGATGGATGCACTGAGGTCTTCCTGTATTTTTCCACTATTATATTTTTCATATATTATTCTTTGACCTTGTCGATGTCGAAATCTTAGGTTGAGAGCATTTCTATTACGACGATCTCATCTGGTCCTGCAGCTTTGTTACTCTTCTCCTTTAAGGAGAATATATCTAAAATAAATTGTTTTATGAGAGGACCAGATAAAAATATGGAATTAGGAATATTTAAAACTTAACTTTCTGACAGCATCCCCTCAATTTTAACATCTGATTTTGTTGCGCTGTGCCTGAAATTCGCTCTTACATTTGAAATTTACCATTTATGGGCTTCTTGTGTCGATGAGATACCGCAACTTGTCAGCCAGCGCTACACTTTTACTATCTTCAATATTGGTTCGGATTAGATTGACGGTCGTTTATCATTCTGAAAAACCTTTGACCGAACTACTTGATTTTGAAAACATGGTAGCATAATCTTATCAAATATTTCTAAATAAGAGTTACTTTTCCCAAGTCACGAGTGCTAGGTATGACAACAAATTGCATCCGGTAGCAAGGCCTCTGATTCGGATGTTTAGAAGAGTGTGGAACCACCTCTTAATTGCTATTGTTCACAGCTTTACCCTGACTTGTGGTGGTAGCACCTATCAGGGTTCCAGCTATGGACATAGTTAACTCCGAAAGTGGGGTCAAAACTCTATGAAAGTATAAAAATAAACTTTTATATAAAAAAAATTACAGTAATACTTTTTTTGGAGAATAAATATGACTAACAATCTATTTTTGAATAAAAAATATTATCAGTAACATATTTTTGGAATCAAAAAATATACCAGCAATACATCTGACTTTCGACAAAACCCTCTTTACACAAATATGTCAATGAAACCTGATCTACATACTGGTTTCTTACAAAGAATACATATTATATTTATACGAACCAATTGTGAAAATATTATCGGCATTAAAGAACCCATTGAGATTGATATGCTGTAAAACAAACCAAATCAAATCAATTCACAATTTCTTCTTACAACAAACCAATACTGTTTTGAGACAATTCCTCGCGATGCTTCCTGTTTTGTGTTTAACCCATTAGTGCCTATTTTTTTCTTGAATTTTTTAACAAAAACGTTTAATTTGTACAAATTTATATAATACTAAACATATAAAAACATTTCATTGCATTATTCTAAGAAAAATAAATTTTTATTTTGGTTCTTATTCTAGGATCAAACTTATAGAGCCTGGCATATTTGATCAAAATTACTTTCATACATTTTCTTGGCTTTATAGGACAGAGTATTCATATATACTATATACAAATATGTGTTAGATATAAGTACTACATACCAAAACAGTTTTTGCTTGAATGATAGATGAGACTGAGTGTATCCTCTTCCTCAAGATTTTTACTCGACACCAGTGTTGCCAATATACGTCAGACAGTAAGTGATATGTTTGAAAGACTTCATTCTTTATGACGAACCAAAGATAAATCTGAAAGCTGCAGGAATTGCTGAAATATGGTAAATTATCCTTCTGGTGTTAAAAAAGGAACATGGGCGCTAATGGGTTAAATATTTCTTGATTGTTGTTTAACTTAATATTTTCATGAACTCCCAATTATCACATTAAAAGATTTGAAATTTTCATTCATCACTCTTGAGGATTTCGAAATCACCTTCACAGGCTGAAATAAAACAAATTCGTAAATTTCAAATGTTTTCTGGGCACTTTCGGTTTTCATAAGACATCATCAAAAACTCTAAGCTCTAACATGATCACCAACGATGCAGAAAATAATAAAAATTACTATGTTGTCTACGAATTCCCATGCCCACTTTGAACATATATATCTAGTAACAATTCAAACAACACACATTCGTTACACAATCACTATATTATCACATCTGTTAACATCTTATAATAGGTCAATTAAATAGCATATCAACAACAAAAGGAACAACAAAATGCAGTAAGAAATCTGACAAATACTTAAAAACAAAAATATTATATTACATACAACTATAAAATGACTAGAATATGAGAGCCTTAATTATGAAAACAAACAATACAGAATCAATAAAATTTAATTCAACTTAGAAACACACATATTAAACATATTTTGCAAATTAAAGCAACATTAAGCCCCATTACAAACTGTTGTGGGGTTCTCCCTTTTCATTAAGATGGACTCGCCCAGAGTATACTTATACTACTGATATAGACGCAAGACGGGAGAATTCCGCGTTTTCTTGCGTGAATTCCTTTGACATTGTCAGCTCTCTGTCTTTGGGCAGAAAGCGTTAACCCAGTCGTGGCTCCGCCGAAGGGTAGAGTCACGACTGGTTAAAATTAGACAGATATTTTTGGCTGGGCTATATGACCCGGAAAGCCCACATAAAAAAAAGGCTTTGTGTCACATTTTGCCCTAGTGGGAGGGTAGATGAATACAGAATACCGCGTTCTGACAGAGAGTTAACCGGAGAATACGAGAGGTCAGAGAGTTTAGCAGTCAGTACATAATAGTTCATAGTAGTTCTGTGCTCCACTCACCGAGAAGATTATTACGCAGTACCCGTCAGCTTCCGACGCGGTCATACTCAATATACTACGGCTTCACTTCCAGAGACTTGTACACATACATTTTACTAACCAGCATTTCTGGACTACTAATCTTCATTCAAGTCTGTATCCTTACATTAATACACTCATTTTTCTATCTCAAATTACTGGTCTTTGTTAATTTATTTGTGCGGGTCTCATTCCCTGGATCCACAACACAAACTGAGCTTAAAATACACGATACTTTAAAATCTCCGATATGATACCGAAGACGCATGAAGACGCAAAAAAACCAAAAAAAAAAAAAAACACCAAAGAAACATAGACCTTTCAATATATATCCACAAACATGCATACACACGTTCACACGCAAACGCATATATTTGATAACAGTTTGTGAAAATCGAAGCTGCTCAGAAGACATGGGATAATTTATGTTCAAATTTTACCGTAAACCAGAAAAGTGGTTCGAACTGGAAATATTTTAAATAAAAAAAATCTCATTGATCTACACAAAATCGTGCATACATGAAAAATTATTGCCTCCATAGTGGAGAAATTGCCATGGTTAACTGTAAGTAAACAAACAGAATTGAAAGAGTTTCCCATAACAATAAGAAAAGGGAGAAAAAGAACAAGACACAGTAATACTTAGCAAACAATTTATATGCAACATAAATATAGACAAAGCAACAGTCAGTCAGTCAGTTAAGTGCCATACGTGATACACGCTTGGGCGATCATGTCTCTAAAGGGACATGACTGACTGGGCAGAAGATTATCCCGCATTATGTTGCCATTGCTTTCTGCGGTAGATTGGTTGCCGACCAAAGCTATAGAATCCAATCTGTCCTGTTATTTAACCCATAGTTGGAAGGAAGTGAGGGATTAATACCTTTTCCAATGGTATTTGCGCGTAAGCGAATAAACAAAGAAAGAATGGTGTTCATACCCGAAAAAAGATAGAGTCAAGTGATTGTACTTCAAGAATAAGGTGGATGAGGCAGAGTAGTCCATTTTTATTGGTTAAGAGGAAATTCCAGCGCGCATAAAAAAATTGGAGAGGGTATGTTTTTAGGAGTCATTCCTTTTCGTTTTCGTTTGGAACCAAAAACTACACTATATATATATATATATATATATATATATATATATATATATATATAAGATCGTTATCAATCCCAAAGAATGATAAAGGTTCATTTCAAGAAAGAACAGCGTATACGTGAGTAGAGTTTTAGAGAAGATGTTGCACAGGTCCATATTTACCCTCTCGGTTTCTTTTTCAGTAAGCAGCGGCAAGATGAGGCTGAGAGCAATTTCTCCGTTACCTTCATTTTTGCACCTCATATTTTCCTTTCAAAGGGAATGTCTAAGCGAACGCACATAGAAAGTAAGGAACTGTCATATATTTAATTGTTTAAAATGCTGCAAACATTTACAGGATGCTAGTGAATGTTCACGGAAAGGATGAACCAATAAAAGGACGTGTTAACTGGGTCAATTGTAATCGTGAGAATACTGTGATTGCAGCATTAAAAAGTAAAACACAAATTAAAAATATATCATGCAATGTCGTACACGAACTACCATTGATGAAATAAAAGTAAAATGATAACAATACATGTTTATTTGGAAAATAAAAGAACGGATAAGAGAAAGAAAAACAGATGATTTATAGACGAAATCTAGACTTGAACGCTTACTCACTATGTGACGGAGTAGTAATATTTGCACAAAGAGTAGTAATACACAATTCACTTCTTTCGAATTTAAAGAAGTTTGTAAAATCTTCTCGAATGGACATATTACTACCCGTCGTATCACACAAGGTTAAACGTATAAGCTGAACGGTTTGAGGGTACATTTAAGATAGCTTTGAAAAAAGCAAGTAATGAAAAAGTGAGTGAAGAAGCACTACAAAATTTCTTGAGAATATACCGGACAACGCCGAATCTTAATACACCGACAGAGAGGTCACCGGCAGAAGTGATGTTCGAAAAAAAAAAGTTGTTACCTGATCAAAATAATAATAAGAATGGATAACAAAATAAAAATTTGAAAATAAGCGAAAAACTGATTTTCAGGTTATATAAAAATAGGAAAAAATTTTGGAAGACGGTGTAATAAGGTCATGAATTGGAAAAAATATTTCCATGGTGAAACGAAAAAAAAAAATGGATACGCACTGGAATCCGTTAAAGAAAAGATTTACCGAAGAAAGGCCCAGAAAAGAGGAAAAAGTTATCCAAGTTCTGTATGATATCTTGCACTACCAATTATGAGTAGCAGAAAAAGAAGGAAATGTTAAGAAAAACTAGCGTTTCACCCAACACGAAGGAAATATAAAGTTCAGTACGTGGCGAACTCACCAGAAAGAGAAGGGAGTGAACACTAAGAAATAAAATAAAATATTTAAAAAATAAAAAATGTTAAAAGTAGGGCGACTGTGGAGTAAATAGGTTACCCTCAGTAACACAAATGAACTAAGCAAGACGCCTTAAATAAAGAATTAAAAGAGAGTGGGCCAGAGTTCCATACGGCTAATCTTTAAAACAAGCTCTCTGTCTTCGGGCAGAGAACCACACAGTCAGATCTCGGTCTACAGACTGTGACTCGGCTACAATAACAGACAAAGCAACATGTCAGCTTTCGCGGTTACGGGGACTGTGTAGATTGATTATTAGCATGAGTCTACGGACTCGGGTTCCCGACGTTAAAATCGACCTTGTATCATACCCGGTTTCACTGGGGAGAATTTGCTCAAATATCCAGAGTCCCGAGAGAGTGAGCTCGCAATTGTTATGCTGGGCAAATTTTGACACTTGTGCTTTGAAGATATAAGACAACCCTAAATGTTAGTGGATTACAGACAACACTCACATGCACACTACACAACACAAAAAAGACAACAGGAAGAGAAATATCATACCGTTCAACCCACTTTAGAACAAAAACGTAAAAACAAACGCATTAAACTCATACGCAAACACCTCCTCACATCAGGCACTATCCACAAAATATTCGCCTAAAGATGCATCGAGATCAGTCCACAGTTAATAAAAAGCACAACAGGAAAACAATCATCAAACCACCCGAACAAATTAAACCCACGTGTAACTGCAGAATAAAGAACGAATGTCCCTTAAATAGGAATTGCTTGCAGCACAATGTAATATACCAAGACACTGTCAAATCAGCAAATAACGAAAATAATATATATATAGGAGTAACCGTAGGACCCTAGAAACAAAGAAAATACCCACACAAAACATCCTTTACAAATAGTATATACGCAAACATCCTTTACAAATAGTATATACGCAAACAGCAAATTTTTAAACATATCTGCTAGTTAAAACAAATAACACCAAAATATCATGGAAAATGATAAAAAGAACATTAGGCTACAAATATCAATCTAAAACTGTAAAATCTGCCCGAAAGAAAAATATGCATAATAAAATCCCAGATAAAAAAAAATACTAAATAAATGATCAGAACTCATCTCAAAATGCAGACGTGAAAACAAATTTTTACTAACCTACTTAAAAATCGAAAGGTAAAAACGAACAAGAATAAATTGGAATAAATTAACAGTATTTACATTATTTGGACTATTGTCCTCATCTTCGTTGCTATTTGTACGACGTTTCGGCCGTTGTACGCTCCGACCTTCTTCAAGTGCTAGGAATTTTGAACCGAACCTTTTATTACAATCACTGGGACACATGGCCCAGTGGATATAGACGTTGGTGTGACTTAACTCAAAGAGTTGTAAGTTCAATGCCAGGCTACAAAAGTGGTGAACAAGTAACTTACTGGGTTAGCGGGAGATAACCCATGACTTCCAGATAAGGCACTATGCAAGGAATGTAGTTCATATACTCCAGTGATTGTAATAGAGGGTTCGTTTCGAAATTCCTAGCACCTGAAGAATGCTGGAGGGTACAACGGCTGAAACGACGTACAAATGGCAACAAAATTGGGGATAATATTCCGAATAATGTAAATACTGTACATACTACCTCATCTCAGAAATATAGACAAATACTGAAATAATAAATAAAATAATATAAATAAACAGAAACAAGTAAAATAATTTAACCCAAACAAATAAATGAATAAACTAAGTAAATAGTGAACAAATTAATAAACCCCCATCCACCATAATTACCGTTAAAATAATACAATAGACACCCACAATGCAATATATTTCCCTCAATACATCACTGACCTGTATATATATAAAGCCAAGTAAAAACATAACATATATGACTTTACAGTTGTGTTTAGTAAGAAACAGTCTGTCGCTTCTGGGTGATGACTTCAAAGTTCACTTTTATATTTGCATACGCTCTATCTCTGATTTTGAGGACTTTAACATATACATATAGCATACCTTAAAACTATATATATATATATATATATTGTGTGTATTTTGGCAGCAGTTTTTCATTAATGCAGGTTTCATTGAATAATATAGACAAATTCTGTCTATTAATTTTGTGTATGATCCGTTCATACCGTCTGATATACTTGATGGTGATATCGTTGAAAGACAACAAAAAATCACAGTAATTGTTGATTTTTTTTATCGGGTCTAAGCTTTCGGGTCACATAAGCCATTATCAAAGAGTAAATATTAACACACAGTAAACATAGAACATTTAAGCTATTAACAATAAAGAGAATTAAATTGAAAATATAAGTCCATCCCTACCGTTTTTGTTGTCTTTCAACGATATCACCATTAAGTATATCAGACGGTATGAACGGATCATACACAAAATTAATAGACAGAATTTTTCTATATTATTCAATGAAACCTGCATTAATATATATATATATATATATATATATATATATATATATATATATAATAATAATATTTATTAATAAATTATAACATTGATATGTTATAATATCACTACAAAAGTAGCTATTTTGTTTCGACACTTTTTGTATCTTTTCAAGTGATGTTGTTATTTCGAAATGAATGACTTTAAAAGGTTAAGAACAAGCAAGACCTCTTTCATCAGGGAGGCATTATTGTATGTACAATGTGGACCAATCAGAGTAAAGCAACTTTTACTTTGGAGAATATGTGGGAAGACTTAAAATTAATCTTGGTGGGCATTGGTATTAAAATTTTATAAAATTAAGATCATTGGTTATATATATATATATATATATATATATATATATATATATATATATATATATATAACGCAGAGAGTTTCTAAGAATGAAAGAAATAGAGAAAACATTTTTCTTGAAATTATTGAAGATCGTAGTTGACAGAAAATCAAGATACCAGAAGAGTGTGCAACGAGCGAGAATCGGAGAAGAAATTATTAGCACAAAACTTAAGGTTATATCTATCCATTCGAATAATGAAATTATGAGATCTAAATGCCCATCTAGTGCTGTACTTAAATTCACGAAGAGCCATTAAAGAGAACAACTACTGTTAAAATATTTGTATTTGTTTTTCTTATTCATCCGATTTATTTTCAGCGGTTATTTTTCAGAATATCTGCATAGAAATGTCCTTTATTAGCATTCATTAAAAATTGATGGTGAATCATTAGTCATGTGATGAATTCAGTTATTAATGAGATTTCATAAACTTTATTCGCGTAACTTATAAAATGTGTTATTCATTCTCTTATTAGTTTGAAATAAAAATAATTTTAAATTAAAAAAGCGAAAAATATATTCGCTATTATTTTGACGCGGCTAATCAAGGGCATTTAACAATGAAAACTTTTGTTTTCCCTTTGCACAGTGCACTAAAGACGCAACTATATTACAGTTAATATGTCATTGTATATATGTGTTAGAAAATGTATTTTATTGGGAGTCATAGTTACACTTTGAAGTTAATTGGTATTTATGCTAAAGGTATGTGCATAAAGTATATTAAAGTATATTAAATATGTCAGATAAATTGTTTACTCATCGGATACGGATTTACAAGAGAAGCGTTAGACCCGATTCTTTAATAACTTTATTTTTTAATAACATCATTGTCCGCAGTTAGCTTCACTTTCACACCTTAAAGATACGAATACAATTTCCTCGAAAAGCTTCTATTAGCTGTAAATATTGTAATGCTACCATCAGTCTGTTAAGGGCCATATGTGAAACACGCTTCGGCGATCGTGTCTCGAAAGAGACATGACGGACTGGGCAGAAGATTATCCCGCAGTAGGTTGCCATTGCTTTCTCCCATCGCATTTAGTTTTAATAAGCACTTCTTCGTGGGGTAAAATGGCAAGTAAACTGGTCTCGCTGTTCCCTTCTATTCAGGGGTGAATTGATTCGTACTATGTACCAAGAAATAAGGCTCAAGATAAATATTTTCAAAACAGAAACTATGACCCTCAGTCAGTTAAGTGCCATACGTGAAACACGCTTGGGCGATCATGTCTCGAAAGAGACATGACTGACTGGGCAGAAGATTATCCCGCAGTAGGTTGCCATTGCTTTCTGCGGTAGACTGGTTGTCAGCCAAGGCTATAGAACCCAATCTGTCCTGCTATTTAACCCATAACTGGAAGGAAGAGACGGACTAATAACTTTCCTACGGGTATTTGCGCGTAAGTGACTGCAATGAATTCAACTGGAATTCGAACTCAGCTCCCCGATTTCTCGATCCGAGCCGATATCCACTGCACCACAGCGCACATTGAACTGAAAGCAGTGAAAGCACATACACTGATTTAACCATACAATTCACGACAGGGAGTTAATAAAGGCATTGTAGAGAAATGGATGTCAGATCGAAATGAGAACTCGGAGAACCAATTTTAATTCTAGTTGAATTCGCTGCATTCACTTTCGTGCAGTTACCATTGGGAAAATATGAATCCATCTCTTCTCTGTATGGCAGGACAGATTAGGCTCTATCGCCTTGGTTGGCAACCAGTCTACCGAAGAAAGAAATGGCAAGCTCGTACCACGCATGGAACTTGACTGATTGCTTGAAATACGAAACCCTACAAAAATACAAACCCATACAAATAGCAAGGTACACAAAACAGTTAAAATAAATTTAGTATAGAATATAGAGGAATTGAGCAGAGAGTATTCTGCCATATGGGTTGTTTCACCCTATACCACAAACTGCTACAAAACAAAAACATTAACCTAAAAAATAGTGATAGTCATAAATAGCCTCATTAAAGCGAAACTTTCTTATGAATGGCATGCCTGGCGCCACGCTAGTTTAGAAATATTTAAAACATCAGCTGTATAAATCCATTTTCTTAGCTGTGCGATGAAAAATAACCGAGTGAATGAATCCTGTTGGACTTAGCGAGAACCATCCTACTCAAACAATTGTGTACATACACTGTAAAATTTTACAAGTTAGTGAAAATGTTTTTATAGCTAACGAAGGTGACGGGAAAGATTTAACGTGCGAGTGTGAAAAACACGCACCCACGTATATGAATTTTCTGACCTGTTCACCATTTGATTTATCTATTTATACACGATACCTTGGCCATCAGAAAAACAAACGGATCTCGATATGTAAAGTCACAAGTTTATTCGTCTGAAGAGAGTCAACTTTAGACTCGAAACACGCTTAGCGACACAAATACCATTATGGACACTTAATATATTATACAAAAAGAAAGTAATAATAATAATAACAACAATAAATTTACACTTTAAACAAAACGTTCACGGCTTTTCGCACCTTTTTCTTATATATATATATATATATATATATATATATATATATACGTATAAATATACATATACGTATATGTATAGATATGTGCATACGTATATGTATGTGTATATATATGTTTATATATGTGTGTATATGTATGTATATAGATATGTTTATATATATGTATATGTATATATTTATGTATGTATATATATATGTGTGTGTGTGTTTATATATGGATATGTAAGGAGACAGACTGCATTGTTCTCAGGGAGAGGAAAAAACAAAGATGCGTACTACGAATTTTAGACAGCAAAATAAAGCAATTACGAAAATTTAAATGTCTAGGAAGTGTTTTAAAAGAGAAGCATAATACAAAATTCAAATTGGAAAGCGTATTGAAATAGCAAAACGTATTCTTCTAAAATATATGCAAAGTGTTAAGAAACAAGAAATTTAATTAGAAACAAATAGAAGAGTACTGAAATGTCATGCAATATCGGTTCTCCTACATGACAATGAAAGCTGGCTGAACAACCTCCCCACAGATGAAAAAGAGACTTGAGGCAACAGAAATATTGTTCTACAGAAGGATACTGATAATTCCATGGACTAAACGTATGAGCACCGATGAAGCTTTAAGAAAATGGAAAAAAATACTTATACTTACAATTAGAAAAATGCAGTTGAAAGTTTTAGAGTACGTAATGAGGAAAGAGGGTTTAGAAAATTTCACACTCACAGGACGTATTGAAGGTACGATGGATAGAAGAAAGCAGCACGTAACTTCCGTAACGAGTTTCTGTAAATGGTTGGCAGTACAGGGATGAGAAGCGATAAGAAAAAGCAGCATTGCTAAACACTACAAATGAGAAGAAATTGTGGAGAGAGAAAAATTATGATTATCATATGGATGTAAACTCAAGTGAAGTGTTGCGGAAAGCACATTTGTTGAATGTGAAAATATCGCATCTTGTGAAGCACTAAATAAATTCGAAGCATTAAAATATCCACATACACAGGAAGAATTATACTTAGAAATGAAAATATGAATACATTTCTTCATAACAGGTTGCATACCTTACGGGAAAGGGAACGAACATACTTGAGTAAAGATACTGACCTTAAGACAATTTTGACTTTCTCAGTGGTGATTATATGAAACGTTATTTTTAGTGGGTACATGCTTTTCAAAAGACTTTGAAAGGTCCCGTAAAGTAAATGCATAAAAAATAGCGTTGTTTGTTGTAGGTGCCTCATTGGTTGAAACGACTAAAAGCTTGGCTTCAAGGTAGATTCCCTGATGTAAAAAAGCAATTCGTGATCTAATCAGTTACATTCCCTTTAAAGATTTTTGAAAATTCTATGCCGGTAGATATTGATTTCAGAAAAGAAAAGAAAAAAAAAGTTTACTTAAAAAAGTTTGCCCACTAAAAATAACATTTACAATTATATATAATAATCCCAGATTAAAATATAATTTAATTACTTATACATATGTTTGATATTTGATGAAAAAAAAAAGAAATTATGCACTAAAAAATCTGGCCATAAGAACATTTTAGAATACAATCCACAACCAAACAGACCAATAAAAACAATGATAGAAAACGAAACATTATCTGGTTCAACCCACCATTTAACTTAGAAGTAAAAACCAAAATAGGACAAATATTTTTTAAACACTTTCCAAAAAGCTCAGAACTTAACAAAATTTTCAATAGAAATACAGTCAAACTAAGTTATAGCTGTAGTAGTAATTTAGAAAATTTCATAAAGAAACAAAACGCCAGAAATTTAAATAGCATTGTACAAAACAAGATCATTAATAAAGAATGTAATTGCAGGGACAAAAATAAATGCCAACTTCAAGGACTTTGTAATACAAAAGAATCATTTACAAAGCAAAAGTACATGACTTGAATGGTTAAAACAAGACATATTTGGGATCAGCCAAAGATAGTTTTATGACCAGATGGTTCAATTACAGGTTTACATTTAAAATAGAAAACTTTAAAAAATCGTACAAAATTGACTAGCTACGTGTGAAAATTGAAATGAAAATATGGAAAACCTAGACATAGCGTGGAGTATAGTAAAAACAGCCAAGCCTTACAACGGTGGCAAAATATGTAGACTGTGCCAGGAAGAAAAGTTAGCTATTATGTTATTCCAAAACAAAAAGGAATTACTGAATGAAAGAACAGAAATTATGACTAAGTGTCAGTCAGTTAAAGTGCCATACGTGATACACGCTTGGGCGATCATGTCTCGAAAGAGACATGACTGACTGGGCAGAAGATTATCCCACAGTAGGTTGCCATTGCTTTCTGCGGTAGATTGGTTGCCGACCAAGGCTATAGAACCCAATCTGTCCTGCTATTTAACCCATAACTAGAAGGAAGAGACGGATTAATACCTTTCCCAAGGGTATTTGCGCATAAGTGAATACAATGGATTCAACTGGAATTCGAACTCGGCACCCCGGTTTCTCCTTCCGAGCCGATATCCACTGTACCACAACGCACATCCTGACTAAGTGTAGCTATACTATAAATGCCTATTAGGTTCATACAACCATGGATGAAAACGTTATAATTTTATATATATATATATATATATATATATATATATATATATATATATATATATATATATATATATATATATATTGTCGTCGGTTTATCTCATATCCAGTAATTTAATTTCTTCTTTGCTTATCCCTTACATTATGATTCATTGTTGATTAAATTCATTTGTTCCACCGTTTGTGTTCTGTTCATCGATCTTGTTGTCAAGAGTAGTCCTACCAGGAGTTCAGAACGCCTATCAGCATCGCTCTTAGTGGCATTGAACTACGACAAAGAGCAACCATCAAAGGTACGCACAATACAAGCATAAATATATATTTTACATTTAATGTTAGAGTAAACAGTTCGTCACCAAATGCTACTTTAATGACACTAACAGAAACAAAGCAATAAATAAGAAAATAATTAAAGGTATGAAGTGAATTATAAATACAACAGTTCTCAACGGTTGAGCCGATGAAGAGGGCTAAGCATGACAGACATGCTACAGAAGGCGCCACTCGAAATAATCAGCAGCAGTCAGTTGCCGTTTCATATCTGAATTCTGTATGTCTCATTCCATATGCGCAACATAGGAAGGTCATGAAATCAAGTATGGGTCACTTTCTAGAAAGTTGAATTCCACCGTAAACAAATTTATACCGTCGGCACTTACTCCTACTCTGATTTTCTTTCACCTTCAACCAACACTTGCAAAGCCAAACGACGATAGGAAATAGATGAAAGGAGCAGCTTTTGGTGAGATTGGAAGCTTTTAGTACTGAACAGACACATTGGCGGGAAATTCAGTCATCAACGCCATAATCATAGAGGAAGCGATCAGCAAAGGAGAAATTGAATTCCTGAATACGAGATAGACATTTTAACTGTTAGGTTTAAAGTGGTTTCTCTGATGGATAAATAGCTATGCAGATAGGATTCCCCTCGGGTGGCACATTTTCATTAGTAGGATCTCTCGGTTGATTCCCTGTTGAAAAAGCAGAAATGCCAACTCAAAGACATGTATCTACTAGATATAATGCTTATAGTAAGAAGAAATATATAGATTTCTATATCTATGGCAAAGCATACACAATACTGTGTAAAAAGCGTATGATGTCAGTTAAGTTCCATACGTGATACACGCCTGGGCGATCATGTCTCGAAAGACTGGGCAGAAGATTTTCTCGCAATAGGTTGCCATTACTTTCTACTCACTCTGTCCTGCTATTCGACCCATAATTGGAGGGAGAAGTGACAGATTACCATCTTTCTAAAGGGTATTTGCGCGTAAGTGCATGCAACGAATTCAACTGGAATTCGAACACGGCTCTCCGATTTCTTGTTCCGAGCACCACAACACTCATCCATGATACAGTGTAGATAGCCCTCTATAATGACTGATACTTACACGCTTTAGGCGATCGCTAAACTATGTAGGAATCACTTTAGTCGTTAAACTTCTAGTTACCATGCAATATTCATTCTTCCGTCAGTTTTCGTCCCACACTCTCTCTCTCTCTCTCTCTCAACATGCACTATATATATATATATAATTTCAAAAAAGTCCCCGTTACGTGAGAGTTCTTAAAAAATGGTAAGATCAGTTATTGCAAATCGCTTGTAGACACCACATGATAGAAATTTAGGTTGCGTAATAACTCGTTTACAAATGAAAAAAATATATATATAATTTCCTTGTATGGAAAGATTCGGCATTCATTAACATAACAACCAGTGTTATTGTTGGCCGAAATTGATAGAATCTTTCGATTAAAATCATTTTTTATGAAAATAACTTTCACAAATTTTATGTTATTGCTTTTTAATTTATTATTATATTATAAAATTATAAAAATTAAAACATTGTAATATAAGCACCGGTAAAAATGGCTAGAGATAGATTTATAAAAAAATTCGTATGAATGTCTCAGTCTGACGAGGATTTTAAGAACATTACTCGAGATCTTAGCTTAATGTTTTGGTTTTGTAGCATCTTGCAGTGCTGGATAAAACTACTCATCACAATCAATTATGTTCAATTTACTGTTATATATGAAATAGTTGGTCCGTCTTTTGGACTTGATGTTGCTAATGGGACTTTGTAATAAACTATCCTAGTCTTTTCATCAAGGGGTAATAGTTAACGAGGCTAATCTGTTTGACCGTTCCCACTGAGTAGTGAGTTTGATCATCACTGGGGGCCCTATACAAAATTCAACATTAAATAAACTAACAAGGGTTGATATGTCATAAACTCAACCAGCGGAACTAAATAAGCACCTTAGCATGGAGTAATGGTTAACGAAGATAGTCTAGTTTACCATTACTACATAGTAGTTAGTTTGATTCTCATTAGGTGCAAAATACGAAATTTAACATTAATTAACACAAAGGTTGATATATCATAAAATCAATTCACCTGACCTTTTCATCGTGTTGTGATATAAGTACACACATTTTTTTATAAGACATTATCAAAGAATGTTATAGGTTAGGTTTTTGCAAGGAGACAGAATGTATGGTTGTTGGCGAAAGAAAGAGCCCAAGATGCGAACTACGAATCGGAGACATCAAAACCTTGGCGTTAAATTTAAATCCGTAGGAAGTATTTTAACAGAGAACGGAAAATGTGACAACGAAATTAGAAGGCGCATGGAAATAGATAAAGATGCCTTCAGAAATATAAGCAAAATATTAAGAAACAGAAAAAAAATAATTTGAAACAAAGAAAAATGTACTGAACTCTTATGAAATACCGGTCCTTTTATATAGCAGTGAATAAATAAAAAAGTGATTTAAGGGAACAGAAATGTAGTTCTAAGGAAGGATATCGAGAATACCATGGATTGAGTATGTGAACAACGACGAAGCTTTAGAGAAAATAGAAATAATTAGTTAGGGCATGTAATGAAGAAAGAAGTCTGGGAGAATTTGACACTCACAGGGCATATTAAAGGCAAGAGTGACAGAGTAAAGCAGCGAATAGCATACTTAACGAGCATTTGCATGTGGTTAGTAGAATAGAGATTTAAGATAGACAAGCCTTATTAAGAACTACAAAAGAGAGAATCCTGATCACCCACGTTCTAAAAGAACAAAGCGTATAGAAGAAGAGTCCTTTTTTAAAAAATTCATACTGAAAAAAAAAATACCTGGGAACTCTATATATGTTATCTATTAACAAGCAGAAACCGATCCTCTCACATTCTCTAAATTCTTTGAGATATCTCTTTTAGATACGGCACGAGTTAGTCTAGCGTGGACCCAGATACGTTTCTTTTTTCAGGCAAAAATAAACTAGAGAATAATTACTACACGCAATCTTATAAATAATGTTAGTTGCACTTCAAATTCGGCCTTTTTGTTAAATTCAGTTTAGATAAGTACTTTTAGTCTTTGAAAAATTATTTTTATATATTTTTCTTCATTTATCTTGGGAGTTGGGGAGATTGTAAGCGTATTTTTACAATAGATGTCACTAAAAAAATTCTATATTCAGATACGAAGGAATGACGTTTTAGAGGAAATGAAAGGTTTAGAGAAAGTGGAAACAAATACTTAGACTTAAAATTAGGAAGATTGGATTAATTGATTGAATTTTCTCTGTTAATTCACCCCAAATAATGTAAAGTTACTTATCGCAAATATTAATTCATCCCAAGAAATCAAAAATGTTAAATCAAATTTTGTTTGTCTTTTATTCAATTTTTGGCACTTTTTTGAAATTATATATTTTCAATCAAAAGTTTTTTAGCTTGCTTCGCAACAACTGTAACTCTCAGAATGAAAGATTACCAAAAAACTTCAATCCTCAGAATGAAAAATTACCAAAATCAATGGGTTCTTCACATTTATTAAATGCAAATGATATTCGCGGTACTTACAAGGAATGTTTTACAATTTCAAAAACAAATCTGATTTTGGCTGGTTTATCGGGATGAGTGTGAATGTAGACCCCCACACTTAGAAATAGTACACACGAGTTACCCACCATAGAGAAAATTACAGAAATAATAAACGAAATTTTTAATAATAAAATAATACCAGACGACCTATGCAAGACGATTTTTATATCATTGCCGAAGAAGCCAGGTGCAAACGAGTGCGAACTATACAGAACTATCAGCTTAATGAGTCACATTACAAAACTGATTGTCAGAATCCTGATGAATAGAGCGAGAAGCAGAATCAGGCCAGAAATAGAACAAGAACAGTGAGGGTTCGTCAAAGATACTGGAACAAGGAACGCTATATTTATGATTAGGATGCTCTCTGAAAGGGCAATACAAATGAAGAAGAACTTGTACCTATCTTTTATTGATTATGCGAAGGCATTCGACAAAATACGCCACAAAAAATTAATGGAGATGTTTAGTGGCCTCGACATTTTTGGGAAAGACATCAGAGTAATCAAGAATCTCTACTAGCAGCAAACTGCCTGCATACGGACAGGTAACGTTTTCTGCAGATTTACAAGAAAAGAAAGGGGCGTAAGACAAGGATGTGTCTTTTCACCGGATCTGTTCAACTTGTACAGCGAGAATATTTTGAGGACCCTAGATGCTAAGCCAGGATTTGTTATCGAAGGCCACAATTTGAACAACATAAGGTATGCAGATGATATAGTGCTGATTGCAGACACGGAAAGAAAACTACAAGATATTCTACAGAAGGTAGCTGAGGAGAGTGACAAAAAAGAACTACAAATAAACTGCAAGAAAACTGAATGCATGGTCATCAGTAAAAAGAGCAACCCAAAATGCCAAATACAGGTGGGGGATACTAGAACCAAGCAAATACAAAAAATTAAATGCCTAGGAAATGTTCTAACAGTAGATGGAAACTGCGACACAGAGATCAGAAGACAAATTGGCATGGTGAAGGACGCGTTCCAGAAGCTGAGTAAAGTACTAAGACACAGGAAAATTTCACTAGAACCAAAGAAGAGAGCGCTAGATTTCTATGTGATGTCAGTTCTTCAATACAGCAGTGAATGCTAGACAATATCATTAAAGATGAGGAAAAAACTTGAAGCAGTGGAAATGTGGTTCTACAGAAGGATGCTGCGGATATCATGGACTGAGCATGTGAGCAATGATGAGGTTTTGGAAAGAATGGCAACGAAAAGCAAATTGATAGTGAGCATCAGAAAGAGACAACTGAAGTTCCTGGGACATGCAATGAGGAAGGAGGGCTTGGAGAACCTGATACTGACAGGCCAGATAGAAGGAAAAAGAGACAGAGAAGGCAGTGGATAACATATTTGAAGGGCCTGAGCAGGTGGATGACGGAAGTGGGGTTGCGTGGTGTAACAGGAGAAAACATACTAAGAGCCGCCAGAGATAGGGAGACATAGAAAGCCATGATCGCCTACGTCCTGAAGAGACAGGCCACATAGAAGAAAAAGAAAAGTTGCCCACGTTTGGAGCGATCGCAAAGTCCAATCCAACCGGAGTGCAATGGAAGGACCTCACCCTGGAAGAATTTGGTGTGCATTTTAGTAAATATAAATTGTCTTTATTTTGGGATGAGTTAATAGTGGGTGAAAGTAAATTAACAGAAATGGTCAGGTTAATTTTGTTTAGCGACATATCAACACCTTTATGGTTTATTTAATGCCGAAATCTAGATTTCTTCAAAACTTTTACGGTTTCAACTAAATATATTTTGAACGCAATTGCATGTCTTCAACTACATATATATTGTACATAAGTTTACACTTTCAGAGTAACCGTATATTTTATAGATATATAATATGTGGCTAATATGTCGTAGGTGTTATATGCGTTGGTATAAAACTATTTCTTTGAGGTAGGATATTAGGTTAATTTGTGGTGCAATGTATATAAGCTCGGAATGAGAAATCGAAGATGTGAGTTCGTATTTCAGTTGAATTCGTTGCATTCACTTACCCGCAAATATCCTTGGGAAAGATATGAATCGATCTCTTCTCTCTCCAGCTATGGGTTGAATAACAGGAGAGATTGGGTTCTATAGGTTTGGTTGGCAACTAGTCAACAGGAGAAAGAAATGGCAACCTACTGCGGGAAAATTTTCTGCTTAGTCACTTATGATTCGGAAGAGACATAATTGCCCAAGCGTGTATCACGTATGGCATTTAACTGACTGATTATGTTAATGGTTTCGGTATCTTCAAATATGAACATCAGGTTTGTTGGCTCTTTTTGTTTAATGGCATATCAACTTCTATGTGTTATGCCAAAATCTAAATATACAGTTTTTTCTTGAGATAATAATGGATTTAGTGATAGAAGTCTTACTAATTAATCCATAAATTGGGGGGGGGGGTGAAGTATTGAATTCATATATTTCCCAAGGGTATCTACATGTAAATAAATATATCGAACCAAACTGGAATTAGAACTGGGCTCTCTGATTAACAGTTCCAGCCCATTATTCATTCTACTACCTGTACATCCAAGCTTGCAACAACTGTTATTCGCATGCGAACACCCATCGAAGTACTGATCCGACTCGATGTTGCTGAATTTCGATGATCGTACTTGAACCGGTGTTTCAACGTGACGTAGCCATAAGCAGTTAACATCAGGAAGTGACAGTTGAAATTTGTAGGGCGCTTAATGAGGAAAGAGGGCTTTGAAAATTTGATATTCACATGGCAGACTGAAGGCAAGAAGGATAGAGGAAAACAACACATAACCTACCTAGAGAGCTTGATGAAATGGATGGTGGAACAGGGTCTAGGTGAGACAGCAAAAAGACAAAATTTATCAAGAACTACAAATGAGAGGAAATTATGGAGAGACATAATTACCTAATTCCTGAAGGGACATGGTACATAATGAAAAAAGAATACTTGTAAAAAAAAAAGAATACTTGTCAAAGTGTCATCGTTTTTGTTTAAAAGCCAATTCCAATGAAACTGAAGGCTGGGATTCAAGTCAGCAATATGTAACCGCATATTAGATAAAATGATCGATACATTTATTAGAAATAAAATGTTTTTACTTTTTAATAACACACACACACACACACACACACACATATATATATATATATATATATATATATATATAGATAAAACAGAAACAAAATCCGTTGATGAAACCAATGGACAACTTGCCAAAACCTTAAACTCTTATCTAGATAAAGTCTCGAACAAAAACGACAATAGCGAAAAAAGAAAACGTCCTAAAAGCAAACCTACCTACTCAGTAAAGTGCTCTAACCATAGAATACGTAAACAGAGCAAAAAACGCTTAATAACGTTAAATCCTATGAAAGGATGGCCCTAGTTGTAACCCGAATTTTACACCCACGCGAACTTCAGACGACTTAATCGACTTGACTTGAATGCATATATTCTTAAGTATATGTTCTTCTATCAGCTTATATCTATTTTAGTGTCTTTGCGACTCGAAGTATTTTCTCTCAATATCTACATACAGTCAGTGTTTAATTTAACGTGAGATGTCGTCTGAATGTTAATGGTGGCGTATCTGACTCTTATGCTAAAATCAATCTTTCCAATTACAATGAAAAAGATTTTAAGCCCTTTTCAGTGATTTCCATGCACTCTTGGAACGGGGCGTATGTTTTTTTTAATTTAAAAAAAAATCAGTCCATACAAGGAGATAATGTCATTAGAACGCAGGAAGACACCGGGGGTGAACGTGAAAAAGAATGAGGAAACTGAGAATGTGGGGGTGGGGAGACTGAGGAAAAGACAAAAAAGAAAAAAAGAAAAAGAACAGTTAAAGGAAGCAGAGGATGACGATTAACGTTGCATTTAAATTTTAAAGAGTGAAGTAATCAGAGAAGCAAAAATCAGAAGGACGTTTTACAATTGGGAAGTGTGAGGAAAGAAACTGTTAGTTCAATAGTAAAACGGTGAGACCTAATCTTAAATGTAGTAGCCACTTAAATTCATGTCATCTGGGCATTAGGGAGAAAGAACTCATTAGAGCAGTTGCCATAAAAATATTTGTAGAAAAGACAGAGGGAAACCATACAATCCGAGGGCCGAGAGTTAGGAAAGTTAAAATGTTCTCGATTCACACAAGATTGACGAGGCAGCCTTTCTTTTCTAATTTCTTTTATATTAGACATCAACAATATCCCAGGCCTTGTGTAAGTTTATGAATAACCAATAGAATAAGTGTTCTTGGCAAATATACATATGTAAAGACAGTTTCACAACAACAGTGATTCATTCATTCATTCACTCATTGTATTAACAAAAAGTCATGAGTAATTCTCATTGTATATTGTTTTTATTTTCACATGATTCACTCCGTGAGTCGACAAGTCAACAAAGGTGAGTAACAAGTAAATGGTGTATGTGGCATGTGACGGGTATTGTAAAATTCGCAACAGCAATCATTCAAAGATGTCTTTTAAGAAAACTTGACACAGCGCTTTAGACGGGCAGTAAGATCACTTGAAATGCTTTCGGCCGAAAGGGTTTTATAAAATGATCCTTGAAAAGTTATCGAGTTTAGTGCTCTTATTTTATCGCGCCAAAACACAGCGTAAAAAAGAAACTCTGACATTGAATCTATTTACCTGTAAAAAAAAATAGTCACGTTTTATAAACGCGTTTGCAATTAAATGTAATTGGAAAAATAAGTACTAAATTATAAAATGCAAAAAACAACTGACTGTTCAAAAGAAAACACCGGTGTACATGAATGAAAGCTTTCATTGTACACGTTCCAAAAAGCTGTATTGGATTGCTTAACTTCAGAAAATTTAGATTAAAAAAAATCCATGTATTTTACTTACCATGAAACTGATCCTAAGAGTATATTACAAAAGATTCTTTTTCATCATTGCTTTTATAGAAGCGACAGAACAAAAGGGGGTTATTGTTCAATATCGGAACGAGAATCGGAGAGCAGAGTTCGAATTTAAAGTCGAATTCGTTGCATTCACTTACGCACAAATACTCTTGGGCAATGTAGTAATCCGTCGATTCTTCTTCCATCTATGGATTAAATAACAGGGCAGATTTGGTTCTATAGCCTTGGTTTGAAACCAGTTTACCACAGAAAGTAATGGCAACATACTGCAGGAAAATTTTCTGCTCAGTCTTTCGGGACATGATCACCCAAGCATGTATCACGTATGGTAATTAACTGATTGACTATTTTACAGGTTACAACGAGTAAGTTTATGAATATCTGAAATGAAAGCAATTTAAATGTTATCATGAATTTGGAGATTAACATCTTAAACTTTGCTGAATGATTGCAGATTTTGGCAGATTCATCTTCATTTGTATTTTCGTTTAGAGTTAGGGAAGCATTGATGATAAGAAATTTTAAAGTCTTTTTTAACATTATTATTGCTACACAATTCTCACAAGGGTCAGAATTCGGTAATGGAACCCAGGTAAAAAGCCAATATTTCGAATACTGTTTTAAGCTCAAATTTTCTATTTGCTCGAAGTTCTTAGATAGTTGAACATGACACATTAAGATTTTGCGCTAAATCTATGGTGCTTTGACATAGATTCAATTCAGTGGTCTGTTTCAAAAGTGCTTCATTAGAGTGGATAATCTTTTAAAACAAGGCTTGTCGGGTTTGTCACGATCACCATTTTACCCCTTTTAAACCGATGCAAAATGTACGAACATCCCTGCATCCTTACACACTGCATAAATGCTTTAAATATCTCTGTAGCAGTACTATAATAATATAATATGGCCGAGCGGTTAGAACGTTCGTTTTCCGACCATGAGACCTTGAATCTGATTGTAGTAGATTAATCAGGAAAATGACTTTTTGGTGTTATCGGCCTCGAGAGGCGTTCACAACGTGTAGCACTGAAAAGCCTTGTTAGCAAAATTGGGTATACGGAAATACGGGAGTCGTCGTTGGTTGTGCTAGCACGAACTCGCAAGTCATCTTGACCGAGGGTTTTAGCGTACAGCCTTTGATCAGACTTCTGACCACGCAAGATTATGAGCTCTTTCCCAGAATCTGTAAGTGAGGTGCGCTCAGCATAGTTGCAGTTTAAAACACAGGTAGTCTATGTGAGGGTTGAACAAACACGAAATATGCTTAATCAGGCGTTTGCAACGAAAATTGTCTAACCGATTTTGCAAACAGGTATACTCGGATACGATAGCAAGTCATTTTTATTATAATTCCCTTATAACTTCAGACAATAACAAATAGAGAACATGCTGTTTTTTCAAATGATAATCTTCCATGGGGTTGAACTCTGAAATGCACTATAAACGATTAGAAGAGATGATAAACTATATCTTGACTTACCATGGTTCTATCTTGAATGGTTGACTCATAATTCATAGCGGCGAAATACGTAATCACTTTCTGAACACCTAATGCATTTCACTCAGTCATTCCTCTAAATAATACGTTTCATTGATTACCCATGACGATGGTTTCTTTTAGCCTACAAATAAAGTGTATACTTTTAAGTAATTTTATACGATACGGCCTCGTTTTTTTGTGGCATGGACACACATGACAAAAGAAAACTATCTTTATAAAAGTAAGAGAGTTGAAATGGATAAAGGAAAGTATACATATCGCATGAAATATTTGGGATTCCTAAAACAACTTAAAATCTCGTGTTTCTTCAATGTTCTACTGTTTGTTCTGATTCCTTTTTGTTAAATATATATTTGTAGGCATGTAGGTATATATATATATATATATATATATTCGGTCGGGTTTCAATCCTAGGTTAAAAGCAATCGGAGTCTAACCGTACTGATGAGCTGTGATACAGCGAAACAGATCTGTCTGCGGATGAGTATATATATATATTTGTAAGTCAGTCGATTACGCAACCTTGGTTTCAATTTTTATGTATTTTCAAGCATTTTATATGAAGTTGGTATAAAATGCCTGAAAATACCGAAAGGTTGAAATCAAAGTTGCGTAATCGACTGACTTCCAAATGAAAATATTTAAAAGCTTTGCATTATATATGTATTGAGCACTTTTTAATACAACTGTATACTGGTTTAATTTAATTCAGACAAATAACTGATTAATAATGATTATATATATATATATATATATTTGTTTGTGTGTGTGTGTGTATTAAGAAATCTTACGGAAAGTTACGAAATTGTATTAAGTGACATATTTATTTAAGATGCATATTTCAAGATTTCTCAAATATTCAGGCCGATGGATAAATGTATTGTTTAATAATGGAAAAAGAGTATCCAATCAAATACAAGTATCCATTAAAAATATTTTTCAAATATATATATATATATATATATATATCCGAGTATAGGGTATGTATGATTGGAATAATATTCCTTATCCAAAGAAACACAAAGAAACACTATTTGTGCTTGTATATATGCGTGGGTATATTAATCTGTATATGTGTCTGTTTGCCAGTGTGTGTGAATATACTCGTCTATTTTTCAATGTGTGGATGTTTGTAGGCTTATTTATGTGTGCGTTCTTTCTCTTACTCGTTTAATATATGCATAACTTTCTAAATCTAATAAATTGTTAAACTTAGAAATATTTTTAAAATTTCGCCACAATAAGTAGATCTAATAGTCAATTAATAATGCTGATCCCAATTTAATCAAATATTAATACTAATGCCCCCACAAATTATTTTTAAGTCTGCTCATATATTCTCCAAATTAGAAGTTACTTTACTCTGATTGGTCCACATTTTTACATACAACAATGCCTCCCTGATTAAAGGGGTTTTGCTTGTTTTTAACCTTTTAAAACCCTTCAATTTGAAATAAAGCCCATCACTCGATAAGACACAAGAAGTGTCTAAATAAAATAGCTACTTTTGTAGTGATATTATAACATATCCATGTTATAATTTCTGAATATAGTTTTAGAATATAGTTTTAGAATCCCGAATTCTCCGGCATTAACTTAAAAAAAAACATAAAAGCGCTCAATACAACATAGAATTAAATTTCTTTTCTATTTAAAATTAATTTACAATGCGACACGGAAATTTCTATATTTCGAGATTTAAAGTTTTTATTTCGTCATCAGTTAATGTTCGGTAACTTTGGTGAAAATTAATTACATTTGAAAATAGAAAACAATACGTTTGCTTATTAAAGAGTTATTATGGATGGGGAAAGACAAAAAAATTTACATCATGGATATGTTTAATTTAACTAATCAGAATGAAAGTCGACTTTATAAAAATTTAAATATATATTCGATTACGGTACTTACTGTTATTAAAGGAAGAAATATGCTGGTAAAATGAATGAGTTTTTAGCACTACCGATATAATCTTTTTATTACCAGGGTTTTCGGTAGAAGAAATTGTTCATTGATAAACAAAAGATTCTGTAAAGCATTTATTTTTCAATGGACACTCAATAGGGTTTCTACAGTTTTATATTTCATGGTCTAAACTATTGATTTCTGTTTTGGAACTATTCTTATTTTTATTTATATTTAAGTTTTTTTTTCATATACATTCGGCCATGTGTCACATCCAAGCTACGCTTAGAAAATCACCAGGACACTTCGTTGTTGTGTAATACTTAGCAAGTTTGTCTTGCTAGATTAGGACTGTGTAGTAAGTTCGATCCTTGGTAGATCCTAAATACGTTTTGCTTTGACCATTTATGTCATGTACTTTTGCTTTGTATATATATATATATATATATATATATATATATATATATATATATATGACTCTTGTTAGGTCGATAAGGATTAGTAATTAGATAACTATATAACAGCAGGGAACTGATTTGTAAGTAAGCAACTTATACAGATAGTAATGTCGACTACCGTATATACGGAGTAAAGAGCGTGATTTTATGATCAGTTTGTTACACAAAATTAGGGGGTCGCACAGGTAAAATTTTGAAGAGGTAACCGGTTACACTATACACAGGCATTTTTTTTTCTGAACGGCTTAAAATTAATTCCCCAAAATTTAGAGTTCGCATTATACATCAAGTCGGATTATATACGAGCATATACAGTATATAAAATCAGATTCTCAGCGTATGACCGTTCGTTGTTGGAATTGAACCAAATAGAGCTGGATTTACAAATGATCATATCTTGAAACCTAAATTGGAAATAGTAAATAATACGTGTTGAGGTATATAAGCCATATATACTGTGAATGTTAGATTTTCCGAGTCCTCTCTCCTCATTAACTGTCTCTTTCCGATTATATGTGTAAGCGCCATATTTTTCTTCCTTTTTGATCACATGCTATGTTCATGGCATTCTCAAAACATCTATGTAGAAACAGACCTCTGTACCGTCAAGTCACTTTTTCATATGTGAAGAAATTGTCTATCATTTACTGTACATAGCAGTTGAGGACGTTTTTGTTTCTAATAAAAATTTCCTGTTTATGAACATTTTGTTTAGCTTTTTTACGATTTTCTTGTCACCATTCCCTAAGAGTTGATAGTTTTTGATCCTGAGGGTTTTGGATAGCACCTCTATTATGTATTACTTACCTACTTTCGCTAAAGTTGCTATTATCTGCATATGTAAGCTATTTATGGGAGAGTGGTTTTGTGGAGTAGCTACTTTTTTCTCCATCAACAATTGTACCATAGCAGTGACGAGTTATTAGAAACCATTAGTGGATTTAGGTCTTTTACAATGATATTATTGCGAAATAAATAAAAACGATCTTAGCCGCAATTCGAACTTTGTTATTCGATTCTGCTTTTCTTTTTAATAATTTCACTTCAAGCAGGCGATAATACCACCAAGACTGAAGGGGTTACTGGGAGTTGAAGAGGATGGAAAGACTATAGTGAGGAGAAAGTATATAAAAAGAACAGATGTCAGGAAGACAGAAGATTACTATTGACCTTGCATTTAAATTATTGAAGATTGTAGGTGGAAATGAAATAAAAAATCAGAAGAGAAATCCACAGGTTAGAAGAGCGAAAAAAGGAACTGCTATAATAGAACTTACGGCTGTCTCTAGCTATTTCAACAATAAAACGATGATACCTAGTAACCAATCTGGTAGTATGCTTAAATTCATGCGGTCGATGTACGAAGCAGAAAAGATCATTAGAAAACTTATCATGAAAATATTTGTAAAAAAACAAACAAACAAAAAAACAATAATATTACAGATCTTTCTTTGGATTTTGTCGAGGATCTTGAGATATATAATAGGTGCACCAGACCAAATGTGGCAGTAATATTCAATGGACAGTTTTATGATAGATTTATAAATGTGCAAGATGGATTCTAATGAGAAAAATATCCGGTATGACACAGTGAACCAACCTTAGCTGCAGACCTAACAATTAATACAATATAATCACTCCATTTCATGCCAGAAAAAAGTGAGACCAAGAAGGCACAATGAGTTGTTTTCCTGGTGATTAGCATCATCCATGCTGAGGGAGGGCAAAAATGGTTTTCTATGATACTTAAAGTGTATCATTTTCGTTTTGGAGTTGTTAAAATCAACAAGCTATTTCTTGTCCCAGTTAACAACGGATTGGGGGTACTTTTTGAGATTACTTGTCAGACCTACCGGACGTACTATTTACTTACTACTTACAGGAGTAGAAAGTTGTTTTATTCTCATAATACCTAGTTGGGAACTGATACATCGAGAACGTCATTGAGTAAGATAATAAACAATTTAGGTTCAAGGATAGAGCCAAGGGGGACACAAGCATTAATGTAAAATGATCTAGAAGAGTGGCCGTTGAACTCGTCCTTCATTACTCAATTTGTCAAGAACCATTGAGTTAATTCAAACAACCGGTTAGAGACACCATAGCCCTTGAACTTGTGGAGACGTCAAATCATATCAAATTCTTTCTATATATCTAAAGCCGTAGTTCGAGCCTTGTTGCTCTTATCTGAGAGAAAAAATCGATAATAACTGTTAACACATCGGCGGTACCTCGAGAAAGGAATGTCAATTTTTTTATCTGATAGAGCTGTGTGAAGTGATTCAGAAATGATTAGAACCACTAGTGCTCTACCAAAATGAGGTAAAAAAAAATAAAGGGTGACAATTCTAGGTATCAGAAGGCACACCAGAATTCTTAAAGACAGGGAATACTGTAGAAGTTTTCCAACGATCTAGAAAGCAAGAAGCATCATAGCATTTGTTGTAGAGTTTGGAGCAAAAACACAAGCCAGTTATGGAGCACATTTCCTTAAAACAATCGCAAGGATCCAGTGAAGTTAGCAAACTTTTTGGGGATCGATTCTTTTTTTTTTTCGCATAACCATTGCGCCACCGCGCATCTCCAGTGTACACAGATTGGTAAGTTGGTATAATATTGTAGGTTAGAAGTTTCATTCAAGATTATGTTTTTTTGAGACAAAGAAAACGGAGAAAGAGGAGGTTTGAATGAACGAACAAGTTGGACAAAATTTGGCAGGTTGGAACCAAATGGAAAACAATGTAAAGAGTTAGGCTGAAATAACGGTCGGTAGGCTGAAAAAAATTCAATATTTAAATAGTTGGTCACACCCTTTTATTCCAGGCAGGAATATTTTCAAACTTATCTATTATTTTTATTTATTTGCAGTGTGTTTAGCTATGCATATTATTACTCAATATATTAACATTAAGTAGTCATTAGGCTTTGTATTGAGTGAACTATAATTTAAAAAAGAACAAACCAAAACACTAACTTTTTTCTCCGCCGAGAAGGTGTTTTTATTCTGATTGTTACAACATTTGGCTTGTAGCCTGCTAGACTTCTTCAGGTGCTTATTGGATTCGGTAATTTTCTTGAAATTTCGGACCACATCTATTTATTTAGTCCGCTTGTGTAGATTGTTCTCATTTCAATGTCCATGTGCGGGAATAACCGTATCAGTTAATGCTTTTCCGTTCATTCTTCCTTCACGGATTTCATTTCAACCCTCTCTTCTCTTCTGATTATAATAAGACCTATGTTCATTTATATAGAAATAATATTTTTGAATGTAAAAAGGTTGATACTTTAGTGGAAACTTAAGTCAGAAGAAAGACGCCATTTTTTAAAAATTATATTAAGCTTGGGCCTTTTTTCAAAATTGTTCAATCAGAACATTAAGTTTTAGATTCCTGATTCTATATTTTTTATTTGATCTTTTCATAAAATGAACATTTTGTTTTCGATGTATTATCTTTTGTTTTTAATTTTAAACAAACATTTGTTTTTGGTTTTAGCTTGTACATATTTTCTGGAATGAGACCCGTAGACTTTTTCAACATATAAGGCATATGTTAAAATTTTAGAAAATGAACCAAAAGAAAAATAAACACCCCCCAAAAAAAACCAAAAAAAAAAAGATGCATCCAACAGAAAATGAAGTTTTATGATTTATTTTAAAAGTTAATGATAGTAATGGCTTTAGAGAAATGTTACAGTTCTGTTCAATATCATCCTAGAGCAGATTGATTTTGCAGTTTCTTTGGAAAATCAACATTGCAGTCATGCACTCATTGTGATGTGATAAATGTCATGGGTCCTTACCTGTAATTCCCAAATGAACTCTTCCTAACACTATATATACTACGCCCCCCCTCTCTCTCTCTCTCTCGTGTGTGTGTGTGTGTGTGTGTGTGTGTGTGTGTGTGTGTGTGTGTGTGTGTGTGTGTGTGTGTGTGTGTGTGTGTGTGTGTTGAATTGGTATTAGTTCACTCCAAAACAGATTGACAGTCATACTAACACCTTCTGTATTGTTGTATTGTTATTTCTTGTTAATATATATTTATTATTTCTACCCTTGTAGTCATGTTGTTCTTTTAGGACCTTAACCTGGTCCCTAACAATAAGTAATGACAACAAAACTTAGATTTATAACTGTTATAGATTTTTAAGCATTTAGTTTTAAAAAATGTTCAGAAATACCTATTTTCTGCAGGTTTTTGCTTAAAACAGACGTAAAAATTTGACTATTTTAAGAATAAATCCAAATAAAGTTGTTCCTTTTTGTATTAGATATGTTGAATAGAAAATATATTCAAACCAGAATTTAATTATGAATCACCACAAGCAAAATATGCAATATCTTTTATTGTATTCGATAAGTAAAAACTGTAAAAATATATAATATAGCAAACAAGGCCTACTCAATTAATAAGATTTGTCAGATCATAATTATTAAAGACAAAAAAAAGATAAAAGTGTATATAACACTATAATACTGCCGGACTCAAATCATCAGACAAATTGTCTTAAATTTTTTTATTAAAAATCTCATTAAACTACTGCACTGTATAACATATTACATTATTATATAACTAAATTATTCAGTATAATTTCCCTCTCAAATAAATGAAGGTCTAATTTGATGCACAATGATTTAGCAATAATGTGCTTGTGTCATGAATTTTGTACATATACAATTTGTAAAACTTCGGTAAATTATAAATTTTATAAGGCTGTGCTATAAAGCTTTTACTCGTCACCGGTATGAAATTCCAACGTTATGGTTTTGGATATAAACGTAATGTTTAAACTCATTTTCTCGGAAACGTAACGATTTGCAAAAGAATATTTTGTGTTTTTATTTAACATGTCAAACCCCAACTTTCAAATACCAGGGTTCAAAAATCGATCTGCCCTATTGTCATACACAGATTGATGGTAAGAGTAAAAAAATTAGTCTTCTGAAAAGTTGTCAGTAAAAGTTCGGTCAAGGCGAATACACCTTCAATCCAAGCCGTCTATAATCGATATGTATGCAGTTTCTCTCGTTCATATTTTTCTAGCCTCTGAAAATCAAGAGTAACTCAATGTAGTGGTTAACTGTGTGACGGATCAGCTTAAGATGAGGCAAAGAGTACAGTTCATGAGACTATGTAGGTTATATAGACAACGATTAACCCCAAATTGTAAAAATCGGAAGAGCATCCTGTCAGAAGTCTGTTCCATAAAGCAGCAGTTTTTTTTAAATAAGTTGTTCAAGTGGAACTTACTAAGTTACTAATGGAAATAAGGAGAAAAATGTGGTGATTTATCATTGTGCACGTGAAATGCAAAGGTCAGAGCTGGTGAAAACAAGGAATGTAGCTCGCCAGAACTCTTACCATGGAAATAGCGACAGAGTAACGAGAGGTTTGTGACCTTTCATCTATTGAGTTTATTCTCTTTTAGTTATCTTATGGACGATATGTGCGTTGTGGTGCATTGGATATCGGCTCGGAACGAGAAATCGGGGAGCCGAGTTTGAATTCTGGCTGAATTCATTGCATTCACTTACGCGCAAATACCCTTGGGAAAGGTATTAATCCGTCTATTCCTTCCAGTTATGGGTTAAATAACAGGACAGATTGGGTTCTATAGCCTTGGTCGGCAACCAGTCTACCGCAGAAAGCAATGGCAAACTACTGCAGGATAATCTTCTGTCCAGTCAGTCATGTCTCTTTCGAGACATGATCGCCCAAGCGTGCACCACGTGTGACACTTAACTGACTGATGGACGATATATGTATATATTTCTATAAATCTTTCAGTTGAATATTTTAAAGATATGATTTACTAAGTTTAGCTTAGTTTTGGCATGAAGTGGGTCTTCTGTAGTAACGATTTGCAAAACCAACATTGTCGACCATTACAACAAGAAGTGCCTTAAAAGTTCTGATGATGATTGAAAGAAATATCAAAATATTAACAAAATCATTCATATTGTTTTATTTTTAAATCAAATATTGGTTATTTATAAATATATTATTTCATTTTATGTTCTACTATTTAGAATTACCCTCTCTCGATGATGATTACAACTTTAAAGAATGTTTTTGTTGTCATTTAGCAAGCTTACTTTTGGCACAAATCCACAAGTATCGTGTAACGTACGAGGATTGAATCCACAAATAATATTCAACCAAACTAATTCGTAAGATATAATCCAAAGACAAGGCCCCAAAAAAATTTCTATGGTTTTAATGCTTCAAATCTGTAATATATTTTATTAAAAAAATATGTAATATATCTTATGAAAAAAAAAAAATCAAAGTAAAATTAGTGATCATTAAATGTTGTATTTTGTAAATGAAAAAGAATTTTCGCCCCACAAAAAAGTATTATTTTGAGTCATAAGTAGTTTCCGTTGTTGGGAATTACGAGTCATACAATTAAAATACATTTTGAGTCTCAGACGAACTTAAGTCACTGATGCTTCCTCAACAGGTGTTTACTCGTGCAACCGACTGGCAACTGGGTCTCACCCATTCACAGTCAGGTTAGCTAAATGCAGACGACAATTCTACTCCTGCAGCTTCTTCTCTCGCACTTCCCGCCTGTGGAACTCGCTCCCGTATTCTTGCTTTCCTGACGGCTACAACCTCCAGAAATTTAAATGCAAAGTCAATACTCATCTACTAACCACTGGACTCTAGCTCTCTCCCCACCCCTGTATAACCTTCCCTTTCTCTCCACCTATGTATCTGTCATCGCACCTGCTTTCTCAGCTTTCTATTGTTCCTTTCTAACTAGTTTGTACTCCTCACTCTTTTCTAATTAATCTTTTTTACATTTATGTAGCCCCCTGCACATCAGTGGCGTTTTCGCCTTGCTCGGGGTGAAATGATTAAAAAAAAAACCCCCAAAAAAACACGAACATACCTTAATTTTTCACGGCAGTAGCAGCGTACACAGTGGATTCATGAATAAATTTCTTAACATCGCTGATGGCGGCGGGAGGAATTATATAATTTTATGGGAGTTCAAGCAACGTAATAACGCTATGTAGGATGCGCGTTGTGGTGCAGTGGATATCGACTCGGAACGAGGAATCGGGGGGCCGAGTTCGATTTCCAGTTGAATTCCTTGCATTCACTTACGCGCAAATACCCTTGGGAAAGGTATTAATCCCGTCTCTTCCCTCCAGTTATGGGTTAAATAATAGGACAGATTGGGTTCTATAGCCTTGGATGGCAACCAGTCTACCGCAGAAAGCAATGGCAACCTACTGCGGGATAATCTTCTGCCCAGTCAGACATGTCGCTTTCGAGACATGATCGCCCAAGCGTGTATCACATATGGCACTTAACTGACTGAGACATCTAGAAAAATATGTAGTGTTTATAGTTAAGGAGTCATAGCTGATCGGCAAGTATGGAGTTGATTTGCAATGTTTCATTTCGTTTCGTTTTGGAGAAATGTTGTAGGAAGGTGAAATCAGACCGGGGCACATAACGGACATTGATGATCAAACTCGAAATATTTTATTCGACAGTAAAACGTGAACACTTACAACTTCCTCTACTGCGCGGCGATTAGTGGCTTAAATGGTCGACATCTTCAGCAGGATTTGGGACAAATCCAGACGTACTAGGGTACAAATGTTAATCTTACTCGTTAAACCATTGACACGATGCAGTCAGGAGATAAATTAAATTGTCACACTTTGTATAGGGATTATAAGCGTGTCCAATTAAAGATTATTCGGGTTCGACATGACTAGGCTGCATCACAAAGAGTTTCTTTTTTGAGAAACAAATTAGAAGAATGAATGTATCCGAACTTCTAATCATAAGTGGCAGTTAAGAATAAATTTAAAATACATTAAATTATCGTTGTAGTTGCCCAGCATTAGTTGCATACATAGTAGATGACAGAATATTTTAACACAACTAATGGAGATACTGAAAATGCATTTATGTCATATTATCTGTATATCCTAGTGTTGCTCGGGAATTTTGAGTAGTTATGTTGAAATGGTAAGGTCAAGTGCTTATTCAAAAAGCTCTAGTATGAGGTTGCCGTGACGCGTAAGTTTAAAAAAATTCGAAGTAAGTATTGGTTTCTGTTGTATTTTTAAAAGGGGATTCATGCTTGGTCAATTTTGCCAATAAACGGAAATGATGTATGTACAATTAGAAGAACGTGGGTGGGCGTTACGTAGCCTGTAATGTGATGCGATGACGTTATGACGCAGAAGAAGTAGATGCATTGTCCCTGCAACGTCGGAGGAGTTGGCATCTTGTAGAAAACGTGAAATTGTTATGGCATATGATACGGTAGAAATTACAAAAGAAAAAGACCAGATTTTTGTTGGAATACTGCAAAAGGTTTCGGAGAAATAAAAGATCGCAAAAAGCAACATTTTCAATTAATTTTTGTCGCACCCTGTATGTCAATATTTTTGTTCGCATATCAAGTCATTAAACTTTAATCTACCAGTGACTCGATTTTAGTTGCGTTTGAGTGAAGCATATTGGAGAAATGCATTAAAAGTACTCAAAAGCTCACTCGAAGTTATGTTTGTCGTTGATTTTTGACAAACCCTGTACATCGATTCACAAAATCTTTGTGTACATCAAAGATCTAGAAGTTATATGGATTCCAAATATTATGACCAGTATGAGCAGATGACGGGATGTTCTTTTCTGAACAAATTGTTCTGTTTCCCATGTCTGTTATTTTATCAACATAAGAACGCATGGAAAACTACTAGTTAATATAATTTAAACAATTTGGTTACATTAAAAGGAATAAAAATCTTAGAACCATTTGAATTCCGTAAGTGCTTTGAAAACCTTTGGCCGACAACAAATTGATACAGTGATTGATCGCTGTAAAGCAGCTTCTATGAGTCGAGAAAAATCGTGATATATTGAAAAGGTTAATTCATTGTATTGAAATTTTGGCCTGTCAAGAATTACCATTTCGAGGACACGATGACATAGAAGAATTAAACAGTAATGCTCAGTTTCTGGCGATATGTGAAGCAGTAGCAGGATACGATTATGTTTAAGATTAAATTTCGCATTTAGATTTCACAAAAAATGACAATTGCACTTTTTCTGAACTTTCAATCATTAATTGAATCGTTCTTGCAAAAGAAAGCAAAATTAAGGTAATAACCGAAAAAGCATAATTTGTTGCTGTTATATTCGATGCTACAATGGTCCTTCGAATTAAATCTCAATTTTCACGAGCAGCACAGTGCAGAAGGGAAGCAGAGTATTCGACGCCCATGGGCATCCATATCAGGAGTGAGTCTAATCAAAGTGTTAAATAAAGATGAAGAAGTCTATATTTAATTTGAATAAAATGCTAATTTAATTTTTGATCTGTTTTTACATATTCAAAATGTCTTTCTCATATTTCTCAGTACTAGGCCGTATACCCCCCCCCCCAATTGAGTTTTAGGGGCATATAATAAAGGAGCTTCATCAAACATCACCAAACATCTGCATGTCAATGATACGAGTTTTGCGATTTGTTGATGAAATTTGTTTGTATTTTTTGAGGGTTGGGGGCATATGTCAAGAAGGATGAAAAAGCTGCATTGTCAATAAAAGTGGCCAAAAAGGAATTGTATAAACTTATAATACAGTGAGCGTGATAATTGGGCATTTGAACGGAGTCTAAGCAAAAATAAAGGAAATATTTTGGTGCGAACGTCTCATTTCTACATTGTTATGCATATTCACTTAATTTGTTACTTTCTTAAGCAGCTTCAAGTATTCGTGAATGTCGAATTTTCTTTCAAACTTTAAAAATAATTTCAGCTTTTGTTTTCAAAGTTGAGGGTTTGGATAGCTCTACTGGATGAAATCCTTGAAAAGCGATTTTTAAAGTTACCTGAGACTCGTTGGAATAATTTACCTCTACAAGTATTCATTTTTACAGAAAAATACTGTATTTCTTGAGCTATTTTCAAAGTTATTTATGTAACCTCTTTGAAGATGGCTCATGTAAGCCGGAAGCTTAGAACCAACATAAAAAAATATCCAAATGTTGGAGAATTTTTGTCTTTATTTTCACCTGAAATTAAAGCCAAACTACGATGTTTAGAACGGCTCATGATTAAACATAATAGACATTCATTGGTTTTTATATTTAACAGTATATGTTTAAAAAAATTATCTGCTGCCTATATATATATATATATATATATATATATATATATATATATATATATATATTCGGACTGTTGTCCTCATCTTGGTTGCCATTTGAACGACGTTTTGGCCATTATACGCCCCGATCTTCTTCAAGTGATATGAATTTTGAACTGAACTGAAACGATATTTTGAGCAATCCATTATTTTGATCATTATTTTCATGAGCATCCACTAGGACACATGGACTAGTGGATAAAAACGTTGGTTAGATTCAATAACTTGACCCAAAGCGTTGTGAGTTCATTACTTAGCTACAGCAGTGGTGAACAAAAAACTTAGAGTTAAGTTAAATGGAGATAACTAAGACATCCGGAAGTAGCAAGACTCATGGAACGAGAGCAATCTAACCTAGTAATCGAAATAAAGGATTCAATTCAAAATTATAAAAATTAAAATTGATATGTAAAGTTGTTCTCTAAAATTCGTTTTAATTTAAACAGCGTAGTTGAACTGAATGTACTAAGACATTTGTTGATACCATGTGTAGGCAGTACCCTTTGGATCATTAGATACCATGTTCAAGGGGACTACTTTGAACGAAATATTTGAGTAAGTTTAATTATTTTTTGCCTGGTTCAATTTTCCAATGTTTAAAATAACACTCGTATAAAAGCCTTAAAACTGTCATCACTAAAAACATTAAAAAAATGGATGAAAAAAGATGTTTAAATTTGCTGAAAAGTTTTATTTCTCAATTTAAAATTAATTGTAGTCTCTCTACATAATGCTCTTTCAGTCTTTCGTTTATATCGAGAAATGCATAAATTTTTTTTTATATTATTTTATTTGAACAGATTCTTGGATAAACTATACGTATAAGTTTTTACGTTCTTCTTGGGAAGCTAAAACCAGATACAAACTTAAAAAAACGAGAAACATTTTCAGCTTCATTTTAAATATTAAAGATTACAAACTGGCTAGCAGTAACGGCTATGCGTATTTGTAACAGTCTATTCTATCAGCCTTTAGATACATCGAGGTCATTCGTTCGCCTTGGCTGCTTTTTCACGACCACTTCTTTTTCACGCTATATTGACTGAAGCTTTCCAAAATTTGAAATGTCTTCCACCTTTGTTAAAATACCTTCATACATAACATTATTCACTTTTTCTCTCGTTCATTTTGTAGTTGTCAAAGAATTCTTATACACATTTCAGAAATATCGTTGAAATTAGTTAAAAAGAATAAGCTACGTTAAACAGCTGCGTGAATGATATATACTGTTGATTTAATTTATTGACGTAGCAATTTTAAACGGAAACTTGTTAACCCTGTCTTATATCGATGTTCATCGAAATAATTGTTTTTTCTAAATTAATTTTGCTTTTATCACCAGAATGTCAAATCTCAAATCTAAAAGTTGGCGTGTATGAGAGAAGATGAGGAAGTCTCTTAGCCTCTTAACAAAATCTGCAATACCCAATTGGTATAATCGTACAAGTTATAGAAAATAAACCCTATTTCCAACACAATTACATTCCCACATACTTAACATATTAAAACACCACAAACTTGGTTTCTATCTAATAACATATTATTTACAAACATGCCAAAAAGATTACACAATTTAACACTGTTTAGATCCAAATTTCTTGTATTTAAAAATATGAAATATCTGACCAATCAGAGAAAAGAAAAACCGTAATTTTTCTTGAGCCTAGTTTTGGAAGAAATTTCTAAGATCCAATAGATTTCGACTCTCACTAGCAGAGATGCTACTGGTTGCAAGCCATTCAAACACAATAGACGACGTAGCTACATAGCTCCCCACCCCCAGCGTGTGCTGAAAGGAGCATGTGTTAGCACCTTCAAACGAATCATCTCCAGCAACAACCATAATAACTCAAACGGTCAGTAAATCTTCACTGACGATAAAAATCTTTTCTAAACCACAGTTTTTTACTCCGATTTCTAATTCCGAACCTTTATCTATACATCAGCCGCACACATAAGTTTACAATGCCTGGAATTCTCAAGCGGCTACCCATATAATTTTTAACCAGGCTCGATATGGCTCAACTTCGGTGATCTTACGAGAACTGGTGTTTCAACGTAATATGAATGTAAGGAAAGATTTTTGTAAACCAACTAACCAAATTCTTTAACTCAACTAAAGACTATTTTTACACTTTTTTTGGACTTTTTAAAACAATTTTAAACGTTATTTCTAGCGGATAATCATTACTTGAGTACTCGCTTTGTTTATTTTCGTCTACTAGTCTGAATGTTCGAAAAATCTCATTAAAGACAAATTTGCGTTCTCTGGCAGGAATCAAACCTGCGACTCTGAAAACAGAAGTTATCGTTTAGCCCGGTACACCTTACCGAATTTGCCACGGAGGACAGCCAGCTAGGTAAGAGATTTACGACAATAGAAATTTCGCTTGAAAACACAAAATTTGGTCTTGTCTGTTCTCTGGTATTGACGTGTAAGTGAATGTAACGAACTCGACTAGAATTGGAACTCGGCTCTCTGATTTCCAATTCTGAGCCGTTATCTATACATCAGCCGCACACCCAAGCTTATATTGCCTGGAAGTCCCAAGCGGCTACTCATACAAGTTTTAACCAGGTTCGATGTTGCTCCACTTCGGTGATCGTAGGAAAACTGGTATTTCGACGTGATATGATTGTAAGAAAAGAATGCACGAATACTAAAGCTATTCATATATGTACTGTGGAGGGTGCCGAGCAACAGGTTGTAATGAATGACGCTTAGATTGAAAGCATCTCGAAGTAACTGGATTCAAGTTTTTCAATTGGAATAAATTTCAAACGAGTAACATAGAGAAGAGAGAAAATAAACTTGTATTTGTACAGATAGCTGGAAATGAAGAGCACATTATAGAATATAAAAGAAGTTGTCTGTGTGTTTCTGTGTGTGTATGTATGTGAGAGAGAGGAAGGAAGAGAGAGAGAGAGTGGGAGAGATAGAGAGAGATGCGTGCCTATGTGTGAGTTAAAGGTTAGTCGGTAGCCGCCCTTTTAATATCGGGGGAAAGTAATTTTCCTCGGCAGGGACAAGGCTAGTATTGACTCTGTAATATTTAGGACAAAAGAGAGAGAGAGAGAGAGAGAGAGAGAGAGAGAGAGAGAGAGAGAGAGAACTATCGAAATCAGTTGCAAAATCACCTTGCAAGAACCTGCTTGCTACAGAAGTCATAGCTACACTTAGCCTGGTGAGAATGTGGCTCTATACCCTACAAGGGTGTCTATAGGGTTAACAACACGCTTGGTAAGTAATTATTTGCCTGTTGGAGCCAGTTCAGCAAGTTTGTAAAACGTGTCAGGATTCGTAAAAAGACCTGTTTTTATTTAACTCGTTACCTTCTTTCCAAAAGCTTTTTTTTTCTTGTGCAAAGTTACTTCGACCCGGTTCGCTTGACTGCACTTGTCTAACGCTCGACTGGCTTGAATAGCTACTCCTCAAATACCTTTATGACTGCTCTCTGAAAACAACAACAACAATTCTTTTACCTTTCATCTACATTTCCATTGCTTAATTCAAATTTCTCATTTAGTATTTATATATGTATTATAATAAACGAGTCATACAAAAGAACCACAGTGATATTAATTTCTCCACTGTAATTTTTATTTTTAGACAGTAACTTTTTAAGTTGTAATATCTTCTGAATTGCTAGCCTATAGAACGAGTTGGGTTTAGAAAAATTCTTAATTACAACACGCTCTATTTAAAAATGAACTCATAAAGGTTACTTTTTATTTGTTTGAGGAATCTTTTCTTAATTTCATCTTTCTTAGATATTATTAAAATGACGATATATATATATGGATGTAAATAAGTATAAATATGTGTATACACGCAGATACACACCTATATATAAATATTTATCGAGTGTTAATAGAACAGTGCTCAATTTAATTAATAGATCTATTAGTTATATATTAATAAATATACATATTATCCTACGTCTGCGTTGTGGTCCAGTGGATATCGACTCGGAACGAGGAATCGGAGAGCCGAGTTCGAATTCCAGTTGAATTCGTTGCAATCATATGCACAAATACCCTTGGGAAAGGTATTAATCTTCTCTTCCCTCCAGCTATGGGTCAAATAACAGGACATATTGGGTTCTATAGCCCTGGCTGGCAACCAGTCTACCGCAGAAAGCAATGTTAACCTACTGCGGGAAAATCTTCTGCCCAGTCAGTCATGTCCCTTTCGAGACATGATCGCCCAAGCGTGTATCACGTATGGCACTTAACTGACTGAATGCATGATTCATAACTTCGCAGTTATCAGGTGCATATTATGATCCGAGCGTTTTAGATTTTAATTTTTTTTTTGTGGGGGACGTTGGATAATACGTATATATATATATATAAGATACAATGAATGTCTATTATGTCTAATCATGAGCAGTTCTAAACATCGTATTTTGGCTTTAATTTCAGTTGAAAATAAAGACAAAAATTCTTCAATATTTGGATATTTTTTTATTAAGTTGGTTCTAAGCTTTCGGCTTACATGAGCCAACTTCAGAGAGGTTACAAGGACGTTAAAACAAAAACATCCATCATCATTTTTGCTAACTGTTGCCGTTGTTTAGCGAAGTTTTATGTCATCACAAGATAAAATCGTCGCTGATGGTGGATGTTTTTGTGTTAACGTCCTTGTAACCTCTCTGAAGATAGCTCATGTGAGCCGAAAGCTTAAAACCAACTTAATAAAAAATTATCCAAATGTTGGAGAATTTTTGTCTTTACTTTCAACTGAAATTAAAGCCAAAATACGATGTTTAGAACGGCTCATGATTAAACATAATAGACATTCATTGTCTCTTATATTTAACAGTATATGTTTAGAAAATTATCTGCTGCCTCGATACAATATATATATATATAGTGTGTCAAAAATACTTTTACAAAATTTTGCAGCCGGTTCCTCACACCAAAAGAAGGTAAAAGTCCATATAAACATATGTCCTGAACACAGAAACTCATGACAAATGTTCAAAATGTTCCCCGCTTCTACAAAAGCATGCACCCATCGTATCATTGACTGGTGGAACATTTCAAATACTTCCACACGGTGTTGATTGTTTTCGCAGGCCATCATGACACGTTGATGAAGCGTCTCTGCATTATTAATTTCTGCTGCTTAAACCAATTGTTTTAGGTAGCCGTAGATATAAAAATCCAGGCCATGGAACCGGTCCTCTTCTACTTATCTATCCTTCAATGTAAATGCGTTGCAAACAATGTGACTAAAATGTGCTGGAGCCCCATCATGCATGTGTCTTCGTATTAGAAGGGTACATCCTCTAGTAGGTCTGGAAGTGTGTTCGAAATAAAGATTTGGTAGACAGTTACTGTAAGGCGTGCTGGAATGACATACAGACCTACCGGACCTACAATTCCAGCCTATACATTAATCGTACTCATGTTATTGTCTAATCTGTATTGTAACGTGGGGATTCTGATCCATCCACAAATGTTAGTTTTGTAAATTTTTTTCTCTCTTCTAAATGTCGTCTCATCTGTAAACAAAACTGAAGAGACAAAAAATGGATCGGCAGTTCCTCCTTGGTGAGTGATCCTGCACACTGCAAATGATACGGATACAGTAGATACTCTTAAAGTACTCACAGTGCGGCACTATAAGATGTTTGACATGCTAGAGCCCTTGTCATGTGTGATACTTGGATCGTCTCCGGTAGCCTGTAGAATGTGTTCCTTGTGGTCAGGCATACGAGCGGATCTCGGTTTTCCTTGATCTATAGTTTGTGGTGCCTCGATCTGGTCTGGTTAACCTACCATATATTTCGAAATTTTTGATAAAATTCAAAGAATGTTCGTTAGTATAATCGATCCTATCTGGTATCTCAACTTCAGCCACGTTCTTACCAGCGTGACGTTGTTTTCTTCTGTCTTTATACATATTTTCATAGCAATTCTTCAAAGTTCTCCTCCTAGGTGCTCCGATTGCATGAATTTAAACGTACTACTAAACTGGCTGTGCGTTGTGAGGCAGTTGATATCTGCTCGTGAACAAGAAATCAGGAAACCGAGTTCGAATTCCAGTTGAATGCTTTCCATTCACTTACGTGCAAATACCCTTGGAAAAGGTATTAATCCGTCTATTCCCTCCAGTTATGAGTTAAATAACAGGACTGATTGGGTTCTATAGACTTGGCTGACAACCAGTCACCCACAGAAAGTAATGGCAACTTACTGCGGGAAAATCTTCTGCCCAGTCAGTCATGTCTCTTTCGAAACTGAACTGACTGACTAAATTGGCAATTAGGTCTCATAGTTTTACTGTTGAATTAGCTAAATTCAAATGTAAGTTCTATTCTAATAGTTTCTTTTCTCGCACTTTTTACCTGTGGAACTCCCATCCGATTTTTTTGCTTCTCTACCAATTACAATCTTCAAAAATGTAAATGAAACAACATCGTCATCTTTTGTCTTCCTGACATCTGTTCTTTTATTGTCTTTTCTCCTACACTTATCCACGCTGAATTCTTCTCACTTTCTTTCTGTTCCAGTAGTCGATGCTTTTCAGTGACATTATCGCCATGTTTGAGGGGAAATTATTAAAAAAAGAAATAGAAATTAATAAAGAAAGTTTTCCTAATGATGCTAGAACGAAGAGATAAAGCTACGGGTTAAGAATCAGTGTTGCCGAATTAATCTAAAACATACGCTTTTATTTCAGAAGCAGAATGGCCACTTTAAAATGATGTCATGCTTAACAATCTTGTCTTGCTAGATTAATTACGACTGAGTAGTGAGTTCTATCATCGCTGGGTGCTCCATACTTTCGACCTTGTGCCACATCTAAACTATGTTTGGTAAATCCCTACTTCAGAATCAGAATCTTTGTTAACCTAAGTAATTCGTCTTTTGGAACTATATGCTCAGCTTATTTTGCTAGTTTTTAAAATGGGAACTATGTAAAAGTTTTTGAATAGCATATTTTATCTAATGAGCAATTTATATGGGTGGGAATCAAAGCTGTATGGATAGGAGGGCGGGAATCGAAGTTATATGGGCAGGAGAGTATGCATTCAAGTTATATGAAGAAGAGGGCGTGCATCGAAGTTATATGAATAGGAGGGCGGGTATGGAATAGAAGGGCGGGTATCGGAATGATTTGCTGCGAGCAGAGTCGGCCTATTGGATCATTTTCTTGCAAGTGTGCTCCACATCTAAAGGAGCCCCCGTGCAAGAGTATTCTACACTCGGCTCGTATAATACACACATCATAGATGTAACATCGTAAAATAAGGCCAGGGATTAATGTAAATTATTCCAAATGAAGTAATTCTATTTTCTATGCGCTGCGTCTTTTCAGGATGTGGTCGATCATGAGCCTTCACAACCTGTTCCTTGTAGTTCCGAGTAAGGTTTCTCTCTTTGATATCTCAACCATTTACACAACTGGGTTAGATAATTTTTTCGATGCTTTCCTCTGTCTCTCTTGCCTTCAATTTGTCTTCTGAGTGTCACATTTTTAAGCCCTCTTTTCTCATTATGAGCCCTAGAAATTTGAACCGCCTCTTTTTGATGTTAACTATAAGTATCAGTTACAACTCTTTTCATTGTTTCTACCTAAATTTTCCTGTTACTTAATACTTTGTTTAGATTATATAAAACATTTGTTTATTCCAATGCCGCTTCGGATTTGTGTGTCACATTTTCCGGCACTGTTAGAACACTTCCCAAATATTAAAATTTTCGCACTTACTTGAATTTGATCTTTCCAATTCGTAGTTACCGTCTTTGCCTTTTTCTTTTGCTGACAACAATACATTCTGTTTTCTTACAATTGATGCTATCAATACTGTGTTATCTTCGTATCTTATGTTCTTAAGATTCTGATTGTGAATAATGAATCCTAGTTGAGCTACTCTCAGGATCGCCTCGATTGAATAAGTCTAGTAAGAAGACATATCCTTGTCTTTTTAATTTTTGCGAATTTACTGAATTCATTTTCTAACCGTATGCAGGTGGTTCGTTTCATTTCACCCCAAACACGGCAATAAAGACACTAATACTCAAGCGGTTACTGGGTGTGAGAGAATATGAGAAAAAGAAAATATTATTAAGGAAAGATGTCATCTAGTAATAAAAGAAAGAAAGAAAGAAAACCAACAAAAAAACAGATTTATTTTGTTACGGACCCATAAATGAGCTCCGTTTAAAGATCAAGATAAAAAAATCATATACTGTATATTATATATGATCATTTATAAGCTGATTTCATGTATAGTGCGACTACTGAATTATTTTGCATGAATTTTAACAGAAAAAATTTACTTATGTATGATGAAATCGCTTACCGAATATACATGATTTTAGCCTCTTCAAAAGTTACCTGCGTATTGTGTGACCATCTGTTTTTTTTTGCGTAAATACTGATAATAAAACTCGCACTTTACTCGAATATATACAGTATTTAGAATATGAAGTCACAGATTTTATGATGCTTGCTGTAATTAAAAGTACAAAATATTCATAAAATATCAAATGATCGTATATCATTATGTGCGACAATAAAGAGGAAGTTCAGTCACGGCTTTTTATAAGATGTGATCGGCAGGTGTTATATGTTTTTTTGTCTTATTCATTTATATATACTAATGTATGTCTTATTCAGTTATATATACTAATGTATGTCTTATTCAGTTATATATACTAATGTATGTCTTATTCATTTATATATACTAATGTATGTCTTATTCAGTTATATATACTAATGTATGTCTTATTCATTTATATATACTAATGTATGTCTTATTCATTTATATATACTAATGTATGTCTTATTCATTTATATATACTAATGTATGTCTTATTCAGTTATATATACTAATGTATGTCTTATTCATTTATATATACTAATGTATGTCTTATTCATTTATATATACTAATGTATGTCTTATTCATTTATATATACTAATGTATGTCTTATTCAGTTATATATACTAATGTATGTCTTATTCATTTATATATACTAATGTATGTCTTATTCATTTATATATACTAATGTATGTCTTATTCAGTTATATATACTAATGTATGTCTTATTCATTTATATATACTAATGTATGTCTTATTCATTTATATATACTAATGTATGTCTTATTCATTTATATATACTAATGTATGTCTTATTCAGTTATATATACTAGTGTATGTCTTATTCATTTATATATACTAATGTATGTCTTATTCATTTATATATACTAGTGTATGTCTTATTCATTTATATATACTAATGTATGTCTTATTCATTTATATATACTAATGTATGTCTTATTCATTTATATATACTAATGTATGTCTTATTCAGTTATATATACTAATGTATGTCTTATTCCTTTATATATACTAATGTATGTCTTATTCATTTATATATACTAGTGTATGTCTTATTCATTTATATATACTAATGTATGTCTTATTCATTTATATATACTAATGTATGTCTTATTCATTTATATATACTAACAGTATGAGTATTGTAAATAAGTGAATTAATAATGAATGAATTGATACAAATAATAATTTGAAATTAGGCTGAGTCTTAAGTAATTTTCGTTTTTGGGAGATCATTTTTAATAACAAATATATTACGCTAACTAATAATCATACGTTACAGTTAAGAATAAATATCGAGTACACTAACAAACGACAATGTGCCATGCAAAAGGCGGTCGGTTGAAAACGAATAATCTTCACAAAAGCTGAGCTCCATTAAAGAAAGGAGAATAACATTTTTCCTATACATGAGCGGAAGGCTCTTTCTGATGAAAGTTTTGTGGACACGTTCTAGCTGCTGGACATATAAATGTGCATTTGCGTTTTAAGAACTCTAAATGAATAATATCCGGATGTATTTTGTGGGATGGTCCAGATATTAATAATTTAGAGTTCTTAAAACGCAAATGCACATTTATACGTGCAGCGGCTGAACGGGTCCATAAAAGCATTTTTCGAAAAGCGCTTTGCGCTCATTTATAATGTTGTTCTTCTTCATGACATCGCATGATTGCATACAGCAAAAATAACACGGGAAAAATTGGAATTCGATTGATCTTTTCAGAATTACTTTCATCATTTGTCGTAAAAATGTCTGATGACTAAGTTGAGCTGGAAGTAAACTTAAACAATGAATAAAAAATTGGAACTCGATTGATCTTTGCAAAATTACGTTCACCATTTATCGTAAAATTGTTTGATTACCAAATTGAACTAGAAGTAATTGCCATATTGGGGAAATAATTATAAAAACTAAAGTTTTAGCTTAACTACTAATTATAGTGGCGGTTAAGAATAAATTATGAGTACGCTAAGATACGACAATGTTTAATGCAAATGGCAGTGGATTGACGAGGATAAATCTCTACAATGTCTGAAACTCATGAAAAAAGGTTAATGCTTTTCGATATATTTTTCATTATTACAACTTAATGAAACACTAAATGCACAATTATACACCCATCAGCTGCAACGTGGCCATAAAAGTTTAATAAATAATCACCTCGCGCTCGTCAATAGAAAAATGTTATTCTCCATGACAACACAAGGCCGCATACAGCAAGAATAACACGAGAAAAATTAAGAAAAATAATCAGTGTTGACAAATTTGTATGTGTGGTCAGTTTTAGCGTATTCTCATTCGAATGAATTCGAAACATTTTGCTCATTGGAAACATTAAACTAAAATAAAGATACAAGAAATTTTTTTAATTCGTATCGCTTTTCTTTGGATATATATATATATATATATATATATATATATATATATATATATATATATATCTCCAAAGAAAATCGATACGAATTTAATGACTGTTAGTACTCATTTAATGACTGTTAGTACTCATATGAGAACGAGAATTCAAAATCCACCAGCTCTGTAGATGTCACAACATGGCCAGAAGATGGAAAATCATAGCGTCAGGTAATATTCAGTTAAAAAAAAAAAATCGCCGCCATTAGTTATAGTAAAATTTCCCTAATAACGGATTTTTTTTTTCAAAGTTTTAGTGAAAATAAAAATTGGTTGGTTGTTTATGTTTAGCAACATATAACCGCTATTATTTATTTATTGCCGAAATTTAAATATTTTGTACGTAGTTTTTTTTATTCAGATAATAATGGTTTTAGTAATACGTTTTACCAATTAAGTCATGGATGGGGAGAAAAGATAGATTCATACATTTACCAAGGGTATTTGCTTAGCAGTAAACACTGATAAAGCTTATGCGAAAAGAGAGAGATGAAACTTTTCTGGCCTAACTAGTTTTTGGTGCTTTTTACTCTTTCAAAATCATTTTGTGCGTAAGGAGTTTTTGAGTGATGACAGGATTGTTGCAATATAGGGCCTTTTTTTTTATTCCAGAAGCTTTGTAAGTAAATATAGCAGGGAAAAATGACAAAGCCCTGATGCTAATTAATTTGACAAAAACCTAAATACTGAACCTATACTTAAGAATTAGAGTAAGCGCTTAAACAAGTCAACAAAAATATTTGATCAAGAATCTACGGGTCAAGCCTTATCACATCCAAAAGTCTCCAGAATGTTTTAAACAAGTTGTAGAAAAAACATTGTAAAAACTGGAAACACTGTTTGAACAAATAAGTATAATCAATTGCAATTTTTCGGTACCTGACTAAGAAATTCCTTTGCAGAACTGAAATTGGTATTCCCAGGCTGGGATAGGAAAAAGAACAAATTAAAACTGTCTGATATAGATGGGTACATGCTTTGTGACAAAATGTAGGGACCAAAATAAATTCTGTCACAAGAAATTCGAACTCATTGAAAAATTATTTAAATTCCTTATTTACTAATAATGTCTACTGAATGTTTACTGTATTTTCCAATTTTTTCAACTTTTCAGAATTCTTGATAATTCCAGTGACTGTTGCATCAGTAGGAAGGATTTTTCCCAAGCTTAAACTGATTAAAACTCGAGTTCATCAAATCAGCAAAAACTTTTGAAGAGTTAAGTACTTATCTCTATTGGATTTTAAATTAACAAGAATTATACAGAATTCTAAAAGTCTTTGTAGAGAAGTTGTTATTGATTGACATGGTTTTTACTTATGTTATATAAAAAGATCTGCGTTGTGTTTTAGTGCATTTCTGAACGAGAAATCAAAGAGCCGGGTTCTAATTCCGGTTGAATTCGTTCTATTCGCTTACGTACAAATGCCCTTGGGAAAGATATTAATCCGTTTTTTTCTCCCTCCAGCTATGGGCTAAATAGCAGGACAGATTGTGTTCTGTAGCTTTTGTTGGCAACCAGTCTACTGCAGAAAATAATGGTAACCTACTGTGGGAATATCTTCTGCCTCAGTCAAGTTTCTTTAGAGACATGATCGCCCAAGTGTGTATCACGTATGGCACTTAACTGACTGATCATATAAAAGTATAAGATTTTCCAAGCCCTCTTTTCTGAGTATGTTTCCTAGAAATTTCAATTGTCTCTTCCTGATGATAAATATAAGTTTCTTTTTGTCTCCATTTTTTCTAAAACTTCGTTGTTCATATGTTTTATTTACTTTTGTGAGTTCTTTAACACCGGAACATAATTTTGTGGAGAGTTAGAATAATCCTTTTTTCAAGTGAATATTGCATTAACAATTTAAAAAAGAATGACAATGACTTTTTTTTAGATACAAGTTTTGCTGTTTAATCAAGAGATAGAGTTAGAGTTTCACATGGGCGTAAGTAAATGTAATGAACATGACTAGAAATCAAACTCGACTCTCCTATTTCTGATTAAAAAAAAGAATCATAATTGAGAAATACGCCTCCTCAGGCCTGTGTAACAGCTCATCGTATACCCCCAATACAGAATGAACTCTGGGTTATTCTAGGCTAGTCTGTTTTATACCTTGGTTCAAGTTAGTCTATGCCAATTTATACCACCAAATATAAAATGGACTCTAATTTAATAAAATTCTGGTATCGTAGTCGAAGATATGACAGATTATGTAGTGTCATACATCCACATAGACTTCTTGTATTCATTCTACAGCCAACATTTTATTCTGATTCCTTGCTTTGCAAATTAGTAACTTCTGGACGCCTTTTCATTTTGGCAAAAATGACTGGTCATTTTTGTTAGCAACTGCACTTGTTTTGGGCGTGTTGTTCAGAATAAAATTAATCATAGAGACCACAATTTATTTTATTCTGAACGAAGTTTCTGATACTCTCGTTCAGCTATGCTCAATATTTATTCAACACAGATCAGTGTCATGCTAGACATTTTTCCACCTATCGGGTGGGGTGAGGAATCGGTATCATTGTCGGTTACGCGCTTAACAAAATACAATAAACAAGTTGATGATAGTCAAGAAAAAGGAAAAAGAAAAAAAAAGAAACTTTTTAATTCTTTTTTTGCAACCAGGTAACAAATGAGCCATAGATTGGTACTAGGCCGCGGGCCGGTGGTTGGGGGCCACTTCTCTAGAGCTCTCTGTTTACTATTAGCAGCCAGCTGTATTAATTGAACAAGTTTAGTTCCTTTATTGAAGAATACCTGATAACTGTTGAATGAGTTCATATTAGATATTTTTACCAATTTGTAGACTGGCGCTATCATAAAAACTTCTAGTTAAGAAAGAAATAATATTAATAAAATGTTATTCTTTCTTTGCGGCCCAGTAGCAAATGGTCTGTCGCCCAATACCAATCCGCGGCTCGGTGGTTGGGGACTACTGCTCTAGAACTCTCTGTTTACTGTTAGCAACCAGCTGTATTAATTAAACATGATTAGTTCTCCTGTAGAATCATGAATACCTGATGAGTTGAAAGAGTTCATACCAGCCATTATTACTAATTTGTAGACTGGCGCTGTCATATAACATGAGAAAAGAAAGATGCTAATAAAATGTTAATCAAATGAAAAACAAAAAAGAAACATTTTTATTCTTTTTTTGCGGGCCGGCACCAAATGGTCCATCTCCTGGTACCGAATTAATCTGGTTCAATTAATACAGCTGGTTGCCGACAGTAAACAGGGAACTCTACAGCAGTAGCCACCAACCACCGATCCGAAGACCGGTACCGGACCATAGACCATTTGGTATCGGGCCGAAATAACTGATGCTAATTTTATTAGCATCAGTTATTTTTTAACTAGAATGATATATGATAGCGCCAGTCTACAAATTGAAAATTATGGTAGATATGAAATCATTCAACAGTCATTAGTTATTCTTCATGTTTCTATAAAAGAACTAAGCTTGTTCAAATAATACTGCTGATTGCTAACACTAAACAAAGTGCTCTTAGAAGGGTTTAACCTGGAGTGCTACTTCAGCATTAACAATAAGGGGTATTCAATTGTAAACGATGTGTCTTATTTGCTCTATCTCTTCAAAAGCCATGATTTATGGAGGTTTGTAAATCAGTCATAAAAAACCTTTCCATCAAACTTGACATTAGGGAATTGATTTTTAAAATTCTAAAGTAGAATACTTCACCTGTGCCTGTATACCCACGGAACACATGAATATCTTTCTTCTTTATGTGTCGTATCCATTCGGGACGTAGACAATCTGGCTGTCTACAATTTCATTTAATTTACATTTAATAAATTTTATCTTTTTCTTGTTTCTCCTAAACCTTCTTCCGCCATCCAGATCACTAAATATGTCATGAGCACTTTTCTTGTCTTTCTTACATTCAGTCTGTCTTCTGAGTATCAGATTTTGCAAGCCATCTTTTCTCATTATGTACCCAAGAAGTTTCAATTGTTTCTTCATGATGTTTATATAAAACTTCATCGTTGCTCACCTGTTGGGGGGATACTATCCTCAGCACATTCTGTTGCTTCAAGTCCCTTCTTAATCTTTGAGGAGATTGTCCAGTATTAACTGTCATATAAGAGGACAGATACTTTTCATGTAACAGCTAAATATGAACAAAGTAATATAGACAAAATAAAAACACAATCGCACATATGTTAAGAGAAAAGTTAAAAACTATTTGCGTTATTTGGACTATTGTTCTCATCATTGATGACATGTTTACAACGTTTCGGCCGTTTTACGCTCCGGCTTTCTTCAGGTGCTAAGAATTTCGAATCGAGACCTTTATTACGATCACTGGTGTATATAATTCTCATTCCATGTGCAAAGCCTGTTCTGGTAGCCATGAGTTATCTTCCTTTAACTTATTATTATTAAGTTATTTGTTCACCACTGCTGTAGACTGGTATTGAACTCACAACTCTTTTTGGTCAAGTCACTGGAACTAACAAACGTCTGCATCCATTGTCATATCGGTGGACAGATATTTTAATATAAACAGAATGAAAACACAATCACACATATGGTAAGAGAAAAGTTAAAGATCAAATGAAAACACGATTTTCAATATCATTTCTAGTCAACCTAAAAGAAGCGAAACGAAATATTGAAATCTGTTTATAATTTGTCATTAAATAGGTTTTTGAAAATTATTTATTTCATATATTATTTGATTTTATAGAACCAGACACTGTTAAAATGTATCAATTTAAAATATTATTTTGCACCATTTCAAATCTTACTGCTAATTTTTTATAGTTTTCTGAGGCGTGTTCTATTTTACAAATAATATGCAAAGTTGCTCTTTTTTGGCTACATAAAAATAAAACAAAATGCAATATTCAGTCATTTGATCCCTCAGTTTTCACTTCAACGCACATTAAAATAAAAATAGAATTGTTATTAAGCAAAACAGTCTCTCTATAACATAATGTATCGTCCATTTCAAAATATTAATATATAAATAATAAGAGAGAAGGTGATTCTCGGATCTATTCTATGGTAATCTCGCTCTCCAAATCTATTTTTGCCATCATATGCACACAAACATGTATAGGTATTCACGTACGTACGCGCATAGCTACGTGGCAGATGACCAAAGAGTAAAGCTAGTTTGGGATAGAATGATTGCCATAGTGCGAGCATTAGTGAGTGGACCCCTAATTGAAGTCTAATGCCAGAGGAACCTTCTTCTTTATTTTATGTACCGTGATCCTTCAGGACGTAGGCCATCATGTCCCCCACATCTTCCTGTCACTTGTAAATCTTAATAGATTTTGCCTTTATTAGTTCTCCCAAACCCTGTTCTTACATTCATCCCACCAAGTGTGTTACACGCTGCTTTCCTCTGTCCCTCTTTTCTTCAATCTGTCACGTGGTTACCAGATTTTCCAAGTTCCTCAGACATTACAGTTACCACTTTTTGATGCCAAGTATAAATTTCCTTTTTATTTCCATTCTCTTCAAAACCTCGTCGTTGCTAACATGTTCGACCTATCGTATCCTCAGCATCTTTCTGTAAAACTAAATTTCTGTTGCTTCTAGTCTTTTCATCATTTTTTATGAGATTGTCCAGCATTCGCTGCCACACTAGAAGACAAATATCTCGTAACACTTCAGTGCTCAGCTTAAGTTTACTAAATAATAGCCTTCTTGGTAATGCTAATGCTAATATCATCCATTTCCTTACAGTGAAACAATCGACATTCATTAACCGAGCAGCCGGTACTTATGTCGGTTAAAATTTATAAAATCTTTCTCTTAAAATTTTTTTCTCAAGTTCATTAGCTGCTATAGCTCTTTCTAGCATTGATGTTATTTTAAATAGTGTGGAATGTCAACATCTAGATTAGGATATGACATCTTAATGGTGACATCTTGACTGTGATATCCAGTTTAGTTGCAACTGTCATTGAAGGTCATCAAATGATGAGATTTTGTTATCTGGTGCAGCTTTTTCTTTGTGATTCTGTAACATCAGCCCACAAGGTTCGAAGAAGGATGGTCCTCATTAGGACCTATAGGCTTCAATCACTCATAGCCATTTTAACCATTGATCTAAGAAAGCAGCTTTATACAGAAGGCAGTTTAAATGTTTCTGAACGGGTTAGGAGTCATGCATGACATCCATATGAAAGTCTCGGCCTGTGGAGACTTTTTAAAAACATGACTTGAGTTTTCTGGTCGATCTTTCGGTTCTGTAGCAATTTACGGTTTTGGGTGAAACTACCTCTAGCATTACTTATGTTCATTTTATTTCACTCTTATAGGTTATATATTTAGTACAGGCACCAGAGGTCAATGTTTGAGCTCAAATAAAAACACACACTATTGAATGCTGATTTTTAAAGTAGGCAAACACATTCTCTTCATTTTGAAAGATGCTGGTCTTATTCGATTTGACTTTAGTATTGCTAACACAGAGAGGGCGAGGCAAAGGGTCAAGTACTTAGAGGATGGTGTGAATGGATGGAAAGTGAATGAAAGGAGGTAGGAGTTTGAGTTTGAGTTTGATTTTTGTTCAACGGCATTTCAACCTCTGTGGGTTATTTAATGCCAAAAAGGTGGGGTTTTAAGGTTTGTTTTTCTTTAATGTTCGGTTATAATGAGAAGGTTAATTTAGTCAAACTTTATTTAATTTTTTTTGTTTTTATTCTTTTTTATTTTAGAAAACTGAAAATGTTTTCTAGTTTTGTATTCAAAAATGTTTTGCTGAGAATATTTTTTTCCTTCAAAATTGTGTTATGTAATAATTTTTTCTTAAAAAGTATATTGCTGGTAATATTTTTCCTTCAAAAACTGTATATTCTTCTATAAAAGTCTATTTTTATGTATATATTTCTATAAAAGTATATTTTTATATGTTTATATTGTTTTGACCGCAGTTGGGTGTTAATTATTTGCCCATAGCTGGGACCCGAACAGGGGCTACCACTCCGGGTCAGGATGGACCTGGGAACAACAGCAGTTAAGAGGTGGTTCCATGCTCCTCACAACCTTCCAATCAGAGGCCTTGCTGCCAGATGCAGTTTGCCGTCATGCCCAGGACCGAAAGGAAGTAGGAAGGATGGTAAAAAAACAAACATTACTAAGCACTACAAAGGATGGTTGTGGAGAGCCATGAATTACCACGTTCTGAAGGAACGCTGTACAGAGAAGAAAAAGAAGTAATAAGCTTTATTTTAAACATATTATCAGGAGTCCTGTCGTAGATTGACAGCAAACTCTTCTTGCTGACTAATTTCTTAATGCAGTGAAGTTTACCCGTACTGGGTTGTAACCTTGCCAAACCAACCTAAGAGTAGAAAACATAGATGTGTGATAAATGATTTTCATGAAATATCCTTATAAAGTATTTCAGATGGAAAACTCTAAAATCAGTTAGATGTTGAACATTTTATTTTTTTGTCGACGTTTAGTTCCTTTTATGAGAGCATTATCACAACATAACTGTACAATTTAAGGAAAAGTCGTTATCGAGCAACTATTTTACTTAAAAAAGACTGAAAAATTTTGAACAATAAAATTTGAAAAATAAAATTTGAAAATAAATATCCGTGAAAAAATCTAAGATTTGTACATAAAAAATGCCTCAGCTACGGATATCATCACAGTCAAGTTTTTGTTTGCCTTAAAGCAGGATGTCGTCGTTTAGATTTTTCTCAAAAGCTCATAGCTGTTCAGTTTCTTGTCTGAAATGTAAACTAAGCAATTTATAAGGAATTAATGGTTTTTTTTAAATTTTCAACCTGACATATTTTATTACTTTAAATGCTTTTCATTGTGAATACACGCATTTGAATAGAACGCCTCTTTTGAGCAATGTTTATTTTGTTTACATAGGAAATATGTTAAAATAAAATACGATGATTTGGTATAAAAAAACAAAAGAAATGAATGAAAGAAAGTTATAATGAGATAAATACAGCGCGTATTATCCAAAGCGTATTATTATTCGTTATCATTTTATTTAGCGCATAATGTTGAGAATTATAATAATATAGGCTTATATAATATTTACAATATAATTCTCAACCAAACAGATAAACAAAAAACGATAATAGAAAACGAAACATTATCTGATTCAATCCACCATTTAATTTAGAGGTAAAGACCAAAATAGGACAAATACTCTATAAACTGATAGATAGACACTTTCCAAAAGGATCAGAACTAAACAAAATTTTCAACAGAAACACAATCAAGCTAAGTTGTAGTTGCACTAGTAATTTAGATAGTCTCATAAAAATAAAAAAACACCAGGAACTTATATAGCAGTGTACAAAACAAAACCACTAATAAAGAATGCAACTGTAGGGACAAAAATAAATGCCCACTACAAGGACTTTGCAGTACAAAAGAAATTATTTACAAGGCAAAGGTACATGACTTAAATGGCCAAAATAAAATATATTTGGATTCAACCAAAGACACCTTTAAGACCAGGTGGTTCAGTCACAGTTCTACATTCAAATTAGAAAACTTAAAAAACTGTATAAAATTGGCTAGCCACATGTGGAAATTAAAATCAAAATATGGAAAAGACCCAGACATTACGTGGAGTATAGTAAAAACAGCCAAGCCTTACAACGGTGGCAAAATATGTAGACTGTGCCAAGAAGAAAATTTACAGATTATGCTATTCCCAAACAAAAGTAAATCGCCTGAAGACACCATTCATGGTAGAAACCAAGGTCACGTAATAACTGGTTTACAAATGGAAAATATTCAAAAGTTCTACAATATAATTTTATTGACACTTATTAATACAAATGTGCACCGGTCTAATCTTATTATGACTAGAAACTAAGTAATTAAACAATCAATATATATATATATATATATATATATATATATATATATATATAAATTCTACTTCGCCAGCTTATTTTCTCGCACTTCCCGCCTGTGGAATTCTCTTCTGCATACTTGCTTTCCTGACAGTTACAATCTCCAAGAATTTAAATGTAAAGTTAATAGTCATCTCCTGTCTCACTAACTTACATCCTCTCTCTCATGCTTTTCTACATCCACCCTACTCTCATCAGTACTCTCTTCCTTCTCCTACTCTCTTCCTGACACCCACTGCAACCTTTTACTCCTCATAATATTCCTCCTCGTCCACCCCACTCTCATCAGTAATCTCTTCCCTCTCCTACTCTGCGGAAAAATTGCGCTCAATCCAGTGGAAAAATTGTTATGTAAGAAAACGGAAAACAGTTTCAAATATTAAAAACATTAGCTAAAGGCATGAAAGCAACTAAACTGTAACATTTAAATAAACCTTACAACAGGAAACGTGTAAATTGGACTAAGGAGTATATGAAATGTGATTTAGCAAGTTTTAGTGGTGAATGTAGATCCGCAGCAGATAGAACCGGTAACTTGGTAGGAGGAAGGATTGTTCATGATAATAATCAACCAGTGAGGGAAGGTAGAGTAACGTTTAGGGACAGGCAGTAAAATTACAGGTGCTATCAAAGTTGGTGATATCAAATTACTTATTGAATATTTTTGGGGTGGGTCAACTTATAATTACGTAAATTTAATATAAAGGGTCTGTTCATGCAAAACGAATATTGCTTCACATCCAGTAAAGCTTACCCACCTTACTTAGTAAGATACCAAATTAATGCAATGGCTTCAACTTCCACCGAACAATAATCCAGCACAGAAATGGCGGTCAATAAAATAATGGTAATGGTAATATAGCCGTTTCCCTACAAGGAAACATTTGCCATTCATTGGCCGAGCAGCCAGTACTGCTTTCGGTTGAAATTTACAAAATCTTTCTCTTAAAACAACTTTTAAAGAAAAATGGTTTCTCAAGTTTAGTAGCTGTTACAACTCTTTCCAGCATTGACTTTTTTCTTCTTGACCTTTTTTATTTGAGGTAGTTTGGAAAGTCAACATCTTCATAATGTCATTATTTTCTCTTCAAGTTACATGTGATGTCTATTTTGCTTGTTACGGCTTTTGAAAGTCCCCAAGTTATGTGGTTTCTGTTATTTGACACAGTTCCTTGTTGTCCTGTAGAACCAGTTTGCAAGGTTCGAAGAATAGCAAAGATTATTGAAGTAAAGAAAACATCTAGAAGAAATAAAACTGCAGCAAGTAATATTAATAGAAGCAGTTTGATATTCGATAAACTTCAGTGATTATTCATATCTTGTTAATGTTTCTGCTGCTTTAAATATAACATTATTTGCAGTGGTTTTATTGCTTACAATATCCTACAGCATTTGTACTTCTAAATAAAAATTTATGCTGCACTTAAACTAACAGCACCTGACACTCTTCAAAAATGTTATTATCAATACTTTTAGATAAGGATGGGCATTATAAGCTGAAACTAATTTGAGATATTGTTCGAATGAATATAAATCAATTTTATGAAGTTACGTTTATAAGTTAATTTTACTATATGAATTCATAAGTTCATTAAATTAAATTTGATAAAATCCAAAGAATACTCTGCAGTGATATTGGTCACCTCAGTTTTTCCTACTCCTGTGCTTTTTCTATAAACATTTTCATGGTAATTGTCCTGATGAGCTTTCATGTATAGTACCTAGATTCTACAAATTTTCAGCGCAGTACTAGATTGGTGGCAAGGTCTCATTATTTTACAGTTGAAATGGCTAGATGTAACAGTAAATTCCACGGTAACAGTTATTTCTCTTTCATTTCTGACTTGTGGAAATATCTTCCGGCTTCTTCATTTCCGGTCAACTTTGATATTCGAGAATGTAAATGCAATGGCAAGGTCATCTCTTGTCTTCTTAAATCTTTTTTATTTTCTTAATAGTGTTTTTCCTCATACTCTCTAACACTCAGTAACCTCTTGCGTCTTAGTGGCGTCATTTCCTTGCATGGGATGAAATGATTAAAAAAAAAGAAATATTTTTAATAGCAGTTAACTTGATCTTTTTGTCAACATTTAAAATACTGTAGATATTTCTGCCGCATCCTGTATGATATAAATACTCATATAAATTTATTTTTTCTATCACTATTCTCGTGTGTTGAACTCTCTTCCGGTTTCTTACTTTCCACTCAACTTTGATCTTCAAAAATTTAAATGCAATGTCAATTGTTTTCTTCTGTTTTCTTAATTTCCTGTCATTTTATTGTTATCTCTCTTTAATAGTGTTTTGCTATCGTATTCTCTAACCTTTACTAACCTCTTGCGTCTTAGAAGAAATGAATAAAAAAAAAATGAATATACTGGTAAATTTACCCACAGCAATTTTTTAATACCAACTGTTTTTGCGAAAATCATGACTTGCATAAAAAACTGACATAGTTTTTATGGCTAAATAATTTTCTTATGCTATAATCTTTAATTTTATCGTCTAAACATTTTCGTATGGTTCATTGGCTTCGTGCTTTGATGGCTTCATTTATTGCAAGCAGTTTGCTCGGATGAAAGTGTGGTCATCGAAAGTCGGCTGTATTAAATTAGGTATTTAATATTTTATGATAATACACAAGGAGTTGGGATTGTCGCAAGAGACGAATTTGTTTTCAGGCAAGTAATTGCCTCAACTATCCAAATGTTAGTGACAAATTTTGACAATTCTTTCAAACAGATAATTATATTGAAAGCATTGTACAAGAAAACGCGCAGACAAAAAAAAAAAGGTAAATACATGTACACATATGCATATCATTTAACAAAAACTCTTAACCAACTGATACTACCATCAGTCAGTAAGTTAAGTGTCATACGTGATACACGCTTAGGTGATCATGTATCTGATGGGACAGAAAATTATCCCGCAGTAGGTTGCCATTACTTTCTGCTGTAAACTGCTTGCCAGCTAAAGCTATAGAACCCAATCTGTCCTGTTATTTAACCCAGAATTGGAGAGAAGAGACGGATTAATACCTTTTCCAAGGGTATTTGTGAGTAAATGAATGCAATGAATTCAACTGGAATTCGAACTCGCCTTCCGATTACTTATCCAGAAAGAATAGCATTAGCACTACGGGTGAATTACTAGACATATGATAGTGCGATTAATTAAATAACGGCATTGAAATCAACACCCAATAGCGACAGCCTGTTTCATGCTAAACGCAATCGTCAGGCCATGTACGTTGTTTTTTGCTTGATTATATATACAGGTCAGTGCTGTATTATGGGTAGTCTATTGTATTATGTAGTTATCAATCTATCTCTCTCTCTCTCTCTCTATATATATATATATAGAGAGAGAGAGAGAGATAGAGAGATAGAGATAGAGATACTGACATATATATATATATATATATATATATATATATATATATATATATATATAGAAATAAATTGTTTCAGGTATGCTGTATATATGGGGAGAAAGTGCTCAATATAGAGCGTATGTAATTATAAGCGTGAAGCGTTCATTCAAGTAGGAAACAAGCTGTTTTGTTGATTCCAGTATTAACTTATATATTCTCGCACGACCGACGATCGTGCACTCTAGAGGAAGGTAGATTTTATAAACTTATGTCTTTACGCAATGTTCTGGACTACTGGTGGCTGTTTACATTCTGTAAAGAACATGCAATAAAATCTACCTTTCTCTGATGTGTGCCGATAGCTTAGGCGTAAAATCTCCGACTAATGACAAATCAGTCGAGTTTCAATCCCAGCTTGAAGTAAGCGGCTATCTAGCCGCACTGATGAGCTGTGATACAGCGAAACAGGCCTGTATGCACATGATTATATATATATATATATATATTGGATGAGATGGATGAATTCCCGTCTAAATTACGCAAAAATGAAAATAATACTGACATCACATTTTAACAGATACATTTTTTTTACATAATTGCACAAAAATATCTTGAAATACTAAAGAGTAAACTTATTTATTCAATAAATTAAAAATATAAAATGGCGAAATTAAAATATAAAATGACGAAAATTAAACCGTCGCACCCTATATATATATATATATATATATATATATATATATATATATATTGATGGCATATATGCGCATATTTTATCTATAACTCATTTTGTTTTCATGATTATGAAAGCGTAACAACTGTATTAATCGTGTTATCAGTAGTAGGTATCTGAAGCATCTCTGGTCTGACAAACATAAACAATGTACTAAATCTGTGCAAAAATAGGACCGTCGGAAAATACTGAATATCTTCTAAACGTGAATATATTAACTTATTGTCAAGTGCATTATTAATATACCAAAGAAATTTTTTTTTCATGAGAAAGGAATTTTACATAAATAAACAGGAAACTCAAATTTGAAAAAAAAAATCAAAGATTAAAAAAATAATTCTAAACAGAAAAAGATAAAAAACTACTACATTTTTTAAAATCTCTGTGCGTCAACAAGTGATATGAATATGAAGATGTGGTCAGACGTGAAATTTATGAGGATAAAGAAAATAGTGTTCCCTAAATCAGGTCTTTGAAAGAGGCTGTCTGTATGGAAGTTCCTCCTTACAACTGGAATACGGACGAAATGAGAATGATTCGGCTTTTTGGTTGTAGCGAGCTGTATGGACTAGTGGAACTAAAAAAATGAAGCTCGTATGAACATTTTTCATGGAAGTAGCTATAGAGTAGCGATAGTCGTGTAACATTTTGTATGCAGGAAAAAGGTTTTACAGTAAAAATGAGCTATCCCCTAGAGAAGTGCATAAATAGTTTTGAACTCTATCAAGACTGAAAAGTAAGAATTGAGCAGCTAACCCAAATATGTTAGCAATATTCCAGCCAGGGTCTAGTGTGATTCTGCGATTATCATCTAACACATCTTTTACGAATATCGGCTCGGACTGAAAAATCAGAGAGCCGAGTTCGAATTCCATTTGAATTTGTCGCGATCACTTACGCACAAATACCCTTGGGAAAGGTACGAATCTATTTATGTTTTTGGCTTGTTTATCGGAATGAGCGCGAACGTAGACGCCACATTTAGAAATAGCGCATCCGCGTCCCTCACATTTGGGGCGATCTCAAATATCAACCCAACCGGAGTGCAATGTAAGGGCTTCGCTCTAGGAGAATTTGGTGTGCAGTTTAGTAAATATAAATTCTATTTATTTTGGGGATGAACTGATATTCGGTGGAAGTGAATTAACAGAAAAGGTCTGGTTAATTTTTTATCAACACCTCTATGGGTTATTTAATGCTGAAATCTAAATATCTCCAACACTTTTATATGGCTTCAACTAAATATATCTTGAATGTAATTTCATGCCTTCAACTACATATATATTGTACATAAGTTTACACTTTCAAAGTAACCGTATATTTTATAGATATATAGCATGTGCATAATGTGTTGTAGGTATTATATTGGTATAAAACTATTTCTTTAAGGTAGGATATTATGTTAATTTGTGGTGTAAGCTCGGAATGAGAAATCGGAGATCTGAGTTCAAATTCTAGTTGAATTCGTCGCATTCGCTTGCGCGCAAATATCCTTGAGAAAATTATGAATCTGTTTTTCTCCCTCCAGATATAGGTTGAATAGCAGGATAGATTGGGTTCTATAGCCTTGGTTGACAACCAGTCTACCTCAGTAAGAAAAAGCAACCTACTGCGGGAAAATCTTCTGAACGCTCTCTTCTAACATGCATTTTAGCCAGCATGGAAGAGTTGGCTCATAAAATTAAAATGAGAATAAAATATCTTATGTTGATGCGATGTCTGTAGCATTGCGGAATAAGCATTTTTAGAACAACACTAAAAAATCGCTTTTTTGTTTCTGTGAGATATTTCATTGTATTAAAAATTGTAAAAAATGACATATTTTTATTTATTAATGCAAACACCGTAAAAGGAAGAAAATAACCAATATTTCTTTTTTTCTTTTTTTACTGCCAAACTCAACTGCTATACGCGATCAAGGAATATCGTTCAACAAGAAATTACCAACACGAGCTTCGCAAGTCAGTTTTGACACGTTCGACTATTCACAGTACCTTTCCCATAAACTGGACAAATATTTTTTGCATATTTAAGTTAAAAAAAAACATATGTAGAAAATCTTGATTATTTTCTTCCATTTTCAATGTTCGACTCAATAAACGCTAATATTTTTAATTAAAAAAAAAACGCACACATAAAAGTTATCACAATACAATAGCAAGCGTTAATTACAGTTAAATATAAAAGCTACTAAATATCTAACCCTAACACATCAATGTAGAAAGACTGGCTTTTAATTTTTAACGCCTCAAACACAAGCTGTTATGGTTTCATCTTCACCGATCAGACCTGAACTTTCATTTTCACCGATCAGACCTTAACTTTCATCTTCACCGATCAGACCATAACTTTTCTCCAGTCCCTGTTTTGAAAATCTGTTTAGATTCAGGTTCACTCCTAGATCTCAAGTGACACTCACATATACGATGCATTGCTGATGATTCTGAGCCGCGATAAGGATATCCACCCCACAAGCTTTTGTATGTGTGAAAACAACAAAGACAATGACGAGACGAAGGCAAAGATGTAGAATTTATCAACGTCAATGTTTATTATGATAAAAACGACAAGTAAACAGTCGGAAATCGAGAACGGCACAGGCTGGAAAGTTGTCGTCAGTCAGCAGGAACGTTACATCCTGGAATGTCATCAGCGGTCGGCAGGATCGGCTCTATGCTGGAACGTCGTCCAAAGAGAACAGGTTCGGCTGCGACCTAGCACGTGTGGGCCACGGCAATTGGACTTAAACAGTTGTCGTCTCCTTTGCCGGATCAACTGCGGGTAACGGGATTTCAGTCCACCTCCGAAGCAGAGTCAAACTTAGAGCTGGACCGGCTGCTAACTAAAACGTAATCGCTCCAGGAATCAACCAAGGGTAGCAGGATCGCAAACGAAGAGAACGCCTAGCCGGAGGCGGCCGGAAAGAGGAAAGTGAGTATTTTAGCGTAAATAGAATGCATAGATACTACATTTTGATTCAGCCCTCGGGGCGAAGGAAGCTTTTATTCACCCTACTCTCCCACTGGAAAGCGATGTGACACAAGGTCGGCTTTTATTGTATCGCCGGTCAAAGATTACCCAGCTTCCGCATACGCAGTAAATGGGTACCATAGCTGTTCGTTTGCCTTACACGCCTGCCACCAGGTGGCGAGTGCTGCAGGAGGCCGGAAAGTAGAATGTGAGTATCTGAGCACAGATATCATACTTTGATTTTGCTTTGTGGGCCAAGAAAATCTTTTTCTGCGAAATGGCGCTGATTATAAGTTTTTGGCTTTTGACAACATCTAACTGCTGATTTTTAGTGGAAAGGGAAAGGCGAGATCAAGGTCGTCCCTCTGTTTAAATCATGGTAAGTGTAAGCGTTAGGCTGCGACAGACTAGTTCTATCAGTCTAAAAAGTACTTGGCTCCTTCTACCATACTTTATCATTGGGCTACTTTTAAACTCCCAAGTTTTACTTGTTTTAAATAAGCTCTAGTAACTTGGGATACTCCTTAAAATAAACCCAGTTTAAAATTTTGTAGGATTTGGTAAGATTAAGCTTTCAAATATAGTCAAGTTTTACTTGTAGTTCAATTTGAGGAATTACGTGCGTATAGCCTGAAGAGAGGAATCAGAGTGCCGGTTTCGAATTCTGGTCTATTTCGTTTCGTTCATTTTCGCACAAATGTTGGGAAATTTGAATTTCTATTTTATTTCCTCAGTGGACTGGCCTATTTTAGCAACCAGTCTATGAGAATGAAAACCTACTTGCTACAGAAACCCATCAGCAAAACCCAAAGTGGCGAGGCAGCTGCCTTACTCTCCTCTCAGGAATGGCACTACACAGAAGGAGCAGGAGAAGGAGGAGAAGGCACGGGTGTGTGCGATAGCTGCTAATAGGGAGAAAGTCAGTGTTAATCATTAAGTATCGCTGTTCGTCATTAAGTATCGCTGCTCTTCCTTGTGTTGATACTGATACTATAGTTACTCGTCGATTTTGTTATAATTGTTATTTCTATCTTTGATTTCTTTTGTACACACATTACATTCTGGATGATGTTAGGGTTTTTTTTGTGGAGTGTTACAAAAATGATCAGTTGGAAATGTCATGAAGTCATTTCTGAACTTAGACTTTTTTCCGGGTCCCAACCAGAGACCTAGGTTCAGAAATGACATGACATTTTTCACTGATTATTTTGTACTTCCCAACCCTAAAATAACCCTAACATCACATACACTTTACATAGAAGAAGCACTTTATAATGTGTGAGACGTACTTGTGAGTACAATGTTTTGAATTTCTTTAAAGCATGAGCTACTAGAAATCCTTAAAATGAGTCTATCGGGGCATTTTTTAATCAATCCGAGGCCTACAACTATAACTGGAATTATTGATGTCCTCATGAGGTTTTCATTTCAAGATCCTTGTATTTTGAAGATCTTCAAAGATACATTGCAATCTGCAGGGACTGCCATGACAACAAGGAAGTACATTCTGTTCTTACGGTTGTTGCATACCAACTTCGACAAAAATAAAACTCGAACCAAAATGATGATCTTTTCGCTGACAAAAACGCTGACATGGATATATAAAAATATTCAATACATTTTTATTCTTCAGTAACTTGGTTTGTCGTAGGTAGGCACGTGCGAACACGAGGGACAGTTGACGCGCTGCGTTCTCTTCTCTACTCTCCTGTCTCTGATTTCAACTGAACTGCTGTCGGATCTCTCTAATCTTGATCGACACTTGACACTTCCGCTGCATTTTGCTATATTTCGTGTGCTTATTACATTGATCTTGACCTCACCTGTTTGTCAAATCAAAATCCAACTTGCCACTTAAGGTTTTCGCTCTCTCAGGCATTTCAAAACAACATTTATTTTCTTTCTAATCTTGCCGACCCTGTGTCGTTCAATGCAAATGCACTTCTGGTAAAATTATACCCAGCAACCAATGAATATATAACATTCCTTTCAAAATGTTCATCTATGAATATTTTAAGTGTATTTCCTTCACGACCAACCCTTTCCAATATTCAACTATGTCATTGTACAACATATTTACATCATATAACATAAAAATTGAATCAGTGATAACACATGAAAAAGTAAAAAAGTATCAATATAAAAGTGACATACTTTTCTCTTCATATTGTGCGCATGTGTCGACCATGTTAATTTTCTGTACGAGACGCATTTCTTGATGTAAACTCTAAGTTAGCTAACTTAAGCATAATAATGAATCAGACCAGAACGCAATTTGCATAAAGAAATGTTTCCTTTTCTTCTTTTCCTTTGTTTTTTCCCTTTGTAGCTTCCACTGAATACGTCGCCCGTCTACACATACTGAGACGCGTTGGGCACCCCATCGGGGAGTAATGGTTAGCGCTAGAACAATTACAACCGAGCACTGTGCTTGACCCTCACCAGTTTCTCCGTAATTTCGGCCTTACACCGCATCTAAGCCACACTTAGAAAATCACTATTTCGAGATACGTGATTCTTCTTCTTCTTCTTCTTCTTCTATGTGCCCTGTCCCTTCAGGACGTAGGCGATCATGGTTCTCCACGTCTCCCTATCCCTTGTGGCTCTTAGTATGTTTGCTCCTGTTACTCCTAGCAACCCCCGTTCCATCATCCACCTGATCAGGCCCTGTAAATATGTTATCCGCTGCCTTCCTCGGTCTCTCCTTCCTTCTATCTGACCAATCAGTATCAGGTTCTCCAGGCTCTCCTTCCTCATTGCATGTCCCAGGAACTTCAGTTGTCTCTTCCTGATGCTCAGCATCAATTTCCTTTTTGTTGCCATTCTTTCCAACACCTCATTACATAACTTATAACCACAAGAGAATTCATTTTTCGCATACTTTTATCAACTTCTAAAGTTTTCTGCATGTCTCAGACTCATTATTTCACAGTTGTCTTATAATATCCTTCTGCTGCAGCGATCTTCTTTGCAGTTAGACATCAACTCTGTTTTTATCGTTCCCTTTTGTTTCTTTGTTCTTATTTATTTATTTATTCGTTCATTCAAGTGCTAATCACAACCCGCATACTGGCCAACTAAGAGACTGATTTACTTCAGGTATCCTTCGTCTCTTTTTTTTCTACTGAGTTTTTTATCAACTTAGTGACATCGACCAACTCCTTTGTGATACCCTAAATAAAAATCTTAAAAAAAATAAAAATTAAAATTAAAACAAAAAATAACGCACAATGCACTGGAAGTGAAAAGTGAAAGAGCACCTACTTTTTTCTGTTATTATTATTATTTTTCTTTTTTTAATTTTTTTCTTTTAAACACAATGTAAGAGAACGTTCTGTAACGTCTGAAAAGTTCTTTTTTTCTTCTTTCTTTTCGAAGAACACATACAACAAGAAAGTTTCTATAATGTTCAAAAGTTTGTTTTTGTTTTTTCTTTTCAAAGAACACACACATCAGAAAGTTCTATAATGTTCAAAAAGTTCATTTTCTTTTTGAAGAACTGACATCGGGTGAATGACCTTTGCATACATCATGTTTACTTCTGCTCACGTTACACACAGAATTTCCTAAATTTCAATCATACTAGAATTGGAAACATAAATCTGTCATTATTTGCAGTGCATGTCATTTAAAGTCTGCCTAAGAAAACAACAACGACAACCAAACGAGAGAGAGAGAGAGAGAGAGAGAGAGAGAGAGAGAGAGAGAGAGAGAGAGAGAGAGCAAAATAAAGAAAATTACTTAAAGTTCTGATCGTATCACGCGCGCAAACGAGGGACAGCCGACTGCTGCTTCGTCTTCCCTTCTCTGTCTTTCTCTGATCTGACCTAAACTGACACAACTGTATCACTGATCTACTAAACAGGCGAGCCTCGCTCAACACGTGATACTTCCGGTACATTTTGTTTTATTTCGAGTGCTTATTACCTTCACCTCGACCTCTTTTTCTTTTATGTGCCGTGTCTTTTCAGAACGTAGGCGATCATGGCCTTCCACGTCTCACCATCCCTGGTGGTTCTTAGCACGGTTTCTCTTGTTATCCCAACCAAACAAGCCCGTCAAGTATGTTACATGCTGCTTTTCCCTGTCTCTCTTTTCCTCTAGCCACTTAGCGAGTAGCTTTGAGTGTTATGTTTTTGTGTATTGTAAACTTCGAATCCTATTTCTTTGAATTTCTTTCATAATTTCTTTTCTAATTATATGTTTTTGTCTGTTGTGAATAGTTTCCATGACGGTCGATTTACTTATTTTATTTTGTATAGTGAAAATATTCAATAACATTTTTCTTCTATTTTTCATGAATACCGTGTCTTCGTAGTAAGTTAAATCCCGTCGAATATTCTCCTGAATCTAATGCATTTTCAGCCAAAGCTTAAACAGAGTGGTTTGTTATAATCTGTTTTGTTCCGATCACTTGATTTATTGCTTGTACATCCTTGTGCAAATTAACTGAAACAGCTGCTTTAATTTCTTTTCTTTTACTATACGGTTAGTTTTAGACCCACTAGAGTTACAGGGTGTAATTGATTTTTATTTTTTCCTCAGATTGTCATTTGCAGTGGTGTGCAGTAATATGAATCTTTTTTCAGGGTGCATGATGAAATTTGTTTGACATTGAAAATATTGCGTTATCCGTAATTGCATCACTTTTTGATTACGTCCAGACACTATTGTCTCGACTGTCGATTAGTTGTCATACAGCCATTGTCTAAAATGGACGTTACTCCAAGGAAACGTACGAAATATGCAACGCTGCATGAACACACTGGCAAGATTTACAGAGAGATAGCAGATATTGCCTTTTGACTGCCAGTTGTGTTATCAAGAAAGAAACCAAATAGATTCTTTAGTCAAAAACGTAAAGGAAAATTCGGTCGGAAGAGAAAAACAACGCCAAAAGTGTGAAAGATCCTAGGAAGACATTATTCGTTTTGTTTCAAGTAATTTGCACAAGGGGGAAGCTGATCTGTTATTGAGTAGCCACTCCTAAATGTATATATTATTGTTTCTTAACAAATTGATCAGTTTATTTCCATATTTACTGGCCACATTTATAATATTTACTGGCTTATTTGAAATTCAACCTGATCTCATTAAACATGAAATAAGCACTCATCCATACTATCTGAGTACTGGTTAGTGTGTGAGATATTTATACTTTGAGTTTTAAAATGAGTATTTACGTAAGTAAATAAGTTAATATGATATGGTTGGTTTCCATAAATTGATGGTAATATAGTTCTATCACATATAATCAAAACCTTACTTGAATTTTGGTTGACACAAAACTAAAAAGGAACGCAGAAAATTTAAAAGACTAGGAAGTAGAATTTGTAGTTTAGTTAATTTTTAATTTCAACCCAAGCAAGGTGATAATGTTACTAAGACTCAGGAGGTTACAGGGAGTGAATGAGAATGAGAAGAAATTAGTAAGGGGGATTGAAGAAAGGACAATAAAGAAATAGGGTTTGGGAAGACAGAAAATGGCGATTGACGTTGCATTTAAATTTTTGAGGACTATAGGTGGCAGGGAAACAAGTAAATGAAAAAGTGTTCAATGCGTGAAATGTGCAAGAAAATAAACTGTTAAAATAGAATGGACGGTTATATCTAGTTAATCCAACAGTAAAATTGTGAGACCTAGTTGCCAATTGAGTAGCACGCTTAAATTTATGTAGTCAGGGCACTACGGAAGAAGCTCATCAGAACAGTTGCCATGAAAATATTTATAGAAAAGACAGGGGGAAACTACGTTACGTCGGTAAGTGACTGAAGTCAGGTCAGCATCGGTTAAATTAATACACTTCTTTGCGTTTTGTGAAGAATATCGAGATATACTGCAAGAGAACAAGACAAAATATGACTACAACACTCAATGCATGGACGAATGATAGATTAATAAATATGCAAGATAGATTCTGAGAGGAAAAATCTTCTAGCATGGCAAAGTGGACCAACTTTCATAAAAGCAGACGTAGCAAATGTTTCGATATAGTTGCTTCATTTTATGTCAGAAAATGTGGAACCTACTAGAAATTAGTTCTAAAATTGTGAGGCTAAAAAGGGATAGAGACTTGTTATAAAAATGTGAGACTAAGAAGGCCAAAAGATTTGTTTAAAACCTGTGAGGCTAAGAAAGCCTCGAAATTTGTTTTAAAAATGTGAGTCTAAGAAGGCCTAGAGATTTGTTCTAAAAATGTAAGGGATAGAGACTTGTTCTAAAAATATGAGACTAAGAAGGCCAAAAGATTTGTTTAAAAAATGTGAGGCTAAGAAAGCCTTGAAATTTGTTTTAAAAATGTAAGGCTAAGAAGGCCTAGAGATTTGTTCTAAAAAATGAAAGGCTAAGAAAGGGATAGAGACTTGTTCTAAAAATGTGAAACTAAGAAGGCCAGAAGATTTGCTTAAATAATGTGAGGCTAAGAAAGCCTAGAAATTTGTTCTAAAAATGTGAGGCTAAGAAGGCCTAGAGACTTTTCTAGAGGCAATTATCAACTATGCCAATAGGTAGAAAAAGTTTCTATGCGGAGATTAAATGAAAGTAGTTGTGTTTTGGAGGCGTTAAAATTTACAATCCGTTTCTTGTCTCAGTTAAGAATTGATTGAAAATCTTTTTCGAGATTAGCTTTCAGGTTTACTTTGCCGGATCTGTCGGACTTTCTGCTAAGAGAGAAATAAATAGTTGCTGTTCCGTATAAATACTTAATTGGGAAATGATGTCATAAAAGGGGTCGTTAATGAAGAATCAGAGTAGGTCCAGGAAGAGAGCTTTATGGGACCCCCGCATTAATATGAAATGATTTGGAAGCGTGCCTGTTCAACACGACCTTAATTACGCAATTTGTTAGGAATGATTAGAATAAACCAAATATTTGTTACCGTGGCACTGTAGCCCTTAAGTTTGTGGAGTATGCTTTTGATATATCTAAAGCCGTAGCTTGAGCGTCGCTATTCTTCTTTGATATAAAAATAATTGATAATAACAGTTAACACGTCGACGGTAGACCTCGAGAAACGAAAGTCATATTTTTTTTTTATGAAAGAAGTCTGTGTGAAGTAAGATAACCAATTCGGAGTTGATTAGAGCCTCTAGCATTTGCCAAAAAAAGGTAAAAGACTAACAAAACATTGATTTGAGGGACCAGAAGGTCCACGAGATTTCTTAAAGACAGGAACTACAGATGAAGATGACTAACAAACTGAAAGGCAAGAATCAGCATGGAATTATTTGTTGTAGGGTTTGGAGAGAACAAGATCCTGTTAAGGAGCACATTTCTTTAGGGCAATTGTAAGGATACCGTCAAGCTGGCAAACTTTTCTGGGATCGATACACACGAATAAAATCGTAAGACGTAAATAAGAGAGAGAGAGAGAGAGAGAGAGAGAGAGAGAGAGAGAGAGAGAGAGAGAGAGAGAGAGAGAGGTTTGAAGGAACAGACAAGTCAGAAGAAATGGATAGGGTAAAATCTAGTTTTTTTGCGTGACTGATTAAATATACCTGGAATAACATCATAAGGTTGTTAGTAAATTTGAGCTTTTCTTCTATTTAAGATTGTTTGAGAATCAACTTGTATTGAGAAAGCTAATATGCCTGTGAGGTAAGCAGTCTTTACGATTTCTATTTGAAATAGAAGACACAATTTCTTTGACAACATTTAATAGCATGAGACACTCCTGCATAAAGAAAGGACGGTAAACTGTCGCCATTTTACATTTATTAATTTTGCGCGTGCACGTTGTTTGTTTTTGACTTTGTCAACTCCAAAGTATAGTCGGGTCAGATGGGCACCGTCTATGAGAAAAAAATCTACCGAGCTGCTACCGAGCGTCCGTAGCTCAGAGGTAGAATCGCCGACTGATGTCGATTCGGTCGGGTTTCAATCCTGGCTGAAAGGAATCGGATGTCTAACCGTACTGATGAGTTGCGAAAGAGATCTGGTGACTATATATATATATTCTCATTTTTTCGATAGTACTCGTTAAAATGTACAGATAGGTTTTAAATCAATGTATATAACTATAATTGGGTTTTATTTATTTTTTTAAAGCCATTTGGTTGACCCTTTCCTCTTTTAATTGTACATAACTTATATAATTCCGTATGGTTTTAAAACGTTTTTAAATTACTTTTATATATAGATATTTATATTTTCATAATTCTTTTGGAAACAATTTTTAAATTATACATATTTGTAGATATTTGTATTTCTTTTAAACGAATTTTGATAAATTCTTAGACAGATGTTTTTTTTTAGAAACGACAAATTATATACATTTGTAGATTTGTATTTATTTTAAATGAACCGTGATTAATTCTTTGTCGAGGGCTTCATACTTTTATTTTATTTTATTTTTTTAAATTTAGCACGAGTCCATGTATGGTACGCCTCTTTATGCAAACTGGCTTTGACTGTCGCCAATCGGAAGCGTGTGCAAGACTTTGTACGGGGCCTAATCTTTATAAATTTTGTTTCTAATTTCTGAAAGCGCCTATTGAGGGTGGACCAGAGGCTGATCATTTCTGGTCGGGCCGGCGTGGTGAGGGGGGCATGATGTTGAGAGACCCGAAACCCCCTAGTGATCCACGTAAAGACATCACTGAAGACACCCTCTAGCGTATGTTTAAAATATATATCGTGTGTGCGTGAGAGCATATATGTATAACAAGCTCTACGCAAAGGTTCTGACAACGCACTGTCAGAATAACAACAATAATTATAATAATAATAATAATAATAAATAATAATAATAATAATGAATAATAATAAATTAATAATAAGTTCTGAAAACAATAAATTAATAATAAGTTCTGAAAATAATAAATAAATTAATAATACATAATAAATAAATTAATAATAAATAATAAATAATAATAATAAATAATAATAATAAATAAATTAATAATAAGTTCTGAAATAATAAATAAATTAATAATAAGTTCTGAAAATAAATTAATAATAAGTTCTGAAAACTTAACGCACTGTCAGAATAATAACAATAATTATAATAATAATAATGACAATAATAATAATAATAATAATAAATAATAATAATAATAATAATAAATAATAATAAATTAATAATAAGTTCTGAAAATAAATTAATAATAAGTTCTGAAAACAATAAATTAATAATAAGTTCTGAAAATAATAAATAAATTAATAATAAATAAATTAATAATAAATAATAATAATAAATAATAATAATAAATAAATTAATAATAAGTTCTGAAATAATAAATAAATTAATAATAAGTTCTGAAAATAAATTAATAATAAGTTCTGAAAACTTAACGCACTGTCAGAATAATAACAATAATTATAATAATAATAATGACAATAATAATAATAATAATAATAAATAATAATAATAATAATAATAAATAATAATAAATTAATAATAAGTTCTGAAAATAAATTAATAATAAGTTCTGAAAACAATAAATTAATAATAAGTTCTGAAAATAATAAATAAATTAATAATAAATAATAAATAAATTAATAATAAATAATAAATAATAATAATAAATAATAATAATAAATAAATTAATAATAAGTTCTGAAATAATAAATAAATTAATAATAAGTTCTGAAAATAAATTAATAATAAGTTCTGAAAACTTAACGCACTGTCAGAATAATAACAATAATTATAATAATAATAATGACAATAATAATAATAATAATAATAAATAATAATAATAATAATAATAATAAATAATAATAAATTAATAATAAGTTCTGAAAATAAATTAATAATAAGTTCTGAAAACAATAAATTAATAATAAGTTCTGAAAATAATAAATAAATTAATAATAAATAATAAATAAATTAATAATAAATAATAAATAATAATAATAAATAATAATAATAAATAAATTAATAATAAGTTCTGAAATAATAAATAAATTAATAATAAGTTCTGAAAATAAATTAATAATAAGTTCTGAAAACTTAACGCACTGTCAGAATAATAACAATAATTATAATAATAATAATGACAATAATAATAATAATAATAAATAATAATAAATAATAATAATAATAATAAATAATAATAATAAGAAGAAATACAATATTTAAAAAAAAATTAATTCTTTATATCTATTTCCATTACTGGGAAATGTTTGGTGAGACACGGAAAACGACGGTTTAACTTATCACTGAACAGCAGGGTAATTATTCGGGTTAATGTTCCTTAACATTTAAGTAGCCTCTCAAATATCTATTTATGTGAAGATCTTCTGAAAATTTGTCACCCCGAAACATTTAAAATCTGACCAGACACCAACACATTTTTGGGAAGAGTTTCGGAAGTGCCGTTCGTGTATATAAAGTAATGAACTTAATCACAGTAAGTCAACACTAATAATAACAGACTAAACATCCGAAAATAATGCTAACAATAATATAAATCGTCTTCTAACCCGGCGAGAACTACCTCGTGGGTTAAATAAAGGGGGAGAAAAGAAAAAAAAAGAGAAAAAAAGAAACAAACAGCGCACAAGAACAATACGTTTAGTGCTCGTTTGAAAGAAAAAAACAAAGACGAAACCTTAACAGTGGTGGCTCAATTCTAGATTTTTGTATTATATATATAGTCATCAGCAGACAGATCTGTTTCGCTGTATCACAGCTCATCAGTACGGTTAGACTCCTATTGCTTTTAAACCCGACCGAATTGGCGTCAGTCGGCGATTCTCCCTCTAAGCTATGGGCGCTCGGTAGAAGGAGGCAGACTTTGTGGCGTGTATATTATTATTATACACGCCCGATAGCTGAGAGTGTTCTAACTCATTGAATGAACGATATATATATATATATATATATATATATTTACATATATAATGTATATTATATATATATACATATTATATTATATATACATATTATATTATATATGTATACTATATATATGTGTGTGTGTGTGTGTATATTATATATATATATGTATATATATATTATCGATCAGCACCATATGACAAATGTCAGTTTCATGCTTAAGTGAAACGTTTACGCGACTTTGTAGGTGATAAATTATTTTCTATCCTACAACCTCTTTCTCACAGACAATACATCGCAAGTCTGTTGTGACTGTCGCTATTTCTATGAGAAGTCTCTGACTAACTAATTCCAACTAGTTCGGACCTTTACATCCAGAATCTGCCATATCGCGTATACAAGGTTGAACCATCCTCATTTGTGTTTAATTAGTATGAAGGAAGTTCAACTCGGAAAGCTTATTTTTGTGGACAGCTACTTTATGGAATATACACCTGAGTGGGGATGGATTTTCAATCACTACAAGCGTAACCTCTTTAATTCAAGTATCAAATATTATCTATCGTATATATCCTCATAATCTTTACTTCTTTTTTCTTATTATTAGGTTCATTCTTATTTTTTTAATCGTATCACCCCGAGCAAGGCGGTAACGCCACTGATGTGCAGGGAGCTACGTAATAGTGAGAAGATTGGAAAAGAGAAAGCCGGAAACCACATCCTAAACAGGGAACAAGGGATGAGCCTCTTAACCTGTTCAATAGACATGGGTGGAGTGTGAACCGGGCGATAGTTTAGTCTATCTACTCCAATTGAAAAAAAAAATGAAAAGGAGTGAAAAGATTGGAAAAGAGAAAACCAGAAACCACATCCTAAGCCGGGAACAAGGGATGAGCCTCTTCACCTGTACAATAGAAGTGGGTGGAGTGTGAACCGGGTGATAGTTTAGTTTATCTACTCCAATTGAAAAAAAAAAAATGAAAAGGAGTGAAAAGATTGGAAAAGAGAAAACCAGAAACCACATCCTAAGCAGGGAACAAGGGATGAGCCTCTTAACCTGTTCAATAGACGTGGGTGGAGTGTGAACCGGGCGATAGTTTAGTCTATCTACTCCAATTGAAAAAAAAAATGAAAAGGAGTGAAAAGATTGGAAAAGAGAAAACCGGAAACCACATCCTAAGCAGGGAACAAGGGATGAGCCTCTTAACCTGTTCAATAGATGTGGGTGGAGTGTGGACTGGGTGATAGATAGATCTATCTACTCCAATTGAAAAAAAAAACAAAAAACAAAGTGAAAAGATTGGAAAAGAGAAAACCGGAAACCACATCCTAAGCAGGGAACAAGGGATGAGCCTCTTCACCTGTTCAATAGACGTGGGTGGGGTGTGACATAACTTTATTCAATAATTCTCTACCATGAGTCATTTTGGGCCTTGTATTGGGAGAACATTTAATAAAAGAAAGGATACAATTTATTTTTAATACAATTTTAATATAGGAAGGCAAATCACTGCTTTTTTAATGCTAGGAAACTAAAACTATTCGCGTTTAATGTGAGGATCAAGCCAGCTGTATCTGCGCAGGTTGAATGGCTCAATTCATATTTACATAGAAGAATCGATGTCTATCTCCCTTATGTATGTATGTATGTATATATGTATGTATGTATGTTATACATTTTGAACCTTTGTGTTTTTATCGACAATGAATTGTGCTGAGTAACGTGTGCATTTTATATGGCTTTTTTACGTGTGCAACATCAACCAGTTTATGCTATTTTTAGAATGAAAAGAAGCACTGCTAGTCTACTCAAGTAGGCGTATATAAAATTTCTTTTCTCTCGACGTGTCCTAGAAATAAATTAAGGTGTCTACGTTTAAAATATTTTATGCGCAATGAACAATGAAGGTAAATGAAAATATGAATTTAGTGAGATAAGGTGAGTTTATTTAGTAAAGTGTCAAAAAGAAAATAGTGCGCAACTGAAAAGTCACTTTTGATTTTTCTCTTTTCTATTTCGAAAATGACCGAGAAAATAAGTTAGAAGAAATAACACGTCGCTTTTAGAATAATTTCATTATTTTCTGATATTTTGTAACATTAATGATGAACACTGTATTGATATAAGTTGTAAGAGTTAAAAACTTAATTCATTGAAGCTAACCGTAAAATTCGTTAGAGATTATATAAATCAAAACCAAAATCCGGTATTAATTACAGGATTAAACATTCCCTTTAAATTAAAAATTCAAGAACAACAAATCCGGTATTACAAGTTTGTAAAATTTAAGTATTAATTGTAGGTTCAATATCCGCCAGTAATAAAAGTTAAAAAACACACGCACCCACACAAAAAAAAACAAAAACAAAAAAAAAAAACAAATAAAAAAATCGGTAATATAGATGTATAAAATTCTTGACTTTAAAATTCCGATAGCAATTAAAAGTTCAGAAAGAATCAGGTATGACATGTATATAAAATCAAGTATTGATAATAGGCTTAAAAGTGCACTAGTGATTAAACCTTAGGTTAAAAATCTTGTATTATAAGTTTATAAAAACCCGCCATTATCTATAGGTTTAAAAAATCTGCTTTTAATTAAGAGGTAAGAAAAAATCCAATATTACAGGTTTAAAAAAATTAGTTATTAATTATAAGCTTAACAGATTCAACAGTAATTAAGTTTTAAAAAAAGTCTGGCATTGCAGGTTAATAATATTTTAGTGTTAATTATTTTCTATATTTTTTCTACATATAGCCCATTAACATTTACTATCCCTAAAATAGGTCAGTGAGCATGAGTTTTTTTTTAAAAAAGGAGGTATGGTGTTACGGATGCTTGCATTTACAACCTCACATAACATAAACTTGATCCCTGCAACATAGGTAAAAAAAAAAAAAAGAAAAAAAAACTGGGATCCTTTCTAGTTCAAAATTTAGGAATCAAACCCAGAAAGAACGACGATGTTGGTATGCTTGGGGTGAACCACAGGGCCATGCACAATTCAGAGTTAAATGGTAGGATATAATTGCAGCCTCGTGTCATGAGAAAAGAGGATGATATCATGTTGCATAAAAAAATATATATAATCTAAGAAATATGTCTTCGCTGAATATTAAATAAAAATGAATTTTGACATCAGGTAGATTTTATCACGGATTTTTTGGAACTAACAAACACAAACAAAAATTCAGGTAACTCTTCATTAAATATTCATAATATTTATACTCTTAAAATGAAGAACTGGAAAGTATTCTGATGTATTAATTATTTTCCTTTAATATATAAACATTTCCATTTGAAAAATTTCATCACCTCATTTGTTAAAAAATATTTGCCATCATAACTAGAAAAAGATGCATGTAAAATGCATGTAAAACATAAAAAGTAATAAAATTTTAGAAGTTTTTTTCCCCGCTACACTTGCATATAAAAAAAAGACTAATTTACCAAAGGAAAACGATTCTTTTAAAAGAGGTGTCATTTCAGTAAAAAAAAAAAAACACTTGGATGTTTTTAAAAAATATAGGTAAATTCGATTGATTATTGAAATGTAATTAAAAATTCTTTAATTATTGCATTGATAAATTTCTTTATTAAAGGATATTTTGTAAGAAACAAAAACGAAAACAAAAATTGGCACAAATGTGCGTTGTGGTACAGTGGATATCGGCTCGGAACGAGAAACCGGGGAGCCGAGTTCGAATTCCAGTTGAATCCATTGTAAATACCCTTGGGAAAGGTATTAATCCGTCTATTCCTTCCAGTTATGGGTTAAATAGCAGGACAGACTGGGTTCTATAGCCTTGGTCGGCAACCAGTCTACCGCAGAAAGCAATGGCAACCTACTGCGGGATAATCTTCTGCCCGGTCAGTCATGTCTCTTTCGAGACATGATCGCCCAAGCGTGTATCATGTATGGCGCTTAACTGACTGACTTTTATGTAAAAATCTCCTTGTGAAATCTCAATAAAATGCCGCTTGATAGTAATTAAGTTTTAAAAGATGACAATCACTTCATTGAATCAATAGCTAAATCTACTGCTAGGCAGATCGTGTCACTGTGTCGGTCCAGGACATTTTTCTCGTCTTATGCAAAATGTTGCACATATACAAAATCTAACATCCACTCGTGCATTGAATACTGCTGTCATATCTGGTCAGGGGCCTCTGCTATTCATCTCGGGGTTCTGGACAAAATCCAAAGGAGAATCTGCAATGTAATCGATCCCGACCTGGCAGCTCTACTGCAGTCACTTTCTCACCGACGAGATGTGGCTTTCCTCTGTCTATTCTATAAATATTTTTACGGCTTCTGTTCCTAAGAGCTTAGCTCTCTGGTACTCCCTCTGCAGAAATTTACTCGAGCTACTAGACTGACAACAAGGTACCACCCTTTAACAGTAAAAACAATAAAATGTTTCCGCAACTTCTAGTCTAATAGCTTCTTTTATTGTTCTTCCAATCTGTGGAAATGATAGCTATAATTTCCATGGGTTTAAATGCGACGTCAATTGCCATCTCTTATCTCCTTGACTCCTATCCTTTCCCCGACACTCCTTATGTCTTGTTCTTCTGTCTTTCCGCTCTACTCTCACGCAGCTCTCTTCACACCACTGTTTCCATTATTCTCTTACACATTCTCCGACACCCGATTATAAAAAAGATCTTTCCTTTTTTAAAAAAGTCATTTAAAATGTGAAATAAAGTAAAATATTGCCTTGGTAACATTTTTATGTGTTTGTTAAATTATTTAATTTGTTAAATTATGTTGTAGAAATTTTGTAAAATATTAACACTGAATGTTTTCGAAACATTTTAAAAAAATTAATCGAAATAAAACATTTCAAATTTGTTGCTCGTGTGGATTAACTGAAACATTTATAAATTACTTTTAGAATCCATCAAAATTCATAATCTACTGTAAATTTTTAACTGATTTTTTTAAAACAAGAAAATATGAATTTAACATCTATAGAGCCTCTGTTACACAATAACGAAACTATTTCCCTTTGGGCTTTTTTTTGGTTTGTCAGTATGATCGTTGCAGCGACCGAATCAAACATTTTTCTGTTTTTTCCTATTGATGACATATTTATATGATTTTCTCCTCGTTTAGACATCTTTATTTTGTAATAGAGAATCTTTATCTTTACTTACCATCGCCCATAGAATATCTGAAATATATTCTTTTATATTCAAGATATGGGTCTTCAAAGCTTCCTATAATTTGTAGCTCTTAATAAGGTTTTTTTTTTAATCATATCACCCCAAGCAAGGCGATAACGCCACGGATGCGCAGGGGGCTACGTAAGAGTAAAAAAATTGGAAAAGCGAAATCCAGAAACCGCATTCTAAACAGGAAACAAAGGGATGAGCCCCTTCACCTGTTCAATAGACGTGGGTGGAGTGTGAACCGGGCGATTTGTCTTTTCACTATTCCTTCCACTTTATGTTTTGTTATTAATTTACATCATCTCATTAAGTAGGTTACTCATCATTTCCTTCTGTCTTTCTTGCAATACATCTTGTGAGTGTCAAATCCCCAAGCATTCATTTCTTATTATGAGGCCTAGAATTTTCCAGTCTCTTTTTTGATTAAAAAAATAATCGTTCTTTTTGTTTCCATCATTCTTAAAACTTGTTCAGTTCATGGTATTCTCAACATTCTTTTGTAGAATCCCATGTCTGTTCAACCCTCTTCTTCATCTGTGAGAAGATTTTCCATGGGTATAATTAATAACATAATAAAACAAATAATTGCAACAAAGTAATCTAATAAAATGAATCGGTTTCCTTTTAAATTGTACATAGATTTGATAAGGGTAATTAAAAATTATCCGCCCTTTAGCTATAATATTAGATTGTCACACTGCCTTTTGCTCGTATCCGTCCTCTTCTACGGGTGTGAGACTTTAACACTCCTGGTTGAGTCAGAAGAAAGATCTAGAAGTTCAAAGAAAATGCTTGAGAAATCTTCTCTGAATTTCCTACTGGGAGCACAAAACCAATCACTATTTGCGGAGCAAGGTCAAAAGAATCGTGGGTCTATATAAAACTTAACTCACTACTATTTATGCGTCCGAAGATGTCAGGGTGTGACAACGTTACGCGGCATAGCAGCCTCTGCAAGATTATCATGCAAGGCACTGTTGACTTACCCTCGTACAAGTACAAACAATTTCATTCACATTCAAACACTTAAGTATCATACGTGATACACGCTTGGGCGATCATATCTCGAAAGAGACTGGGTAGAAGAATTTTCCGCAGTAGCTTGCCACTACTTTCTGCGGTAGATCGGTTGCCAACCAAGGCTATAGAACCCAATCTGTACTGTTATTTAATCCATAGCTAAAGGGAAACGACAAAATAATACCGTTCCCAAAAGTATTTGCGTGTAAGTGAATGCAAAGAATTCAACTGGAATTCGAGCTCGGCTCTCCGATTTCGCATTCCGAACCGATATTCACTGCACCACAACGCACATCCGCAAACAAATTACCTGATCGGGTAGATTTAGTTATTCACTACGCTTACATTAGTTTTGGCACCTAGTAGGGAAAAAAACTCATTACACATCACTAATGACATGCGAATCAAGTTTAAGAACAACTATTTTCTGGTGAGGCGCTTGGGTCAATGGAATTCTTATAAAATTCAACATTCGGAATTTCACATTTCTAAGCATGAAGAGTAAACTGATATAATTATTTATTACAGTCATGGTTTGGTTTTATCACCACAGCCCGCATAGCACCCAGTGAGAAACATAATAGTTGCTGGTGATCTGCAAGGCCGTCTTGTTCACCATTATATCAGAATGAAGTACACAAATGTAAATTTTATGAAATGAAGTGGATTTTTTTTTAATAAATCACACAATGGACTTGTTTATGTTTTTGTTCTCATAAAAATGTATTTTTAGACGTGACGAATTTTTTGGTATAGGTCCCATGCCTTGGTACTCAACAAAGGTAAAATTGGCTTTTAGTGATGAGCATTTGTAAAGCAATAAGCGTTGTTATCGATAGAATATTTCTAATATTATTACCAGGAATGTCGTCTTAATATGTTAAAGAAACAAAGGGATCAAAGAATGTAAGCTTGAAATTGAACAGAGAGTATATTTTAATCAAAATCTAATAGTCATTGTAATTGTAATCATGTGCGTGAAATTTTCATACCTTTTCTATGTGAATAGTCTTGTAGTACACTTTTGAAGTCGAAAGTCTGAAAAAACAAATACAATACAGTTCTTCAAAATATTTTGAGGGGATTGGTATTTAGAGAAAGGTTTCATAAGTAAAATCGTGGGCAAAATTAAGCCACGCAAGTGACAAAGAAAACAAGCTCATCTTTCATTTAGATTCGAATTTACAGGCTTAAATGGACGTCAGTTCATGTCTAACCCGTTAACCTCACAGTATACCTTTTAACCTGGGTTGTTTTTCACGCAAAAATTTGATAATAGAAAGTCCCCATTGCTCGATTAAAACAGATCGAGTACACACAAATAGATAACTTAGTTTCTTTTTTAAAATGCTATCGCATACAAAAAGAAAACTACGGGAAATCTTAGAAAAGATAGTAAAAGATTAAGGAAGAAAAACTGAGAACAGAAAACGTATAGTCATTAATAAAAGAAACATTCCAATATGCGAGCCAGAAGTTGAAGATGTGTTAAAAAAAAAAACAAGTAGGAAAAATAAATATCCGATAAATATAAAATGTGAGACTGAAAGCTGGAGGCATATTGAAAAAAAAAAAAGAAAAACAAAAAAACAAAAAAACAAAAAAAAAAAAACAGAAAAAAACCCAGAGGTATCGTAAGAAAGAAAGAAAAGAGTACTGAATTACTATGTCATAAATAGTAATCCTCGTATATTGTAGTGAATGCTGATAATTGCCGCACAGATGAAGTCGAAAGTTGAGGTAACGGAGAAGTGATTCTACGGGAGGGTAGCATGGGTAAGAAACGAGGATGGGGGTAAGAAACGAGGATGGGTAAGAAACGAGGATGGGTAAGAAACGAGGAAGTCACAAAGAAAATGGAAGCGAAAAAGACACCCATATTTAGTATCAGAAAGAGACAGTTGAAATTTCTGAGTCTCAATTTCGGATCATAGTTTCTGCTTTAAAAAGGTTTACCTTGAAACACTTGGAAAAGAATTTTGATATTTCTGTTCAAAATCATTTTTATCCCAACTATGAATATCTATGTCATCAGCATAGCCCCCACCTCTCACCTTTGATCATCAATGCATTAGTCTGAAGAAAGGAAACAGAAACGCTGTTTTCTATTAGTAGATTTAGTTAGGATGGGGTATAGAACCAATGTTTAAAGTATCGATGCCTATCTCTTCATGTCTAGGCTGGTACACACACAGAGCAATGCACAATATTATGACCTGTCATATGATTACAGTTAGAGGCAATGTAAATCTACAACTTTCTGGGACACATAATGAGGAAATAGGGTGTGGAGAATTTGAAAGTCAAAGGATATTCTGAAGAGAGGCAGGACAGAGAAAACAGCGAATAACCTACATAACAAGTTTGTGCAAATGGGTGATAGAACAGGTAGTGGGAGGGATAACAAAGACAAATATTGATAAGAGTTATAAAAGATAAGAATTGTGGAGAACCCTGATCGCCCAGGTCATGATCGCCCAGATCATGAAGGTAAATAGCGTATAAAAGAGTCCCTGCTTTTATTTATGAAAATAGAAAGTCTTCATCGTTTTAAATAGTTTTCATTTTTTCAAACAAATTAATATTTACAGTTTTAAAAATGCAATTTCACTTAATGGCGTGGACTGTCATGGATTATCGCATATTCTTTATCTTTATTGCCATTTGGAAAGATACAGAATTGTGCCGTTGTTTTTTTCTCTGTTTTGGAATTCAGAGTTTTCCATTTCTTAGACTGGTTGCTACTTAAGCTCAGATAACTCAGTCTACCCTGCTATTTAACCCGTAGCTTGGGAAAAGAGAAGAAGTTGATTGATTCATTTCGGCGAAAGTAAATGCAATAGGCTGGCTATAATGAGACAAAGTGGAAATTTTATTCAGCTACGAGTTTCGCTACATTATTCATTCCGGCCTGATGACGCCTACTATAAATAGGCGAAACGCGTAGCTAAATATCTTTTTTACTTTGTTTCGTTATCCCCCTCTCTCTCTTTCTCTCTCTCTCTCTCTCTCTCTCTCTCTGTCTATATATATATATAGGGACAACATCAGAATAATAGAAACAAAATGAAATAAAGTATTCATGGAAATATTAATAATTGCCATGACAAATTATCTTACCCGGCACAAAACTAATGACTTTATTATGACGAGTTATCCCGTTTGGGAGACGAAACTAATGACTTTACTAAGACGAGTTATCTCGTCCGTTCATGATACTAAACTAATGACTTTATTAAGACGAGTTATTTCGTCCGTGACACGAAAGTAATGACTTTACTAAGACGAATTTTCACGTCCGTTGCACAAAACTAATGACTTCACGAAGACAAATAATTTCGTTCGCGTCAGCAAAATGATTGAGATAAAAGATTCTTCACTCATATTTAAATTTACGTTCAAACATATTTTTAAATGCCATGTTTCTTCATGTCGTAGTCGATAATGGCTCTCCACAGGTTCTTTTTTGTAATATTTGTGAATTGCCATGCCTTCTTGGAAAAGATAGTGGAGTCATCTCCCGCTGGCTTCTTCTTTTAGATTGGTTGCCTACTAGAAAAAGATAGAAAACCCAGTCTACTTCTTTGTTTAAACTTACAGAATTTTGAAAAAAATATTAAAACAAGTTAATATTTTTAAATTTCTTCTTCTATGTGCCCTGTTCCTTCAGGACGTAGGCGATCATGGCATTCCACGTCTCCCTATCCCTCTTAGCACGCCTTTTCTTGTTACACTATGCAACCCTCATTCCATCATCCACCTGATTAGGTCCTTCGAATATGTTATCCGTTGCTTTCCCCTGTCTCTTTTTCCCAGAATCTGGCCTGTTAGTATCAGGTTCTCCAAGCCTTCCTTCCTCATTGCATGCCCCAGGAACTTCAGCTGTCTCTTCCTTATGCTTGGTATTAATTTCCTTTTTGTTTCCATCATTTCTAGGACCTCATCATTGCCCACGTGCTCAATCCATGATATTCGCAGCATCTTTCTGTAGAACCACATTTCAATTGCTTCAAGTTTTTCCTTCATCTTTGATGATATTGTCCAGCATTCACTGCCATATTGAAGAACTGACAACACATAGCAATCCAGTACTCTCTTCCTTGTTTCTAGCGAAATTGTCCTGTCCAATTCACCTTCGGATCTCTGTGTCGCACTTTCTGTCTTTTGTTATAACACTTCCCAGGTGTTCAAATTTTTGTACCTGCTTGATTCTAGTATCCCCGACCTATATTTGGCATATTGGGCTGCACTTTTTACTGATGACCATGCATTCGGTCTTCTTGCATTTTATTTGTAGTCCTTTCTTATCACTCTCTTCAGCTACCTTGTGTAGGAGGTCCTGCAGTTTCCTTTCTGTGTCTGCTATCAGCACTGTATCATATGCGTACCTTAGGTTGTTTAAATTGTGGCCTCCGATTACGAATCCAGGCATAACTTTTAGGGTCATCAAAATATTCTCGTTGTACAAGTTGAACAGATCCGGTGAAAAGACACATCCTTGTCTTACGCCACTTTCTATCCTTGTATATCTGCTAAATTCATTACCTGTCCGTATACAAGCGGTTTGCTGCCAGTAAAGATTCTTGATTACTCGTAAGTCTTTCCCAAATATGTCAAGACTGCCGAGCATCTCCATCAATTCTATGTGGCGTATTTTGATTTTTGTATTTCAAACGCCTTCGCATAATCAATAAATCACAGGTATAAATCCTTCTTCATTTGTATTGTCCTTTCAGAGAGCATCCTAATCATAAATATGGCATTCCTTGTTCCAGTGTCTTTAACGAAACCGCACTGTTCTTGTCCTATCTCTGGCCTGGTTCTGCTTTTCGCTCTATTCATCAGGATTCGGACAATCAGTTTTGTTATATGGCTCATTAAAATGATGGTTCTGTGGAGTTCGCACTTGTTTGCTCCTGGCTTCTTAGGTAGTGCTATGAAGATCGACGTACTGAGGTCATCTGGTATTACACCACTATTAAAATTTCATTTATTATTTCTGTAATTTTCTCTATACCAAACTCTTCCAGGGCTATCAGCAGCTCTATGACTATGCATCTGGTCCAGCTGCTTTGCTTCTATTCAGTTTGGCTATTGCAGATTCCACTTCACACTTTAATATTTTCGGTCCGTCCTCATCTTTGCGTATTATTGGTTGCTCTCTCTTGTTGTGGAAAAGATCTTTTATATATTCTTTCCATCGTTGGAGTATTTCCTCTTCTCCAATATGATTGTTCCATCCTTGGATTTTATACATCCTGTTGAAGAGCAGGTTTTTTGTCTTGTCAGTTCTTTTATTTCTTTATGCATGTCTGCTTTATTATTCCTGCTCAATCTCTCTACTTCTGCACATTTGTCATTTAGCCTGTCTGCATTTTCTTCTTATTTCCTTGTGTAGTTTTCTGTACTCCATTCCATGTCTTAATATCTTTTTCTGCGTCATTTACATCATGTCCAGAATCTCTTCAGTCATCCAATCGTTTTGTTTCTGAGCCTAACTTCCTTTGGGGCAATGTTGTTTGCTGATGTCAGTATTGCTTCCTTTAGCGATTCCCATTTCGAGTGTCCTTTTCCAATTTGTTCTTCATATTTGATTTTCACGCTGTTAGTGTATTCTTTCTGTAGGTTGAGGTCATTCACGAGTGCGTTGTATTTCAGTTTTAGTGCTTCACTAGGCTTCTTCAATCTCCGGAGTTTCACCTTTAGTTTGCAGATGACTGGGACGTGGTCGCTTCCACAGTCAGCGCCTGGATAGGCTTTGCTTTGCACCACTGCATTTCTGAATCTGCTGTTAATGGTTATGTAGTCTATCTGTTTTTTGTGTCACCTGCTGGGCTTGAAGCCAGATAAGAAGATTGAAAACCGAAGTTTCCCACATTTTTCATTGAATAGAAATAAATAGATTGAAGTACAATTTTTCTTAAAATTTAGAAAGATTCCATTTTTCATTGCACAATTTGTAAAAACAATTAAGGTATAAATGCTTGTCATTATACTAATTTAATTGTTTTTGTTTATACTGTTAATTTTTATAAGGTAAAATAAAGTTTCGTGAGGTATGAATTTAAACAGTTCTTAATGAACAGATCAATTTGAATACTTTTAACTTTTATATAAAAGATTTGCATCTTCTAAATAGAATTGCCATATATGGATTTCTATTGCTTTTAAAAACCAAACCATTTTTAATATTGTCATTTTTTTATGTATCAAACTAAAGTGTGTATCTTCTAAACAGAATTGTCAAGTATAAATTTAATTTATTCTTAAAGACCAAAACCTTTGTAAATATTGTGATTGAATTTTGATACCTTGAAATAAATTTCAATTGAAATGTTGCGTGATTTTTTAAAGAAATAAACTGACATCTATTTATTCTCTTTGGTTTGCTTTCCGTTGTTGTCTATTGAACGAAAGTTGTTATTTTTTAAAGGGCTGCCGCTATTGTCCTTGGCAACCAGCATAATTAAATGTGATGATATTGATCAGTTCGGTTGATATCCAGGCTTGACATAAATCAATACTTCCCATGTGAAAGCACAACCATTTGCCAGTCTCTACCCGAAAAACATCGTGCCAAATCATAAATATTTAAACACCATCTTTTCAAACTTGGTCAGTTTTATTATCGACAATATTTACTAGTGAGGATTGTTTCTGTGCAGTTAGAAGCGTACCTGACAATTGTAGTGTAATGGAGTTGGCGTCTACGTAATCAGAAATAAAGTTTTCAAGTCAGCAATGTAAAAGTTAAATGTAATGTATTCGATAAAAAACAAGAGCCAAAAGCTTAATGCCGTTATTTAGAAATATGTTGAGGCTAATATAAACAGTTAGTATTTAGTTGGGTCATTATAGCAAAGTCTTAAATTGTATTTGTGATATATTTTATATCGGGAAGAAGGTGATAATTGCGTGCGACCAACATAGAACTGTACGAAGTGTATAGTAGTTTTGGGTTAAGGAAATCCTGTAAACGGTTGGTGGAGACAATTGTGTTTGATTTTGTTGAGAAATAGATTGCTGGCTGTAGGGTCCGGAATATTTTTATGGTTATAGAGAGACCCACAGCTTAGTCTCAGTAAAGGTAAAAAAGAAAAAGAAAAAACAAAAACAAAAACAAAAACAAAAATCAACAAACAAACAAACAAACAAACAAACAAACAAACAAACAAACAAAAACTGATAGTTATTTTTCTGTAATGAGTTTTAACCGGCTAAAATGATCTTGCGTTAGGATCCACTTGAAGTATCAAGCTCACTTTGAAGTCGATACGTAATCTCGACATTTGGAAGAAACGAAAGTCAATACAATGTTATTAGTAATTTTCTAAATTTTGTCCGATTTTATGTTCGGGTGCGAATATTACCATCAAACCAATTATTAGTCAGGTCATTGGCAGCGAGACACCTTAGCAGGATAAAAAAACCTGTCAAAGGGGAGATCATACTTCTTGTAGGGTCCTCGGATATTTATTCCAATAGTGTAGAGTAGGCACTATAGCTATGTATACAGGAAGTGCAACATCGCAGAGCTTCCTAGACTGATGTAAGTGGTCAGGGCGGATGATTGCCCTGATGAGCAAAGTGATTCTTTACGTTGGAGTACATTGTTGTAGTTTGACCTGAAGTGTAATGTGTTCGTCAGGTCTATTTGTCCAAGACAGGCTACGTATGATCGAATACTTTCAAACGAGATAGAATCTGCAATGTCATTAGTCTTGACCTGGCATCTCAGCTTCAGTCAATTTCCCACCGCCAAAACTTAGCTGCTTTGTGCATTTTTTAAATATAATTTCATGGCAATTGTTCAGATGAACTTTCCTATATAACACCTAGACTATGAATTTAAGCGCAGTACTAGATTGGTGGCAATATTTCATTATTTTACAGTTGAAATCGCTAAATATAACCGTAAGTTCTATGCTAACAGTTTCTTCTTTCATTCTTGCTTCTCAGTCATCTTTGAACATCGTACAGTTCTATGTTGGTCGCACGCAATTATCACCTTCTTCCCGATATAAAATATATCACAAATACAATTTAAGACTTTGCTATAATGACCCAACTAAATACTAACTGTTTATATTAGCCTCAACATATTTCTAAATAACGGCATTAAGCTTTTGGCTCTTGTTTTTTATCGAATACATTACATTTAACTTTTACATTGCTGACTTGATAACTATTTCTGATTACGTAGACGCCAACTCCATTACACTACAATTGTCAGGTACGCTTCTAACTGCACAGAAACAATCCTCACTAGTATGCAATGGTAATTATTATTTTCTGTTTTCTCAATTCTTGTTATCTTATTGTTCTTTTTCCTTAACAATGTTTTCTCTTTCGTATTCTCCAACACTCAGTAACCCACTTAGTGGCTTTATTGTCTTGTTTGGGGTGAAATGATTTAAAAGGGGTATCTGAAAGGGATTGGACAGTTGCTAAGCTGGGCGGTGACTATGAGACTAATGAAGATGACGGAATGCAATTATTTTTCAGGCTTTATTTTATTCTGTGAATAGAGAATCTTTGCATGAATCAGTCAATGTGTTTTGCTGATTGTAAAATCCTCACTGATTAAACATTGTAAAGAGGAAATAAAATATTGATTTGATCGGGTTACTTAACAAACGATGAACAAGGTAACACTCTTTTAACTGCGACATTGTGAACATCCCTGAAGCAATGGAGTTCTCATCAAAATCCTTCTTGCACATTTATAACTCGACCATTCGTTCGTGCATTGGATGTTGCTGCCATATCTGGTCTGGTTCTCCTACTATATATCTCAAAATTCTTGAAAAATTCGAAGAAGGGTCTGTAATGTAATCAACCCTGACCTGGCACTTCGACTTCAGTCACTTTCTCACCGACGTATAGTGGCTTCTCTCTGTCTTTTTCAAATATTTTCAGGCCAATTATTCTGATGAGCTTTTTTCCATAGTGCCACTACTGCAAGAATTTTTAATTTAAGCGTGTTACGGCTTGGCTAGTAGGTTGGCTAGATACTATCGTCAGTTTTATTATAATAGTTTTCATTTTATGCACTTCTCGCCCCTGAAACTCCATTCCGATTCCTTGTTTCCCTGCCACCCACAATCTTCAAAAATTTAAATTCCACGTCAATCACCATCTTTTGTCTTCTGGAATCCTGTTCTTTTATTGTTCATTTCTTCACTTCTCCCTACCAATGTTTTCTCATTTTCTGTAACCTCTGATGTTCTAGTGACCTTATCACCTTACTTGGGGTGAAATGATTAAAAAAGTAACAAGTAGTTAACAAATTTATAAGAATAACAATTAGACTACATGTTCATTGATAAATTACCCTTTTCTTTAAAGGTTTCGATCAGCTTTGTTCCATCCTTACTGTCTAGATTTTCTGTTTTAATGATTACTAATTCTGTCTGTTTTCATATTATTTAGTGATTATTGAATGTTGTAGTGTAGTTTTATCAAGTGGTTGTTTAGTAGTTCCAGGTACGATACAATGAATTCATTACAGTGGGGTTTGTATTTCTTTTTTATGAGAATAGGCTTTGTTTATTTTCGTCGTCTTCGGTTGTTACATTACAAGACGGACGACACCCAATTTTAAGAAAGAGTTTGAGTTTGAGTTTTGTTTAACGGCATATGGGTTATTTAATGCCAAAAAGGTAGGGGTTGAAGGTATTTTTTATATGTTCGGTTATAGTGAGAAGGTTAGTTTAGTCAGATTTTTATGAAAAATTTTATATTTTTTATTTTAAAAAACTGAAGATGTCTTCTAGTTTCATATTCAAAAATGTATTGCTGGTAATAATTTTTTTCATTCAAAAATGTACTATGGCAATAATATTTTTTCCTTCAGAAATGTGTTATGATAATTTTTTCTTTCAAAAATCTATTGTTAGTAATATTTTTCCTTCAAAAATGTATATTTTTCTATAAAAGTTTATTTTTATACTTTCATAATGTTTTGACTCCAGTTTTGGGGTTAACTATTTGCCATAGCTGGGACCCTAGCAGGTGCTACCACAGGGTAGATCTGGGAACAACACCAATTAAGAGGTGATTCCATGCTCCTAACAACCTCCCAATCAGAGGCCTGCAGTTTACCGTCATACCCAGGATCTTTTAAGAAAGAGGCCCCGAATATTAATGAAAACTGTTCATAAAATTTCAGCTAAAAATAGACATAGAAAATTTGTTCACATCAGATCTTTCTTTCTTTCTTTCTTTCTTTCTTTCTTTCTTTCTTTCTTTCTTTCTCAGTTTGTTAATATCAGTCTTTCTTAGTTTCTCTTTCACACACTCTCTCTCTATCTATCTGTCGAATGATAACCGTGTGCCTGAGAGCAGATGAGCGAGTGTTTGTGTGTAGGTGACCGTTTATACTAATTATAGATGAACACACAATAAGTAATAATGTTGAGTACTAGATGTTCAGGAATTTCAAAATTGGTAAAATAACTTACCTAGCAGTATCGCGTTATCGATTTGTAATAATAAATATTTCAGCATCGACAATAAATCACGTATTTTGATCGACCTGAGGCGTTCAGTCAATAGATGGACCTTTAAAATAATCAAATAATTATCATTCTGCTCTAAACATTTCCGCAAATCCTTAAGCATAAATCGATAATAATAAACGCCAAACGGTGACAGTTTGAAATGAACATAAACGGCCAAAGCATTTGAACACGACACGCCGATTGTATTTCTACGCCGAGATGAACATGAATGGGCACTGAACATTTTACAGTCCCACCCACGTTCTTGAATCGCACCAACTCATTAAAAAACTATTTGGTTGAACCGAGAAGATTTACTTCATATATTTCAAATCATAATTACTACTGCCAATCTCGAAGTTTCACTTCGTATATTGAATATCACAATACCGCCAGTATTAATGAAAGAATGTCCACTCGTGAAGGCACCGTACCCTGAGAGAATGTTGGGCCTCAAACTCGCACCTAACCTCATGTAGAACTCTTACTTACTACCCATCATTAAAGATGCAGGAAAAACGGTCGGCTTCTTCTAGCGCTCTAATAAGCACCTGATTCCCCGTGCTATCTTCTACGTTTATAATAGCCAGATCAGGCGAGAATGAAATATTCTTGTCATATTTAGGCGTGAGCTGCCCAATCTTCACTTTTCAGTTTCGAGAGAGTTCAAAAGCCAACCCGAAACTTTGTGGGTGACAAATTATTTTCTACACTTCAAACTCTCTCCCACAGGAGAGATGTGATGAGCCTCTCACTGCTCCATCACTACTTTCATTGAAAGTTCTCAGACGATTTTTACTCCTTGGTTCCGCCAGATCTAACTTTCACGGCAAAATTGGCTCGTTTCATCACACCGCACTATATTCGTTCTATTCGGTATAAATATTTTCCCGGAACAAACATTTCTTTAAAATGAAATGGAAAACAGGTAACATGATCTAGAACAGAGACTTCAGCCTTTTATATTGTGTGTGTGTGTGTGTGTGTGTGTGTGTGTGTGTGTGTGTGTGTGTGTGTGTGTTTCCATGGCTAGGGATATCCGGTCTTGTTCTTATCACGCTGTTATTATACGACCTGTTTCCACTGAATCCAGGTCTGCTCTACGCTGCAGAGCGATTGAACTCATTATAACTATATTTCCAAATTGTTGAATCAACACTTTTAACCACTTTGGAAGAAGTCAAAATTTTTCTCCCACATATCAACGAAATAAAAATGAAAAAAAAAAATTATTTTTATCATTTAATGTTTTAGGTTTACGGAGTATACGTGGATATTTAACATCTCTCTCTCTCTCTCTCTCTCTCTCTATCTATCTATCTATCTATCTATCCACACACACACACACACACACATACACACACACACACACATATATGTATATATGTTTGTGTGTATGTGTGTGTGTCTTTAACTTTAACTCTTCTAAATCTTTTTGCATTAATGCAAGTGCCCACCAGTGATCTATCCTTGGACCTACGTTGTTTCTAATTGTCATCAACAACAACCTATATGATTTCATCAGTTTTCATCCCGATATTTATTACGATGGCATAACCATTCATTCTTGTCTTAATAGTAAGTTTGAGCGGTTTGATAAAGTCAAATTGGCAGTTAATCTAAAAAGATTATGTACATTCTGTTAAGTAGGGCAAGGAATGACTTGTTAATTTTGACGCATCCAAAACAAAATTGCTCTTTATTAATCATCCGAGAGAACCCTTTTTGCCTTCTATCAGCTCGGAATGAAAGTGATTCGTTGTATCTTCTTGGAATAATGTTTTACAATGACATGTAGTGAAAAGATTATGTCAAATCGATTGATAGGTCTACTGCTAGGAAGGTCGGTTCACTGTGTCTCGCTAGACAGTTTTTCTCGCTAGAATTTATTTTACATATCTACAAATCTACTATTCGTCCATGCTTAAAATATTGCTGTTTCATATGGTCTGGCGCTTCTGCTATATATTTAGAGATTTTCGATAAAACCTAAAAAGAATCAGCAATGTTACTGGTCCTGACCTGGAATCATGGCATCAATCACTTTCGTATCGCCGTAATGTAGCTTTCCTTTGCCTTTTCACTATAAATACTTTTATGTGTGTTTGATCTCGGACCGGCCAAAGTAGTAGAATTACCTGTTATCACCTGGCTAGGTTAATTCTGACACGCGAGAGGCCGAGTGTATTGTTAAGATCGGATTTACGCGATCCGCGGTAAGTGATAGCTAGCAAACGGAATATAATCAGTAGAACACTGCAACACCACAGGTGTAGTTTTTTACATAAATTTATATATATCTATTATATACACAATTATAAATAAGTTAAAGCAAGTGACACTCAACAGTTGGCTGGTATTTAAATAATACATTTAGTAACAATGTTTTCAGAAACGGTGGTTTGCTCAGTTTTCCCTAGCAGCACTCCAATTGCAGTCCAACCGCCCTATTCAAATCGGCTAATTTCGTTTTTCACCTCGGTTTTATTGAAAACACACAAAATTGGGGTGGTAAAGGTAGCTACAGGGATTCAATTTTCTCTCACTGTATAATTCTTACCAGGTCGAAATGAAAATAATATCAGTTATCCGTTTCGACTGAGTCTCCGGCCATTCACTGATGAGTAGGAGAGAACTTACTATCTCTTACTGCTTGTCTGTCCTTATTCAATATCTCAGGTAACTCAAGACAGGGAATTCTCACAGTCCAGTTTTTACGTAGGGTCAACAATTTGTCAAAACAGGGTGATAATATTATGTCTATGATTCTTTTATATAGATTCAATTAATTCGGTAACTTTTCCCGGCAAAAATAATTGTATTCTCCAATTTTAGAGAAACCTCTTCTTATCTTTAAAATTAATAAAAAATGAATACCAGGCATTTGGAAATAGAAATATACAAGAGAGATAGATCAATAGAATTTACACAGCGATTATCTCGGACAAAAAGTATAGTTAGGCGGAGAACATCTGAAAAAAGAAACGAAATATCTTATTGCAGATTAGAATACTTGCACACAGAACTAACTTTGTCAAGATGAAGACTGGTAAATCCCAAAACATTTGCAGGTGCAACTTAAAAATACGAAACTTTAATGGCTATAATAATAATAATAATAATAATAATAATAATAATAATATATTAATCTGGCACAAATAGATTAACGAAAAACAATATAGTTCTGATGCCGTGAGAAGCTTTGAGATATCAGATATTTCAGGAAACATGCTGTCGTTTCATTATCTAGAGTGACCACTAGAAATATCTGATGAAAAACTATATGCAATGAATAAAACAGGTTGTTTATGGGTAAGCAATAAAAATGCTACTTTCATGTGCATCACAACGAAGCACACTTTTACACATAAAAAAATATACAAATCACACACACACACTCACACACGCACATATATATATATATATATATATATATATATATATATATATAGAGAGATAGATAGATAGATAGATAGATAGATAGAGAGAGAGAGAGAGAGAGAGAGAGAGAGAGAGAGGAGAGAATATGACGGAGAGGATTATCTAAAAGATTTTACTAAATTAATATAAGATATCAATTAGTTAAAAGTAGTAAGCTCAATGGATATTATCTAGAGTAATATAAAATATTAATTATGTTTAATTACTTGTTGATTTTCCTCTCAATATATATATATATATATATATATATATATATATATATATATATATATAAGTGAAAGTTGGTCACTTAGCTGCTTAATGTTACCTCTAGCATCCCGATACCAGAGTTTCGTAGACGGTCTTGTCCGGACAATCTTCAGGGAGTACCTGCAATTGACTAATATGTTTCGACATAAGCTTCTTTGTGTATTTGTGTGTATGTGTTTACGCTCGAGACCTGGCCTGTACAGATGTGCGTACGTGTAGAGTGTCATGATCATTTGTCCATTTTTTTGTTTTTTTCCACTTAAAAGTGAACTTTGAAGTCAAATCCCAGAGGTGACAGTCTGTTTTATGCTTGATCGCAGTCGTCAGGACATAATCACGCGAGCGCATAATTTGAAACTTCTCCCCCAAATCTATTGTATCGACTTGTCAATATAAATGGTGTAACGATTGCGTTCACGCATGAAACAGACTGTTGCCTCTGGGTGTTGTCTTCAATATCTACTTCTGTATTTGCATAAGCTCTATCCCTGATATTGAGCACTTTAATCTATAAATTCAGCATACCTTAAAACTATATCTTATCACACACACACACACACACACACACACTATATATATATATATATATATATATATATATATATATATATATATATATATATATATATATATATATATATATATATATCTAGAGTGACGTAAATTAATTAATATAAGTATACATATGAGGAAGTGTACATATGTATATTATTATTATTCAGGTGTTAATAAAACAGTGCTCAATATATGAACATAGCTGTATTACACACACACACACACGCACACGCACGCACACACACACACACACACACACACACGCACGCACACACGGACACATATATATATTAATAAATATGCATACTATCCTACGTCTATGGCACCATTCGGAATTTCATGCGTTATGCAATCATCAGGTGCATATTTCAAACTGACAGTTTAATAGATGTTCATGAGAATTAAGTTACTGCTTTTTTAATAACAAGATTAAAAATTTAAATATTATACGGTTACATGTGGATAAAAATTTAAAATTAGAATTAAAATTTAGATAAACTAAAAAATAATAATATGCAGAGAGAATAAATCAAACGGGCGTAAATCATGAGCTTTAAAAAAATTAATTATTCAAATATTACGTGACCATAAAAATGAAGGGAAAATTAAAATTCTAAAATTTAAAATAAAAACAAAAATAGGATTAAATAGAATAAAAATAAAAATGAAAAGGTAAAATGAAGAATTAAGAATTAAAAATGTAATGAGCAAAAATAAAAGAGGTTTAATTGTTAATTGTTAAAAATAATATTGCCAGGGAAAGAAACAGACGTAGGATATATATATATATATGATAAAATATGAAAGTTAATCTCACTGTGCATATGTATATATATATATATATATATAGAGAGAGAGAGAGAGAGAGAGAGAGTGAGGTTAAATATCCGTCTATACTCCTTATATTACATACAAAATCTGAATGACAAAAATATTCATTTTTAATTTTGACATTTGGAAATATAATTTTTGACTTTTTCCAAACGTTTATTGTGCTTGCACATGTCATTACGCAAAAACTATTTGTACCAATTTACATTTCTCTCCTTTTTTCTCTCTCTCTCATTCTCTCTCTCTTTATATATATATATATATATATATATATATATATATATATATGTACACACACACACACACACACACACACACACACACATATATATATATATATATTTATGTGTGTGTGTGTTGGGCTGTTCTGTTAGTTAACAAACATGCATTCAGTCTTTTTGCAATTGATATATAGTCCTTTTTTCTCGCCATCCTTTACAATCTTTTGTAGTATTTATTGTAATTTCCTTTCTATGTTTGCTATCAGCACGCTGTCATCTGCGTATCTTCTGTCGTTAGGATTGTGGCTTCCAATAATGAATTCTGATAATTAGGTTTTGGCAAATTCTATAAGAACATAAGCAGGTAGCTTGATACAGGCGCTGAATTTTTAACAGGGATATAAATTATAAAACATTCGATCTATGTGAGAAGCATTGGATCAAGTGCATTGACAAGAAAAGAGGTCATTTTGAAAAATAAATATTTATTACGTAAAATTAATCATTTTTTATCATTCGCTTATGATCATACTGATCTAACTATGTAGTTAGGTACGAAGCGCATTCCTGAAGCTTTTCACCTATTTTTAGGAGAGGCACTTTAACTGTCCTAGATTATTGTAATTTTTGTATAACATTGCTATACATCAAATAAGCTGTTCTGTCAACGTTTTTTTATTACAGATTGAAAGTGACCTGTCACAGCATTTAGAACACACCTTTCTAAACACACCCTGTCACAGCTGACTAGCTTGCAGAATGCATTATGAACGTTAAGACGATTTGGAAGCTTGCTATGTGATAAAGTTTTGAGTTAAACTGAACAAAATCTCTACAGAAACTTATAAAGTGCTTCAGAATGATTAGGAATTAACCTGTATGAGAGGAAAATCTGTTTTTCGTTAGCAGAAGCGGCTCAAGCACGATAGAGAGAAAATAAGAGACGATAAAAGAGGTGAAAGGAAGAGAGAGAGAGAGAGAGAGAGGGAGAAAGAGAGATAAGAAAATCAGAGTTGGTTGAGAAAATTCGCAATTTACTGAATGAAGATTTCCGTGTCCCTATAAAACATAGGGTTTGGAGTTGCTATGGCAACTGCACACAGATATATTCATAAAGATCTGAATATGCGCACAATTTGTGAAATGTTTGTTACCAGGGTGCTCAGTTCTGAACAGAAGAAAAGACGCGTTGGTGACCATAGGCAGATGGTTGATAGGCATCAAAACTGTCTATCATCCTCTGTACAGTCCAGACTTTGAACCTGTAACATTTGGCTGTTCCCCGAGCAGAAGGAGACCATCAGGAGCCGATTTGATGGTACTGAGAAGATGAAAGAGATCGTGTTAAGAATCATAGACAATTTTGAATGACGTCCATGGGCCTTAAACAAGTGCATTGAAGTCAGAGTCCTACTTTGAAGTACTGTTTTTATTTTTGTCTTATTTTTGTACTTTGAAATTAACAAAAATTTCCTGAACAACATATAAAATTTTCTATATCTCATAGACCAATCTTTTTATGTGTCATCGCCCACATTCATATGGACAAATTTTCTTACGCTTACACATACAGTGAATATTTAAAAGTATACCAAAATTATTTGGCAAAAGTTTGCTACTGGTTCGTAAACTGACTTTATGATATAGTAAAATAATACCAAAGAGCGGTAACAAATAACACTAACTTTTTGGGTAGCGGATGCTACTCCTACTAAGCAAACTTGACCATTGAAAACGATATGGAAAATACCAAAATATTCCTTGTTTGCGGGGATGTTTATATGTAGCAATGTGACCCAGTTATTCCCATTTAGCTTCCAGTTTGCTTTATGCACCTTTTTTGTATGTCTCTTTTGAATATTTTTGGGTGTTGCATATGTTAAAATACCTTTTTAATTTGCAAAATCCTTTAACACGCACCGAAATTTCCAGTCGGTCACCATTTTCTTTCAGTTGTTTATCCTTCACTCAACAGTCAGAATCTCCCACCGGTTGGCTATATCGCCCAGGTTGGGAAAACATAACATAGATATGTAGGTAGTCATTTACTAAGCTTAACTTGGTAAAGGGTTACAACTATGGTGTACCCATTAAAAATTATTACTTCATGGCGAGACACCCAGATCGATATGTAGGTAGGCATAAAAGCTTCTTGATAATAATATATAGATGCCACCACAACGACCATCACAACTAATAATATTAATGATGATGGTAACTGAATACAATTTGAAATGAAATTTTCGACATGGAGGTGTCATAAGATTATTCATTTTATGTTAATAGTAAGAAGGAAAAAATGCAGTTATTTCGTCCTGATATTACTGTAGACTACCATAGTTTTTCTTTTATGTGTCTTTATGATATGGCTTATCATGGCTCTCCACAACTTTCTTTCCGTTGTTTCTCTTATAAATGTTTTTTTTTTTTACTTTACTTCCCGCTTCCTGTTCTACCATCCATTTCCACTACCTCCTTAAGTGGGTTGCTCACCATTTCCCTCTCTCACTCCTACTTAGATATCTTGTGAGTGGCAAACTTTTTAAACACACTGTCTTCATTATGTGCTTTCGTAATTTCAACTATTTCTTTCTGATTCTAAATAAAAGTGTCCTTTTTGTTTGCATTTTTCTTAACATTTTTCTTTCCTTAGATGTTTCCTGCATCGTATTCTCGACATTCTTCTGCAAAACTAGATCCCAAGTCTCCTCTTTATCTGTGAATAAATTGTCCAGTATTCATCATCATATAGGACGATTGGTATTACATAGTATTTCCAATCAATACTATTTGTTTTATGCGAAATTTTCTTGTTTCTTAATACTTTGTTTATTTTCCGGAAACATCTTTCCCTACCAAGGCTTCTTCGGATATTTTTATCATATTTCTCGTTTTCACACTTCCCAGTTAAACTTCTGTACTTTCTTGATGGCAACGCCTACACTTTGTGAATCATATTTTTGACTGTCCATCTTGCTAATGACCACATAAACATTTTCTTACAAGTGATAATTCGTCCTTTCTTCTCGTTTTCCTTGATTATATTTTTTAGGAGTTCCTCTGGTTTTCTTTTTGTATCTGCCACCAACATAGTATCATCTGCGTATCTTATGTCGTTAAAATTGTGCTAACAATAAAACCTAGTAGAATAGAGCTAGAACACTGTTAGGATAATTTCAATGTAAATGTTGAATAAATCTTGTGAGAAAACACATAGCACCCAGTAATCACTAAAAGCGAATAAACTGTTAAATAGGTGTGTGTGTGTGTGTGTGTGTGTGTGTGTGTGTGTGTGTGTGTGTGAGAGAGAGAGAGAGAGAGAGAGAGGTCAGAAAATCAGGGTTGGTTGAGAAAATTCGCAATTTACTGGATGAAGAATTCCGTGTCCCTATAAAACATAGAGTTTGGAGTTGGTATGGGAACTGTACATTGTTCACAGATTGGGTATTCGTTAATTTAAATCGAAGAGGTTCACTCACCAGACATATCTTATCAAAAAATCATCCTTTATTTACCGAACCATTTAACGTTTCTTTATAATCGAAAGCTACTTGACTGGTTATAAATAATATGCAATAATCGTACACTGAAAAGAAAACATTATGATACCTTGAATAAAGATTTAAGACTAACGTCGTAACTAACTCGCATGAAGTGATAACTGAAAATTTCTGACTAAGACTTCTTAGCCGATTTCATAAAAGTTCCCAAAACAGGGAACTCCTGGCTAACTCTATAACTCATTACAGTAATGTGAGATAGCTTATTGGCTGTTCGGCGACGGTTTTTATAGAAGCGTCTTTCCAAATTTCAGGTATTTTATGCATGGTTATTACAGGAGCACAGACCCAACGACATCAATATAATTCTTTATTTCCACATAAAAAGTAAGAAGAATACTGAGTTTTAGAGAATAAAATAAAAACATAGTATTAATTAGAGAACAATACAAGAACAGGAATTAAGAAGACATAAGATAACAGTTGACATTTCATTTAAATTTTTGAAGATAAACTTTGATCTTCAAAAAGATCAAAGTTGATCAGAAAGCAAAAAGTCGCAAAATTGACCAGAAAGAAAAGCCGCTAGAGAGTTCCACAAGAGAGACGCACTCTCTTGAGTATCAGATTTTCTAAGCCCCCTTCTTCATTATGCCCGCTAGAAATTTAAACTTTATCTTCTTTGTGTTGTTAACAAGTTTCCTGTTTGTTTCTATTTTCTCTAAAAAATCGTCGTTGCTCACATGTTGGCTCCATGTTATGCTCAGCATCCTTCTGGAGAACCACATTTCTGTTGCTTCAAATTTCTTCTTCAACTTTGCGGAGATTTGTTCAGCATTCACTGCCATATAGGATGACAGATATCACGTAACAGTCTAATATTCTTTTTTTTTTGTTTCTAACGAAATTTTAATTTCTGTTTCTCAATACTCTGCTTAGCTTTTAGAAGGCATCTAATTATATCTAGCTATTTCACATGTAAAATGATGAGATATTGCTGCCAATATAGTACTGAGTTTAAATTCATAATGTTTGGGCAGTATAGAGGAAAGTTCATCACAAAACTTTCCATGAAAGTATTTATCGGAAAAGACGCAGGAAAGCTACGTTACGTTGGTGTCAAATTGACTGAAGGTGAGATAGGTCAGGACCAATAATATTGCAGACACTTCTTTGGATGTTATCAAGAATGTTTAAATGCATGCCAGGAAGATAAGATGATAGGTTGGTGTCTTTGATTATCTATACTAGTAGTATTTAGGAGTGATCTAATTTGAATTTAATAGAGGAAGCATTGTTAAATATTAGTAATTTTGTGACGTATTTATTTCAGTTGCTTTTTATCGCAATTCTCTCACCGTCTTTCTACGATTGTTACTTTGTTTCCGATATGCGCTGCTCACTAGTCAGTAAGTCAGTTAATTGCCACACGTGATACACGCTTGTGCGATCATGTCTCTTTCGAGACATGACTGACTGGGCAGGAAGTTATCCCGCAGTAGGTTGTCATTATTTTCTGCAGTAGACTGGTTGAACTCAGTCTGTTCTGTTGCTTAACCCATAATTGGAGGGAAGAGAGGGATTAATGCCTTTCCCAAGGGTATTTGCGCGTAAGTGAAAGCAAGGAATTCAATTGGAATTCGAACTCGGCTCTCCGATTTCTCGTTTCGAGCCGATATCCACTGCCCAACAACAAAATATTGCCGTTTGAGTTACGATAGATAGCAACAAAAATACGTTGAACGAAACAAAGGAAAATGAATAATAACTGATGATGCGTCATTTCTTATAAATCTACGTATGGTTACATTTTGTATTACCACGATTGAACACAACATTACCATTCTTCCGCTAACAGGCAGCCATTCTATTAGTATACTTTTACATATATTATTACCAAATGGCACTTATAACATAAGCGGTATTATCCCATTTACATAACAATTTTAAAGTTTACTTCAATACATATATAATCTATGAAAGAATCTGCCTGCTTGCATTTAAATAAAACCTAAAGTAAATTTCTTAGAAGTGTGCATACAGTAAATAATTTAAAAAAATATAAGCATTTTTATAAAATTTTATAACTTTAGGCCTGGCAAGATTAATTAAGGTCCTGTTTCCTGCGGAATTCGTAGTAACCATTGTTGTCGTCTGACAATTCACATTTCTACAAATTATTCAAGCGGAGCCGAAAGTGCTTATCTAGATCAGTTAAAATAATCTGTTTAATTAAACTTTCTTAAATCTGTACCGAATTATTTAAACAAGTGAAATAAATAGTAAACTGACTGAATTACCATTATTATTATTATTATTATTATTATTAATACAAACATCAGAAAATTATTCAAATATTTCTCTTATGGACAGATTTATATAGCTATAACAAGTGGGCCTGCAACAATGATAAAAAAAAACTTTAGAAAAGTTTTGCTGAAGATCTTTTTATGCTGAAAGTTAAAAGTTAAATTAATTTCTGTTATAAAATATTTTTTCTCTGCCCGAATATTCAAATAGTATAATGACTAAGTATAATAACTAAAGCCCAAGTTGCTTTATTCAGGTTAATTTTGCCTTGTTCATTGTGAGAAAATCAGTGAAAATAGTAATTATTGCGTTATAGTTACGTTACGTCATATTATGTCAGATAATTTACGTGTGCTATTGATATCATATATCCTTTAATAATCTATCTTATGGTCGAGTAAGCTGTGACTAAATCGGCTTTTCTATTATAGAAAATTGCTAGTCATCAGGCAGGGTTAAAAAAGAAACAACACTCGTCGAAGAATGGATGGTCCTTTTTGTCGGATCAACGACCATCTAGCACAATGGTGTAGACTAGGCTTCATCGCTATGTATGCATCTAGTTCGGTGTTTCTCCAGTATCGCTTATCAGAGGGTTTCCTAGAATGACGTCAACGAAATCAACGGTCAAGTGTCCGGGATCGAGTCATCAAGATGGAGGATATCCGCAGTGGCTTGAGCTGGAAAGGGACGGATTCCTTCTGGTCTAATTGTTCAAGATAGGTTACGCATGAATGAATAGCTCACTTTTTCTCAGATGCCCGGCTGCACAACGATCATATGAGCTCACCAGGTCATGGGACTGATGATGATGATGATGATGATGGTGCTATAGATTTCAAGCAATCAACAAATGACGTTAACAGTGCGAGAGAAAGGCCCGCGCATTGTAAAAGGAACAATAGACGATAATAGAAATGAATTAACAGGTAACACATGGTTAAACTGACAAGAACATAAGGAAACTATCAGGAAATTCAAAGCTTTGTTTCCTTTACCATCTTTTATTTATTTTTGAGAGAAAAGGGAGATAGAGAGAAGAGAGAAAGGGGAAGAAAAAGAGTGAAAATAAGAAGAGAAAACAGAAAGGCATTATGGGTATGAAGAAAACTCGAGAATGAATAAAAAGTATTGCTTCCTTTATTTCATTTTTAGTCTGAGAGAAAAGAAAGATAACGATTTTGAGACGAAAAGAGAAAGAAAAGATAATAAACAATAAATAAAATAGAAAAGTATGATAGATTGGAGGAGAATCTGAGAAAAGAATAAAGGAAATAAATACATGCTTACATTTCAGGGGGAAAGAGAAAAAGAAAAAAATAACGGTATTTGCTAAAGAAAGAAAGAAAGAAAGAAAGAAAGAAAGAAAAGATGAAGAAGAACCAAAAAGGAAGAGAGAGAGAGAGAGAGAGAGAGAGAGAGGGAGGGAGGGAGGGAGGGAATTAGGAGAAATAAATACAAAAGACAGAGAGATAGAAGAGAAAGAGAGAAAGAAGTAGAGAAGAATAAAAAAGAACATGAGAGGGAGAGATACAAAAAAGAAAGCGTTTATTTCATTTGAATAAGAAGAGAGAGAGAGAGAGAGAGAGAGAGAGAGAAATTAAGTTAGTGAATGAAAAAGAGAGAAGCAAACTGAAAGAACGATAGAACGATAGAGAGTGCGACAGACTCAAAAAAGCGAAAGAAGGGAAGGAGAAATGTCTGATTTGTTGCTATTGTAGCCATAGTCATATACGATTCCAGTCGTTGCCATGGTTATCGCAAGCACCTGTTTCCAACAGAGTCTCACCTGGCTGAATAATGATTGTGTATATTCAATCGTGCAGAACAAGAATTAAAAATATATATATATAACATTAGTATTCCTTTCTTCTTGTTTTCACTGTTTCTGTATTAAATTCAGTGTTTTAGTGCCATTTTGTATATGACTTCTACACTAAATCGTTTCACCCCATTTCTTGATGCCCTGACTTTTCTTTAATATTTTCTGATACTATTCATTGCTTGATGTGAGCTGAATAGGTCAAAGTTTTCAGTCAAGCGCACAAAAAGAAACAAAAACAACCCTTCTACAATTTGTCTTCAGTCAAGTGTGCCAAGATGAGTTTGCATTCTTCTTTTTCTACTTTGTGTCGTGTTCATTTAGGACGTGAATGATCATAAATCTCCACAACGTCCTATGCTACGTAGCTCTAAGTGTTTATTACCTTACTATTCAACGTTATCTCTATTCTACCAGCCATTTACACAAACACTTAATAGCTTAATCACTGTTTCCTTATGTCCCCTTACCTTCAATATATCTTGTGAGTGTTAAATTCTCCAAACTTAAAACTTTTCCCTTGCTTACATGCCGCGTCCTTGAATTCTCCGCATCCTTCTGTAGAACAAAATCTCTATTGACTCAACTCTCCTCTTCATCCGTGAGAAATTGCCCAGAATTCACACGCAACAGTTGAACACTCTTTTCTTTGATTTTAATGAAATTTAGGTGTTTCTTAATACCTTGTTTAACATTTTGAAGGCATATTTCACTATTCTAACAGGCTTTCGGATCTTTAAGTATTCATAATTTCACATTATATTTGGGACGTTAAATCTACTCAAATAACACATTTGTCTCATATTTTTTTTTGGGGGGGGTTGTTTATTATATTGATAGAAGGCTGATGCTAACCTCCAAGAGTGTGACTCATTGCGTCTTCTCTGTACATTTTCTATAAATAATTTCATGGTAATTGTTCTGATGAGCCTAGACTATGAATTTAAACGCAGTGCTAGATTGGCGGCAAAGTTTCATCATTTTACAATTGAAATGACTACATGTAACCGTAAGTTCTATGCTAACAGTTTCTTCTATTGTATTTCTCGTTTGTAAAACTCTCTTCCGGCTTCTTGCTTCCCAATCAATTTTGATCTTGAAAAATTTATATGCAGTGTCAATCATTATTTACTGTCTTCTTAATTCCTGATCTTTTATTGTCCTTTCTTCTTAATAGTAGTTTTTCTCATACTCTCTAACACTCAGTAACCCTTTGAATCTTAGTAGCTTCATTACCTTTCTTGGATTAAAATGATAAAGAAGTTAAATATTTACCTATTCTTATTACTTTGTCAGTGATTCAATATTATGTTTATTTTATTCCTTTTTCTATTTAATTTAGAACACCTTATATAACATATACGACGGAACTTGCACTAGCTTAATTCGGCTCTGAAGCAAAATGTGTAAAATCAAAACCATTTTTTATTTTATTTTAGTGCCTTTTACGTTTTTGGCCGTAAAACATTTCACGACATGTCTCTGCAAGAGAACGAAAAAAAAAAAGAACTTGGTGGAAATACTGTCTAAAACCATAAATCAGATAATTTCTTTCTTGAATAAATATCACATTTTACAAACAGTTGATGAAAACTGTTATTTTGATATTATTTACATTCATAGGTAGATAAGACACCATTTAAAATCATTCTTTTTCTGTGTGGAGATTACATTTTGCAAACAAATTAAGAATTCACACTATTGACATTGTTTGGACAGTTGGCCTCATTCACCACGTTTCAGCCGTAGTAACATCCGATCTTTTTCAAGTGAGATTTGTTGAACCGAAGCTTTTATTCAGTGGACTAAATAAAGGTTTGAAATTCCAACAAATATCACCAAAACGTCGTGAATATAGTAATAAAGATGAGGACAACCGTCCCAATAATGTCAATAGTGTGAATAGTTACATTACTTCATCGAAAAAATATAGACACATTTAAGAATCCATTGACCTTAAGACAAATGCTTCAATTCTAAATTTGAGGGTTTCTTATTGTAACACCAAAAGGATAAATTATAGCGAGATTTCCGTTAGCACAGTAGAATTCAGTCAGTCAGTTAAGTGTCATACGTGATACATGCTTGGGTGATCATGTCTCGAAAGAGACATAAATGACTGGGCAGAAGATTATACTGCAGTAGGTTGCCATTGCTTTCTGCAGACAGGTTGCCAGCTAAGGTTATAGAACCCAATCTGTCCTGTTATTTAACCCATAACTGGGGGGAAGTGACGGATTAATATCTTTTCCAAGGGTATTTGCGCGTAAGTGAATGCAAAGAATTCAACTGGAATTCGAACTCGGTTACCCGATTTGTCGTTCCGAGGCGATATCCACTGCACCAAAATGCACATGTTTATTTCTATGTTTATTAAAATAAAAGAGTAAAAACGGCTTAGTATAGCGAAACGTTTGTCAGCGCAGTATCGTCAAAGAATAAATCATTTCCAGTTCTATGAGCAACTTAATAGTAGACTATGAATAAAGAATATCGGCATAGGTAAATATTTGAAATATTATAAAAGGTCATATTTTGCCCTACTGTCACTGAAAGAACACATATATACATTTTGACTCCAATAAAATAATTACTGCATCATTGGACAGTTAAGTAATTTGTGATGATAGAACAAATAAGAAATTTATAGTAGGTGAATGTATTGTCGGGAGTTAAAGAAGCCCTCTAGGTATGGATCTGTGTAGATATGAATATATATATATATATATATATATATATATATATATATATATAGTTTATAAAGGTAAACTCAACACGTCATAATAGTTATAAACTATAGTTCATTTCAATGAGTTTAAACAACTCATCTCATTATTTATAATTTTAATTCATATTAGAATATTTTGTAGGTATAAAAACCAAGATCAATACATTAGTTTGAAGGTGAAGCATTGATTAATTTCTATTTTATTTTAATATTTATAAGTTTGATTTATAATTAATAATACATATTTATTAGATTGATTCAGGTAGAAAGTGCGAGAGGAGAAACTCTTAGAGTAGAAGTGGCGATATCACAGTCATGAAGATATACCTAGGAAAAGAAAAATAGACAAAGAAATTGAATAAATTAGAAGTACTCAATGAACTGTCCAGGATAGCAAATGTTAGGACTAGAAAAGGCAGAAAATTCAAAAGAAAAATACAAAATTAGGAATGAAAATGACAATACAACTGAAAGCTCAAAATATCTATGAGTTTTGAAAAAATCAAGATTCTACAGACAGAACAAAATCTTTCAAACCTACGCGAAGAATTTTTACAGAGAAATAGACAAACAAAAATTCAAGTTACAACCTCTCCCCACAAAATGAAAGAGGTTATACAGTTCTGAGAAAAATATGGACTTGTCCTAAAGAACATAACAAAGAAACAAATTGGATTGCGCAAGAACTAGAACGGATGAAAAATAAACCATAACAAGCATGAGCGGCAATCACAGATGATTATTTTGAATGTACGCTTAAAAAGCACATAACTGGAAATATCCAGGAATAGATAAAATATCTAACGTTTGGCTTTATTATCTGCATACGATACACAAAAGCCAGCCAAAGAACTTCAAGAAATGGTCAATAATCCTACTACAATTTCTGCATGGGTAACCAAATGAATTACCTTCCTTACAGCCAAAAATGTTGACACAAATGTCCCCAAAATTTACAAATGAATTACATATCTTCCTAATATTTACAAACTCTTTGTATCTATTCTGACAAAACAGTCATATTTCTCCTTAGAAACACTGACATTCAACACCGTTGTGAGGATTAATTGATAAAAAAAAAAAAAAAAAAAAAAAAAATGTCTTCTTAGAATCTTTCACATTTTCCCTGATCACGTATACGTCGTCTCTTGGCGTTGTGTTTCTTTTCCGACCGCATTTTCTTTTATGTTTTGGACTGATGGATCCAATTTGTTTCTTGACCTTGATGACACGACTGGCAGTTGAAAGGCTGACACCAACAATATCCGCGATCTCTATATAAGTCTTGCCAGTGTATTCGTGCAGCGTTACAATTTTCGTACGCTTCCTTGGAGTAACGTTTTTCACAGAAATAGCCATAGGACAACTAATCGACAGTCGAGGCATAAAAATCTGATGCCACAATATTTTTCAAGGTCAAACAAATTTTTATCATATACCCTTGAAATAGATTCATATTATTGCACATTACTGCAAATGGCCTAATCTGAGGAAAAAATTAAAATCGATTACACCCTGTCACTACAGTGGGTCTAAAACTGATCTTATATTGAAAGAAAGGAAACTAAATCAGTTGTTTCAATTAATTTGCACAAGGGTGTATCTCTTGAACAAAAAGGATGCAAACATGATAGAATGATATTGGAAAACTGCTTCAATACAAATTAAAATCTCGGTACTACCTGAATAGATGACCGTAAGGAATTCGATAGCGTACCCCATTCCTAGAGCTTAAAGTCTTTAAATATATACAAGGTATCACTCGTCGTCATCGATTTAATCAAACGAAGTATATCGATATGGAAAACAACATTTTATCATAATCATATAAACGGAATCTATAAGTCTGGTGAAAAAAACATCAACAGAGGAATATTTCAAGGTGACGCTTTGTCTCCCTTAAGATTTTGTATATCACTAATAGCATTAACCAGCGAACTTGACAGAATAAAATATGGTTATAAGATATCACAAAAGATAATAAGCCATCTATGTTATATGGATTACTTGTTGTATGCTAGGAATAACAGTGATCTGGAAGGTCTCCTGAAAACAGTAAAATGATTCAGTGATAACATTGAAATTGAACACATTTTGAATAAATGTCCTAACACCACAGTTTTACGAAGGTCATTCTAACAAACCTTCTGCATTAGCTTAAATCCTGGGATAACACTAAAAAATTTAGAGCAAGAAGAAACTTTAAGTACCTTGGTGTAAATGAAGGTGTAGGAATTCATCATAAAAATGAAAGAAATGGTGCAAAAAGAATACTCTAGAAGGGTGTGTCTGATATTAAGAACTGAACTGAATTCTTAGAACATAATTATGGCTATTAATAGCCATGCCATCCCAGTGGTTCAATATAATTTCAACATCTTGAACTGGACTCTAAATGACATCAGAGGAATGGATTATTAGACAAGAAAGTCTCTTTTTAAGCATAACACGCATCATCCAAATGCTGATGCAGAGCGTCTGTGCATACTTCATAAAGAAGGTGGAAGAGGACTTATTTACTTAGAATTGTCATACAAGATAACAACTATTGATTTACATCTGTGAAAATAACAAAGGACTGAATGGCACAATTAGTCAAACAATACGAAAATAGAAAGAAAATACACTGCTCCAAAAAATTAGAGGAACACTTCGAAAACATACCAGATCTAAACAGAGGAAAAATGATCTCGAATATCTTTCCTTATAATAAGTAGGTGATGTATTAGTAACAAAATGATGCCACATAATTTGATAAAAATGAAAATGATCACCCTATAGAGGGTGGAAATCAAAGACACCCAAAAAATAAAAGTGAAAAAATTATGCAGCAGCCTGGCCCACTTTTCCAAAATGTCATTTAGAAACTCAAAATGATTCTCAGTAGTTTGTGTGGCTCCCACGTGCTTGTACGCATGCCTGAGAACGTCGGGGCATGCTCTTAATGAGACGACGGATGGTGTCCTGGGAGATCTCCTCCCAGATCTGAACCTGGGCATCACTGAGTTCCTGGACAGTTTAAGGGGCAACCTGGCGTTACTGGATGGACCTAAACATAATGTCCCTGAGATGTTCTATTGGGCTTAGGTCAGGTGAACGTGGGGTCCAGTCAATGGTATCAATCTATTCATCCTCCAGGAACTGCCTGCATACTCTAGCCACATGACGTCGGGCATTGTCGTGGACCAGGAGGAACCCAGGTCCCACTGCACCAGCGTAGGTTCTGACAATTGGTCCAAGGAATTCATCCTGATACCTAATAGCAGTCAGTGCGCTATTATCTAACCTGTAGAGGTCTGTGTGTCCATCCAGGGATATGCCTCCCTAGACCATCACTAACCCACTACCAAACCGGTCATGCTGAATAATGTTGCAGGCAACATAACGTTTTCTACGGCATCTCCAGACCCTTTCCTGTCTGTCGCATGGGCTCAGATTGAACCTGCTCTCATCGGTGAAGAGCACAGAGCGCCAGTGGCGTATTTTCCAATTCTGGTGATTTATAGCAAATGCTAATCGAGCTCTACGGTGCTGGGCAGTGAGCACAGAGCCCCCTACAGGACGTCGGGCCCTTAGGCCACCCTCATGCAGCCTGTGGCCTGCTGGAGTTCATTTTGTAGGGCTATGGCAGTGCTCGTCCTGTTCCTCCTTGCACAAAGGCGCAGATACCGATCCTGCTGCGGGTTTAAGGATCTTCTACGGCCCTGTCCAGCTCTCCTGAAATAATTACCTGTCTCCTGGAATCTCCTCCAATCTCTTGATACTGTGCTGGGAGACACAGCAAACTTCTTGAAACGGCACGTATTGATGTTCCATCCTGGAAGAGCTGCACTACTTGTGCAACCTCTGTAGCGTCCAGGTACCGCACCATGCTATGTGAGAAATATATTCACATAGCTTAGCGCTTAAGCAGTGAAAGGAAATTATCAAACATAACAAGACATACCTGGTATAGAAAAAACAATTTATTTGTCTTGCAAAAATATGCTGAATTTTGCTGCTACAGTGTAGCTTGGTATAGTCTCTTTTCTCTGCTTAGCTTGGTATAGTATCCTCCGTCTAGGAGTGGGATGAAAAAGACACAAGGAACTGCGATCCGCGACGTACAGGAACTTACTTCTGGGTCAGCTTCTTTCACAGTTTCTTATCTTGGTATAAGATGATAGTGCTTAGAGAATTTATCTCTAGGAAGGCAAGGCTTTGCCCATAGGGTATCCTTTTTAAGGTAAGAAGGGTAACAAGAGATTTTCTCTGTTACAAAGTTGTGGCATTAGCCTAAAAGATTACAAAGAATTGGTAAGATGGTCTCGATATAGCGAGACAAGTGGGCGACAATTTAGGCCCTGCTGCAACAAAAATCCGGAGCGGCGCAATACGTCCGATACTGTTCGTGCTAGCTGAAAAAAGGAGTGAACAAAACCATCAGAAAAAAAACATAAAACCTCTGGTAAAGCCCGCCTAAAGTTCAAAACGAGGTTCGGGTTAAATCAGCCAATCAGGAGACCCGTTACATCTGTAAATTTCCGACAGCTATCAACAGAGATGTTGATCCAAGACAAATGAAAAACTACAGCAGTAGAAAGTCAGTCAGTAAAAAATCAACGAAAAGAGATGAGAAGGGAAAATAAGTACCAGTGGACTCAACCATTCCTGTTTTGGGGGTGTTTCATTGTTGCCCATCTGAAACACCTGTTGTTGATTTCATTAACAACAAAGTAGCTGAAACTGATTAACAAACCCCTCTGCTACTTAACTCACCAGATCAATATCCCAAAAGTTTGACTAGTAGTTTGCTATACTCTGATTCAAAAGTGTTCCTCTAATTTTTTTGCGCTGTGTATATTAAATCATGAAAGAAGTTTGTAAATACAAACGCGATTTACATTTAGTAGATTCTGTAGAAAACTAAAACAGACCCAAGAATCAACTGTTGTAGCAAAAAGCATGAAAAATAAAGCCAAGAATAAAACTCTTGAACAAATGAAAAAGGTGGCAAGATAAATCTCTGCATGGCCAATGACCAGAACGTGCTAATAAAGTGGATGTCGATAAAGTTGATATTCATCGATGTTTACGAGGATCTGGATTAAAGGCTTAAACGGAAGGCTTTATTCTTGCAGCGCAACACCAGAGACGTTCACTAGAAACTTTCAGGCAAATATCATACATAAAAGTGATGATCCAAAATGCAGATTCTGTGACAAATATCGGGAAACCATACACCATCCAATCATAGGGTGTTCTGTACTTGCTCGAAATGAATATAAAAATCGTCACGATAGAGTGGGGAAATATTTACACTGGACAATATGCAAACACATTGGAAAAGATGTTAACAAACATTCGAATGAACATCAACAAGCATCGGTTACAAAAAAAGATGATATCAAAATTTTATGTGATTATACAATCTTTACAGAGAGGAAGATTAAAGCAAATAGGCCCGGCATAATTGTCAAAAACCGAAAAGAAAAATCTTGTCTACTTATTGATATGGCTTGCACGGTAGACTGTAACATAGCAACCAAATAATCTAAAAAAATCTTTCGAAGTATAGAGAGCTAGGAATCAAAATAGAAAAAAATGGAGAAAATGAAAACGAGAATAGTACCAGTCGTAATATGTGCACTCGGAATGATAAAACAGCAAGAGGATAACACATTGGAAAAAATCCCTGGAAATTATAATTTAAGAGAGAAAAATGTCTTGATAAGTGCAGCCCACGCATTAAGAAGAAACTTTTCAATGTACCACTAGTAATGTTTTAGGAGTTAGAAAAACAATACATGAACTTTTTTTTATCATAGTCTCAACCCAAGCAAGGCAATACTGCCACTGGTGTGTAGTCAGTCAGTTAGTTAAATGCCATTTGCGATACACACTTAGGCGATCATGTCTTGAAAGAGACATGACTGACTGGATTATCCCGCAGTAGGTTGTCATTACTTTCTGCGGTAATTTACGACGAGCTGATAGCAAATATATCCAGTTTTTATTTCTTCTCAATGAATAATGATCGTCACCTGAATTATAAGTTGCAGCTCAATCGTTAGAGCATTAGATAACTCTTTAAGAGTTTCGAACCTTTTTTAACTAGTGGGTGGTTGCTGGTTTTAATACGTGTTCATTTTAAAGAGAATACTTACGCCAAATGCATGTAAATTGTCATTCAGACCTTTAACCATTGATCGCAATTTTTATAGTCTGATACAAGAACATGGGCCTTTAAGTTTTAAATTTAAAAAAATCGTCCATGTCTTTAGGGGAGGCATTAAATAAAATTAATAGTTGTTCACTGTAAGGGTATTTTTCAGCGTTCCATGTTGCTACCGAATGTAACGTGGGATTCTAACGTAGGACGCTAAGAATATCATGGACTGAACATGTGATCACCAACCAAGTTTTAAAGAAAATGATAAAAAGAACACTTTTTTTACGGTGATATTCCCACTGTACAAGTCACTCGGGGTAGATAGTTACAAAGTAAGAGACACAGTTTTATGTGGATATACAAGAGAGATAACGGTTAATGCGAGGCTTGAACAGGTTAAGATTGTAGTGATCGGTAAGCAGCTTATTGGGAATCGATTCCACAGATCAGCAGTTCGTAAGAACATGCTGCTCAGGTGGAACGTAGATCTTACCAATGGAATATGAAGGGAATGAGAGTAGTTCGCTACAATGTGCATGGAATGGTTAGTCTTAGATGTGAAGGTTAGAACTGGTAGAATTAAGGAATGTAGGTCGTGTGAACAATTTCCATATAAAATAACGATAAAGCAGGAGAGACATGTAACGTTTTGTTTGTAGGAAAGGGAATATAGGATGGAAAATTGTCATCCCCGAGGAGACTCTTTTGGGCTCTGTCAAGACTGGAAAGTGTAGACTGATGAGATTCTTCCCATTTATGGTATCAATATTCGATTTTTGGTCTTATCTGGCTCTTGTAAAAGTAGTGGATAGCACAGGACGTCAAGGTATTACTCAAGTGTTTTAAGGAAACTACCATTTTCCAGCATGTTTAGCGATGGATTGTATTTATGAGCTCCACTTAAGGTTTGGGTTGAATTTATGACCCAATAAGCGCTCGAGGCATGTGGCCTCCATGAGATAACATCCATTCGTTGTAACTGGGGATAATTCATGGTCCGATCAGCGATAATGAAATGTAACTAGGTTATTTTTCGAGGTATTGAATATAACCAGCTAATTTTCCTCCACTGAAATATTAGAGCTAAATCAAAGGAGAAAGCATCTACCAATCTGTGGTCATCTAGAGTTTCGGAGGAGCATGCGTATACTGTTACATCATCAGCATAGATATTCACAAATGAAAAATAAGAGAGTTGGTTCGAGAAGCGACCTCGGCGTTGATTCATAGGGCCTCAGATGTGGTCATCTAGAGTTTCGGAGGAGCATGCGTATACTGTTACATCATCAGCATAGATATTCACAAATGAAAAGTAAGAGAGTTGGTTCGAGAAGCGACCTCGGCGTTGATTCATAGGGCCTCAGATGTGGTCATCTAGAGTTTCGGAGGAGCATGCGTATACTGTTACCTCATCAGCATAGATATTCACAAATGAAAAGTAAGAGAGTTGGTTCGAGAAGCGACCTCGGCGTTGATTCATAGGGCCTCAGATGTGGTCATCTAGAGTTTCGGAGGAGCATGCGTATACTGTTACCTCATCAGCATAGATATTCACAAATGAAAAGTAAGAGAGTTGGTTCGAGAAGCGACCTCGGCGTTGATTCATAGGGCCTCAGATGTGGTCATCTAGAGTTTCGGAGGAGCATGCGTATACTGTTACCTCATCAGCATAGATATTCACAAATGAAAAGTAAGAGAGTTGGTTCGAGAAGCGACCTCGGCGTTGATTCATAGGGCCTCAGATGTGGTCATCTAGAGTTTCGGAGGATCATGCATATACTGTTACATCATCAGCATAGATATTCACAAATGAAAAATAAGAAAGTTGGTTCGAGAAGCGACCTCGGCGTTGATTCATAGGGCCTCAGATGTGGTCATCTAGAGTTTCGGAGGAGCATGCGTATACTGTTACCTCATCAGCATAGATATTCACAAATGAAAAGTAAGAGAGTTGGTTCGAGAAGCGACCTCGGCGTTGATTCATAGGGCCTCAGATGTGGTCATCTAGAGTTTCGGAGGAGCATGCGTATACTGTTACCTCATCAGCATAGATATTCACAAATGAAAAGTAAGAGAGTTGGTTCGAGAAGCGACCTCGGCGTTGATTCATAGGGCCTCAGATGTGGTCATCTAGAGTTTCGGAGGATCATGCATATACTGTTACATCATCAGCATAGATATTCACAAATGAAAAGTAAGAGAGTTGGTTCGAGAAGCGACCTCGGCGTTGATTCATAGGGCCTCAAATGACTGGATGTTAACAATTATCTAAAGGGACTTACCCGTTAGGAAAGCTTTTATAACTGAGAAGACTTTTCCAGTTATTTCACAGCTAGAGACCTTGTGCAGCAATCATTTATTGAATCATTTATTCAAGCACCTTTGAATTATCTAATTCTATAGTCCTTGAGACATATTTGTTGTCTCGTGCCTCCCTGAATCTATGAGTAACGGAAGTCAGGAGAGCTGTTGTGGATCAGGCCGATCGAAACCCGAACTGTTTGTCGCTCAAGTGGTTGTTACTATTTACCTGATCAACTTGTTTATTATAGGTTCAAAGAGTACGCAAATGGGGAGACTGATAGGTCTATACTGAGAGGGGGGTTGAGCACTTACCTACTTTTTTAAAAACCGGGTATACGCTTGACATGTTCCACAGTCTTGAGAAGGATTCTTCAAGCAGCTGTTAAATAATTTTGATAAGATCGGGGTTAGTTCCGGGTTGATATTCTTGAAGACAACTACTGGGATTTTTAGAATCAGAAAGAGTTTAAATTTACAGAGCTCATAACAAGGTAAGAAGTCTTGAATTTGACATTCGCAGGACATATTGAAGGCAAGATAGATACAACGTGTAACATACCTAACAACCTTGTGTCAATGGATGGCAGAACAAAGATTAGACGAGATAGCAAAATAGAAAAACCTTACTCAAAACTTCAGAGAGCAAAAAGTAGTAGAGAGCCATGATCACCTAGGTACTGAAGGGACATGATAAAAAAAAGAGGTAGAAGAAATTTTTCATATGCTTCCTTCCTGATAAGGAATGATTGATAAATTGCTGATAAGATTTTCAAGATTAGATCAACTGAAAATCGAGCACCGGTATAAGTGGATGAACAGAATTGAGTGGCACAGTTATAAAACAACACACATTTTTGGATGAGCGTTGTTGGGTAGTAGATATCGGCTTGGAACGAGAGCTCAGAGAGCCGAGTTCGAATTCCAGTTGAATTCCTTGGATTCCCTTGCGCGCAAATATCCCTGAGAAATGTATGAAACCGTCTCTTCTCCCTCACATATTGCTTATCTGAAAAAAAACCCGACGATTAGAGATGCTTAAATAATTCAATGTTGATTAAGGCCTCTAGATGTTTTTACAAAACTGATAGAAGGCTAAGAAATGGTTAGAGTGATCTTCTGAGTTCTTAAAGACTGGAGCAACAGATGATTCTTTTAGCCAGAAAAACAAGTGGCGGCGCAGCATCTATTATACAGTTTCCCATGCTTTGTTGGGATGCAGGTTAGAGATGATAGCAGAGACCATAGAAGAGGTTATATGCAGAAACTCAGTTCTAGAAAGAAAGTTAGGCAAGGATACTTCAGATGAGTGAAGAGTAGAATTTAAGAAGAATTTGCGTGTGAAACATCCAACTTTGTTAACACTTCAAATTTATTGAAGAGAGGAGGAACAGAAAACTTACACTTATTTAATACAGACCCGCCAGTAAGCACTCTAGCCAAAGTTGTTAGATGCAACAAAGATTTAGCTCCTTCAAGGACACGTTTACATATTACATATTACGTGCATCTGTTGCGGCACGAGTTGTCACGCTGGTATAGCCGAACATAGTGGTTACTGTAGACTATAGCTTCAGAACATGCTAGTGTGAACCATGGAGAAGATAAAGAATTAATAAATTTATCTTTTATCAGAAATTTTTATTACTTCAAACATTATCATATTGGATACGCGTATTTGAAATAGACGTCTCATTTTTATTTTAATTTCAACAGGATATATTGCATCTATCGGCTTGCACATTCTAAAAATCTTAATAAACAAAATGTGCTCTTCAGTAGGGTTAGAATTAATATATTTATTTTAAACTAACATTTTATTACTTCAACCTCTATTATAGTGGATATTCGTATTTGAAATAGATGTTCTATTTTGCCATTGCTGTAAAGCACGTCTGATCAGTTGATAGGTGCTCCTAAAAAGGAAGACGTATGTTCAATCCCTAAAAAAGTGTACAATTTGTTATTAAAAGTACGTCGATATACATAATATACCGTTTAAATCAAATATGACAATGCTGCATCTACGAGTATACGTTATAATAATGTTTAATTTTATATCTATGCTCTCTCGCCCGTCGTTTGAGTACTATGGAGAAATGGTAGACTTTGACAACAGTAGCTACTCACCGCTATTTACACATCGTTTATTCAGCAATGAATTTGAACACTCTGGGCTACTGGCGTGTGTTTACGTCGTGTATATAACACGCTAAAATCTACCTTTCTCTACCGAGCGCCCATAGCTTAGAGGTAGAATCGCTGACTGATGTCAGTTCGATCAGGTTTCAGTCTAGAAGCAATCGAATGTCGAACTGTAATAATGAAATGTAATGTGATACAGCGAAATAGGACTCTCCGCGTATAAATATATGTATATATCCCCTGCACCCACAACCCAGTGAGAAGCACAGATAGCAGTTGACTAAAGAAAAGAACAAGGCGATGCTGGACTAATGACAGCAGAAATTAGACAGGGAGATCGCTGGCCTTGTCCACGGTCATGGCGAGAGAGAGAGAGGGAGAGAAGACTGGTAAGAATTGATGCAGTTGCCCAGGATGGGAAGAAGCAAACATGCAAGAACATATATGTATGTATATGTATTTGCATGTCTGCTTATATATATATATATATATATATATATATATATATATCAGTCAGTTACGTGCTATACGTGATACACGCTTTGACGGTCATGTCTCTTTCGATCCATGACTGATTAAGCAGAAAATTTTCCCGAAGAAGGTTGCTGTTTCTTTGTGCCTACCGCACAAAGGTTGTCAACCAAGTTTATACAACTCAATCTGTCTTGCTATTCAACCCATAGCTAGAGGGAGAAGAGAAGGATTCATACTTTTCCCGTATATATATATATATATATATATATAGTAAGTAGCTAACCTAGAGAGCCAATGAACTTTTCACCAAGTTTGCTCTACTTATGTATTGAGCGCTTTGCGTGTTATGTTACTCGTCTTGGAGTTTTTTCTTTCGACTAGTACTTTGACTAATGTTCAAGTGCTTAGTTCGTTTCTTTTTTGTTTCCATTTTTTCCCCTCCGCGTTTATACTCGGTGGGTTTTTCGAGAGGTGTTCAACGACAAATTTATATATATATATATATATATATATATATATATATATATATATATATCGCTTTTGTAATAAGGAAGCGTTAATTTCGAACAACATTTTTTCCGGTTCTCTATTATTTAAAGGTGGTGAATATTAATTATACCTACAGAATATTATACAGTGAAAATTTCAGATCAAATTTCAACTGAAACTACGTGTCAGGATACGGATTAATCGATCATTTCTTTCAACATTCTAATACGCTTTGTATTAAGTTTTAGACACTAATATTGTCTTTGGATTGTTTCATGAGGTGATAAATACCAGTAAGGTCATGCCAGAACGACATCTGTTTATGCCAAAATGCAAATTGCATTTGAAATTTGAAATTTCATATAATTGTTTGCGAAAAGAAGACAAAAGCTGACAGCTGTCACTTTCAACAGCCGTGGAGATAAACACGTGTGAACTGAATAACGTTTGTTGTTCTTCCATCTCCGACAAACTGTTTCCTTGAATTTAGTCAACCATGCTTCGGTGCCGCCAATAAACAAAGAGGAACACCTCTTTTGATCGATCTAGTTTCTTTATTTCCCACTGTATTATATCCGACGTAATAACATTGTAATTTAATTACTTATTTTAACTGAACCAGGAAATTGTTCTCCGTAGCAAAGGGTATCAAAATGATTTCATCTTTTGCAGATCTTTATTTCAAAGGTTATTTTATGTATACATATATAAACTATTATTATTATAATTATTATTATTGTTAGAGTCAGTGCGTACTACAGTTGAATCCCCCAGATTGGGGGCCCCAGACAATGCTTGTGATCCTCGCTATCTTATCAACATTTTAATTTTTTATCTGCATTTACATACGTTTAAATTAACCTAAGCATTACTGACTCTTAAAGGAAGAAAAAATTTCGCGGATTTTGACGTAATTCTAGGTTCTTTTTTTTCTCTCGTCCAAATCCGTGAATTTGTTTTGCGTATGTTAAGTCTCGAAAAAACTCAATATAATATTAACTACTTTTTATCCATAGTGTTGAATGTGTTAAAATTATTCAACTTTTTAACAAGAAAAGTCTCAAGTTGATTCTAAAGATTTCCGCTCAGCATTATTGATTTATCTAAAATAGAATTATATATTATGACATTTCTATCATTTTTATTTAGATACATTGTAACTACTTTCAATTTTTCTAGTTGAATTGTTCACTTACATTGCATATGATCCATAACTGCACACAATTAGGTTCTTCTTCTTCTATGTGCCCTGTTCCTTCAGGACGTAGGCGATCATGGATCTCCACGTCTCCCTATCCCTTGTGGCTCTTAGTATGTTTGTTCCTGTTGCTCCTGGCAACCCCCGTTCCGTCATCCACCTGATCAGACCCTGCAAATATGTTATCTGCTGCCTTCCTCTGTCTCTCCTTCCTTCTACCTGACCAGTCAGTATCAGGTTCTCCAGGCTCTCCTTCCTCATTGCATGTCCCAGGAACTTTAGTTGTCTCTTCCTGATGCTCAGCATCAATTTCCTTTTTGTTGCCATTCTTTTTAACACCTCGTCGTTGCTTGTATGCTCAGTCCACGATATGCGTAGCATCCTTCTGTAGAACCACATTTCGGCCGCTTCCAGTTTTGTCTTCATTTTCGATGATTAGGTTACAATTGAATAAAATGTGTATTTTATATGAATACAACCTTATAAACGTTGAGATGTAATAGTATGCGAGTTCCATATTATAGATTCGGTGGGCTCCGTGTCTTAGATTCGGTGGGGGCCCACAAGACCTTTGTACAGACCCTAATTATTCTTCTTATTATTAAACGTCATACACGACATACCATTATCAGTACCATTTAGCTATACTTTTTCTTTCGGGTATTATGATGACTGATATAATATTGGGATTTTGTCAATAGTGAGGTTTTATTTTAAACTTGTACTTGAAGTTATTGAAGTTGCTCACAGAAATCAGGAATCAGAAGTGAATGAAACATATCTAACCATACTGACTAAAATTGGTTTCTATATGTCCTAGAAATTTCAAATATCTCTTTCTGATTTTAAGCACAAATGTCCGTTTTGATTCATATTTTCCTTAAATGTCCTCGTTATTTACACGCTCCGTTCATATAATTCACAGCATCCTTCTGTTGCCTCAAATTCCCTCATCACCAGTGTGGCAACTGTCCAGCTTTTCCTGGTGTATAGCCCGATAAATATTATATAGCATGGCTGAGGTTTTTTCCTTCTAGTGAAATCTGCCCGTTTCTTAATTAAAACTTTGAAAGACCCCTTTAAAGAATGTATTAAAAACTCCGAGTCTACTGAATACATCGATAGTTATATATTACTAGCAGTATAGCCCGGCGTTGCTCGGGTGTAATGAAAACTTTTATATATATATTATCGATTTTCTGCACTATTGTAAGAACTGCAACCTTGAAACATCTGAATATCGTTTCTCATGTCTTTGTCTATGAGTGTAGCAAATTTGATTAAAATCGGACCACTCCTTCTATAAATCTATTTTTTTCGATTATCGATTTTCGATATTTATCGGGGGTACCTCGACACAAAACCTAGCTAAAAACACTGGCAGACGCTTATAGTACAACTGTGTAAATTTTGAAGAAAATCGGTTCAGCCGTTTCGGAGTCTATAGGTAACGGACACACACACACACACACACACACAGACAAAGTTCCATTTATAGATAAGTTTAGATGTCATATTTTTCTCAGTATCCTTCGGCAGAGATACATCCCTGCTCCTTCATGTTTTTTTTCATCTGCCATGAAATGATCGGAGGTTAACTGTCCCATCCGAGGATTGATGTGGCATATCAGTGAAGCACTATCATGCTTCAAACGAAAATTTCCTTTCTTTTAATATTGTGTTTAATTCTTACGAGATCCTCGTCCATACTTGCCGACAATTTTCCCGTCTAGTTCATTTCCTATTTTATCATTTAGATCTTCTGTGATGATGGCAATATTCTGCAGTTTGCATGAGTGTTAGCGTAATCAACTGCTGTGGAAATTATCAATTACCTCTTCAGTGCTTCGTATCGCTTGTGCTTATACGACTATAATGAACTTATTTGTACGACCTCACTCCAACCTTAACGTAAGCAATTATGCCATAGCGTTGTCTCATCTGGATTATCTTTTCTTGGCTTTTCACTCAGAACTGAGTTTATCCTCTAAAATAGGCGCATTACTTCTCCCCGGATTTCTGCTATATTCTCTAAAGTTGACCCCCCAAAGAATATGGACTCAATAAATTTTCCCCTTTAACTTGCTACTGTTATTTCCAAGATATACAATAAATACCTAGCTGTTTCTTGCTTTCTAGCTTGTTGAAAATCATATTCTGTGGTTTTTCTTCATAAGAACTCAAGCGAATTATTTGATTCTTCGAATTATCGACATATTAGTTTTCTACCACTTTTTGATAATATGCTAGAGGCTCTAACCAACTCTTAATTAGTTAAGTATCTTACCTTGCCCAGTATTTTATCAGACAAACAAAATATCTTTTGCTTTACAAGGTCAACGACAATTATTGCTGAAAGGGTCTGTAAATTTTAAATAAGTCCGGTGAAACTCTGATTATTGCCTTAGATATCTCGAAGACATTTGGCAAGTTGACGCATCTTTTTCACAAGTTAAAATGATTTTTTTCTGGTCAAATTTTTTATTTGATTTAATCTTTCTAATCAAATCGCGAAATGGAAGTTGTCTTGAACAGCCACAATTTTAGGTCTTTCTCTATTGATGATGGCGTTCCCCAGGCTTCTATCTCCGAGATCATTTTGATCGAACTTTTTATCAATGACTTTTCTGATGTTATCAGTTGTCGAGTTTATATATACATATCTATTATGTAATTATTTACTGTCGACTTAATGAAAGGTCAGGATGGTTCAATACAGTTAAATTGGTAGCTGATCTAAAAATTGACATGCAATCTATTGTTAACTGGGGCAAAAAATAGCTTGTTAATTTTAACGTTTTGTTTTTTTCCTCATATCCTCCCAAATACAGTAACCGTTTCTGTCTCAGTAATTTTACTACCAAGTTTAGGGTAATATATATATATATATATATATATATATATATATATATATATATATATATATTACATGGAAAATGCGCACATTAAAAGTAATATTCTTAAGAATTTTATTCAAATTTTATTTTTAGCTGCAATATTTTAAATAAGAACAATCTTATTTTTTACTTCACTAAAATATCTCGTCCTTTAATTTTCCAGATTTAATAACTTGTCCCGTTCTTTTCCAGGTTTAATATAATCTTAAGAATATTACTTTTCATGTACGCATTTTTTCCTGTAATCCGTAATTTTTCCAGGCATTGCTATTAATCTAATATAAATTTAATGCTGAAAACCGCATTCAAAAATATTAAAAAGAAATAAATTAATATGCAATTGATTAATAAAAAAACAATTAAAAATTGATTATTTATAAATAATTCTGATAATCAATTCTGATATAATGTTAAGTAATAACCTAAGTTTGATTGTTTAAAATGATAAAAGATATCAGAATTTAAATTTTGAAAATCGCATGCAAAAATATTAAACAGAATTAAAGTTATAAAGAATAAAATTTATTATTAAAAGAGTTAGTCACTCACTCACTTATGTACTTATGTAGTTAGTCTCCCTTTTTGGACTTCAGGTAAATTCCGATAGAGACTAACTCAAAGGAATTCAATGCTAAATTTATTTATTTTATTTAACAGAGTAATATTATCTAAAAATGTTTTTAGATATTCTACAGTTTCATGGGTAAATACATATTTCTCAGCCAAAACATTGCTTCTCGTCAGACCCAAATGATACAACAGTTAATATTAAAAGTTCTCGAGAAAATAATCACATACAGCCACTCACGTACCCATATCGAGAATAGTTATTTTTAACGGTAATCTACGAAAAACATGTCTTCGCCCATTCAAAAACAAAAGAAAGAAAAATAAAAATATAGAAAAAAACATAAACGGAAAATAGAAAAAGAGAAAGAAAAAGAAAAGGAAAAAGAAAGGCGGACGAACAGTATAAGGAGAAAGGAAGTTAAAGTTAAAGTTACCTTCTTAGATCGACACTAGCGTCTATTGCAATTCATCTGCTTTCTTAGAAAAACATGACATGGAAAGTTAACATTAAAAAATAAATAGTAAATCATATTTTTTAATACAAATAAAAATATAACCACTGGTAGTATTATGGTATAAATATAGTTATAATAATTTAAAAAGATATACGAAAATGATAAATAGTCATCATGCCTTTGTAAAATAGTTTTGGCAAATTCAAGCCTGGATTTTAAATGACGTTTTTTTTATCAATGGAGTTTTCGCGAGAAAGGCGAGATTTTAATTGTTGTCGGTAAAGTTCAGAACTTATGGTCCTCTTGCATACGCGAAAGTGTCATTTTTTACTCGCCGTACTATTTTCCGTGAACATTTTTGTGATATTTTGCGTGGTGCACCTGTTCTTGGCATATTTTCATGAGTATCGAAGGTTTTCCATTTCTTAATTATGTACCCAGCAATGCTCACAGGCATACATAGGTCTTTAGAAATCTTACGATAGCTTTTATTTATTTATTTGTTTTTTTTTGCTTTATGTGCAGAAATAATTCGATCTTTAAGATTTTTCGGCAGCTCTCTTTGCTTTAGCATACTTGCAGTACAGTTAGTGCGACGTCTTGGGATAAACTAACCATCAAGGCAGCTAACACCTTTAAGTAATGCACGTTCTAGACTATTCTATAAAATTCTAACACATTCGAGCATGAAATATACTCAAAACATTAATTTTCAACATAATTTCGGAACTGTCTAAATAATTTTTTCACTACCTGTTCTAATAATTTGTATATATGATATGTATATACGTGTCAAATAATTTATTTTTGCTGTTTATTTGCATTTATAATTGTTTCACGAATATACTGTGATCTCTAGACAATGCTTTTCTTTCAATATATGATTCTAAATCCATTTTTTACTATCCAAATACTTGTTTCACCTCACTGTATTCATATACATGCATACATCATCATACACCCAAATTCAAATATGTACATATCCCATATATATTCTTTCATTAATACATACACATATACATACACACACAGATATATATATATATATATATATATATATATATATATATATATATATATATATATATACCCGCATATCGATACACGCATATACATACAGTATTACAATCTAAAATGTTATAAAACTATTACAATAATATAACTATAAAGAACGTTGGTGGGGGTAAAACGTTTCCAATCGTAAATTCCAGATTTTTCTACAAAAGAAGCCAAATTTTTAAGTTAAATTAATTTAAATTATAATTTTGATGTACCTAAATTATTTTATACTTATTCTTATGCCTGCATTTAAATATCAGTTCGTTTCCTTGATTAAGGAGTTCCTTTGGATTATTGTATTTGATAATAATCAATTTCCCCTCCATGCATAAATTACATCTGTCCCTGAAGTTGTTGGGAGTGTTAGCATATTTTATTATCCTCCATTTGACCAGTGGGGTAAATCTTCCATCCTTTATATTCCAGTAGTATTTAGACAGGGCTGTTCGATGTTTCAAGGAGGCGTTGGAAAACGAGTGTCTGTGATTGTAAAGTCTTTGTTTCCAACTACCTGCAGATATCCCTATATAAACATTTTTTTACTATGGTCCTTTTCTGGAAAAATAATGGCTTCATAAACAGCGTCTTCAGAATTAAACCTGCCATCAACGGGGCAGTTGGTTTTATTGATACAATTGCAGGATTGTTTATTTTCCAGAGGTTTGTTATGGAAGTTTTTAAGTACTATATTATTATGAGAATTAATTATGTTTTGCATGCTATTTGTAGTTGAATAACTAATTTTAAGAGTTTTTCTGTTGAATAATTTACTTAGGGGGTTATTCTGGTGAAAGTGTTTGCTAACTAAATTTAAAAAAATATTTACTTATGTTTACATTGGACAACTTGCAGAAAGGAGGGCTGAAACATTTTTCTTTTTCTAATTTTGCCTTTGTTTCCATTTTTAGTTTCATCTTTCAATTTTCTTGGTATAACATTTCATCTTTAAAATTACTGTTCTTAAGGTCTTCATTGTATATTGTTTTATTCTTATCGAATATTTCCTTATTAGATGATAATTTATTAATTCTAATATTAACTATTTGAGATATTTGTTTAATGATAGATTTAAGATGATTTTAATTAACATTAATATAGATTGGGGATTGATTACTTTTTTAGTATGGTTTAAAGGTATTATTGGCCAGGTTAAAGCTACTGTCTAAAAAATCAACAATTTTAAGATTTGATGAAATTTCGATTTTAAAACCTAAAGTTTTAATTGCTCTAATAATTTTCTTTTCTGAATTCTAGATATAAGAGGACCGTTACTTCTAGGAATATACATAAGGCCATCATTTCGTTAAACACCTACTTGATTAGGATCAACAATTCTACCTAGAGTATATAATATATATATCCCTATCAGATCCTCGATTTATGCTGAATCATAAGCCCCCATTGGGATGTCAAAGTTATTGTTAATACTTTTAGTGTGTATGTGTACATGTATGTATTTATATATTTTAATTTTATTGTTTCTTCTTTTCAGTGTTATATGATATATTTATTTTTGGTGTATGTTAGCTTCTTTACTAGTTATTTTAAATAATAATAATATTATTATGTTGTCATTTTTCATCATATTTTGATTTCTGCTTTGGTCGCACTACTTTCCAAGTCTGCGGAAAGACCTAAGGCAGGTAGTGGTGTGTTGTTATGGCTCCATTTCATGTTTTTTCTATCTCCCCTAACATCCCTAGCGTTACATAGACAAAGTTATCCTTAGTGTGTGGGCTGTACTTAACAAGACAATTTTTTTGTATATCTTTTAAGCTGGGGTTTCCAGGGATTCTTTCAATATGTTGTCTTGTTCCATTTTTTATAATTCTAAGTGCACCTACTATTACTGGCAGGCACGATTATTGTTTTCAATTTCCCCTTTTTTTCTATTTCCATTTCCATGTCCTTATACTTTGACAGTTTTTCGAATTCCTTGGTTGCTATGTTAAAATCCGCTGGAAAAGCCATATCAAATAATAGGCAAGGTTTTTCTTTCTGGTTTTTAACAATAATGTCCGGCCTATTTGCTTCAATTTTTCTGCCTGTGTAGATGGTATAATCTCATAGATTGGTGACATCTTTTATTTCTGTAACCGGTGCTGGGTGATGTTCATAACATTGTCCAATGCAAATATTGCCTCAATCTATCGTGACGATTTTTATATTCATTTGGAGCAAGTACAGAACATCCTGAAATTAGATGGTCTATTTTTTCTTGGTATTTATCACAGAACCTGCATTTTGGATCCACATTATTATGTAAAATTTTTGCCTGAAAGTTCCTAGTGAAAAAACTTTGGTCTTGCGCTGCAAGAATAAAGCCTTCAGTCTCAGACATTAATCCAGATGCACGTAACCATCGATGAGTATTAACTTTATCAACATTGGATTTATTAACACGTTCTGGATATTGGTCATACAAAGGTTTGTCTTGCCAGCGTTGTTTCATCTGTTCAAGAGCTTTATCATTGGCTTTTTTCATAGTTTTTGCCGCAATATTTGGTTCTTGACTTCTGTTTTGCTTTTCTATAGAATCTACTAAATTCAAATGTTGTTTGTCTTTACTGCCTCCTTTCATTATTGAATATTTTATCTTTTTCTTTTCATGTTGTTTAACTAATTCTATCATCCAGTCTTTTGTTGTTTCTATGTATGTTAGTAAGCCAATAGTTGTCATGTATGACAATTCTAGCTGAATAAGACCTCTTCCACCTTCTTTACGGAGTATGTATAGACGGTCTACATCAGCCTTTGGATGATGCATCTTATGCTTAGAAAGAAGCTTTCTTGTCTTAGAATCCATTAGTCTGATGTCGTTTTGAGTCCAGTTCAAGATGTTGAAACTATATTGGACCACTGGGATAGCAAGGCTATTAATGGTCCTACTTCTGTTCTGAGAAGTCAATTCAGTTTTTAATATCATTCGTAGCCTTCTATAGTACTATTTACACACTATTTCTTTCATTTTTTTATGGTGAATTTTTTCACTCTCATTTACACCTAGGTATTTATCAGCTTCTTCTGGCGCTAAATATTTTATTGTTACAGCAGGGTCTAAGCTAATTAAGAATGTTTGTTATAGTGATCCTTGTAAAACTGTAGCTTTAGCACATTCATTCAAATTGAATTTCATTCCAATGTCTTCACTGAAGCATTTTACAGTTTGCAGAAGACCTTCCAGCTCATTATCATTCTTAGCATACAGCTTTAAGTTATCCATGTAAAATAGATGGCTTATTTCCTTTTAGGCTATTTTATAACCACACTCTGTCTTGTTGAGTTGACTGGTTAATGCTATTAATGATATGCAAAATAGTAAAGGAGACAAAGAGTCACCTTGAAATATATCTCTTTTGATATTTATTTCACCAGACTTATAGGTTCTATTTATATGAATGTAGTAAAGGTTTGTTTTCCATATCGACATACATTGTTTGATAAAATTGATGATGACGGGTGATACTTTGTACGTATTTAAAGTCTTTAAGATCCAGGAATGTGGTACACTATCGAATGCCTTACGATAATCTATCCGAGCAGTACTAAGATTTTTCTTTGTATTGAAGCAGTTTTTTAAGATAATCCTATTAATAAGTAATTGGTATTTAGATCCGTAACAGCCACGTTTGCACCCTTTTTGTTCAAGCGGTAGTATATCATTTCTTTCCAAGAAGAAATATGTTTTGTTAAAATAGCTTTTAATAGTTTGTATGTTGTTGAAAGGTATGTGATTGGTCTGTAGTTTTTCGGGTTATTTACGTTACAATTCTTGGGCAAAAGAAATGTAATTCCTTTGGTCATCCATGCAGGAATTTTAGTGAGCTCGTTAACCATTTCTTGAAGTTCTTTGGCTATTTTGTATGTGCTATATTTAAATAATATAGCCAAAAGTTAGGAATTTTATCTATTCCTGGAAATTTTCAATTGTGTGCTTTTTTCAATGCACATTTAACATCCTCTTCAGTGATTCCAGCTCATGTTTGTTCTGGCTTATTTTTCATTCGTTCTATCTCTTGCGCAATCCAGTCTGCTTCTTTGTTTTGTTCTTTAGGGCAAGCCCATATTTTTTCCCAGAACTGTATAACTTCTTTCATTTTATTATTATTATTATTATTATTATTATTATTATTATTATTATTATTATTATTATTGTTTTAAAATGTCTGATATATATTTATTATTTTTATTTTTTTTATTAATGTTTATATTAAATTTATTTAAGCTCATTTTTAGGTTGTTTTTTAATATTTTATTTATCATTTTCGTATACCGTAAATACATCCCATTATCTTTAAAAGTAAATTTAATGTTAACTTTCTATGTCATGTTTTTAAGAAAGCAGACGAATTGCAGTAGATGCTGGTGTCGACCTAAGACGTTAACTTTAACTTCCTTTCTCCTTATACTGTTCGTCATCTTTTCCTTCTCTTTTTTTTTCTCTTTTTCTTTTTTCAGTTTATGACTTTTCTATATTTTTCTTTTTCTTTCTTTCTTTTGTTTTTGAATGGGCGAGGAAATGTTTTTCATAGATTACTGTTACAAATATCTATTCTCGATATGGGCACGTGAGTGTCTGTATGTGAGTCTTTTCTAGGGAATTTTTAATATTAACTGTTGTATCACTTTTGGACTGACCAACAGCAATTTTTTTGACTGCGAAATATGTATTTACCCATGAAATTGTAGAATATCTAATGTTTTTATATATAATTTGCAAGCAAAACACTGAATGTCCGAACATTTAATCGATCCCGCAGTCACTTGTTTTTATGCACTGTTCGCATCGCATCTCATATCTTCAATACTTGTGTTGTGTACATTCTTGTATTTTTCCATCCAAATTTACAAAAAAAAAGTTCTTTATTAAATTATACCGACAATTAATTAAAAGTAAATCAATATCTTTTTGGGGTGGGTGGAGGAGGGTAATTGTTTTTTTTAGAATGCATGTCCTTTTTATTTTGAAATTTTCTAATGAAAATTATTACAATATTCTTTTAAGTAAACAGCCTTTTACTCCATCCACTTTTACAAATATCTGATTTTATAACTTTCACACAAAAAAGTTTTATATTAAAATTTTATGCACAATATTTTATTGACGCAAAAAATTAAATTGTTTTAAAACAGATATTGACTTTTAGTCAAATTCTTTTTGTTCATACTTACAGTGCAACAACTATTCACATTTTTCTTTGCATTATCAATAATCTAGAGATGTTTTTTGTTGATTTTTTGTATCATTTCCTCCAAGCAAGGCAACAAAGTCACTAACATGAAGGCCGTTACCAAGTGAGAAAGAATATAAGAAAAACATTATTAAGGGGAAGAACAATTAAAAAAAACAGGTAGATAACGATTAGACATCTAATACCATTCAGGTGAGTTCATCAAAACATTTATAATATATATATATATATATATATATATATATATATATATATATATATATATATATATATATATGTAGAAAATGTGCACATTACGACCATGGAAAAATGACAGTTCAAGATGAATGACATTGCAGATTCTTCTCTGGGGAGATTTGTATATTGTCAGAAACTTTGTCTCATATGTTACAGTTCTGAGAAGGACTGTCACATATGAAACAAAATTAACATATGACAAAATTAGCAAACAGAGTGCAATAACGAAAGTCGAAAGCCATGAAAGTATAGTATGTGGACTCAAGAGACAATTTCCTTGCAATTGGAAGATTTCCCCGAGTATGAACACCAAGGGCATGCACATGTATACTATAATTTATTCCGAAAAAGAGGAAGACAACCTGGAACAGAATTTTTTAAAGTGTGCAGGAGGATTTGCCAAAAATTACAGACAAATAATACAGTATTTTTACTAAGTGACTTAAAAATCTGCAGTTTTTTTTGCTATTCGTGGATGTTTTGTTGCAGATACTGAGGATAAATTGTATTCATATAGTCATTTATTTTTATTTTTATTTACATTTACTTATAATTATAATATAATATAATCGATATAATCAAATATATATTCAAGAATAATATTTATATATCTAATATATAACGAATTAATAAATTTATTTTTCATCCTATATTTTAATTTTTTAAATGTTATTTTTAGTGTGGAGGTAGATTACATTCATTAGATACACACTAAAAATTAAAACTGGGAGTCTATTGAAACACGAGTATCCACTAATCAAATGACGTTTGCCGAGATAATAATAATATCTAATATCTTTTAACATGCATAAGCTGCACACACACACACACACACACACACACACACACACACACACACACACACACACACACACACACACACACACTACCCGCACACACACGCGCACGCGCGCACAAGCACACACACGTGTTGACAATTTTGCTATATTTATAGAAGAGTTCATAATATAGCAGGTAGACCACTTATACATATAGAAAGTGTCGACATTTTTCTTTTATAACCATTTCACCCCAAGAATCCTCAATACCTCCTTTAATCTATGAATTTGAGGTTCTCACGTCATCTGCGGACAAAGCTGAGTGCTTTATCCGCAGATTCTCATCCAACTCCACATTTAACTCATCTGGAGTACACCCACCCGACTTCCCTATTAGAACTGAGGCCAAACTGCACGACGTATATATTACCCCGACAGTAGTATCCCGAGTAATTTCAAAACTCGACCCCCATAAGGCGAGTGGAGACGATGGAATCCCGGTGATAGTCCTTAAGTGGTGTGCTTCTGAACTTTCCCCTCTCCTCTCTAAACTGTTTAACTACTGCCTTTCTGCTTCCTGCTTTCCTGCATGCTGGATGTTCTCTTCGGTCGTCCCTGTATTTAAGAATTGTGGTGAACCCTCGGACCCATCCAACTATCGTCCTATCAGTCTTCTACCGATATTCGGGAAAGTATTCGAGGCCATAATCATTGCTGAAATAGTTCAACATCTTACTGCCCACAAACTCTTCTCTGACAGGCAATATGGCTTCCGCTTTGCCAGGTCCACAGCCGACTTGCTAACAACCGTAACGGAGTACATGCTCCAGGCCCTTGATGAGTCTGACGAGGCTCACGCGGTTGCTCTGGACATCTCCAAGGCTTTTGACAGGGTTTGGCACTCTGGCCTCCTATGCAAGCTACGGGGTTACGGTATTACCGGTCGCCTGCTTGACTTAATCCAATCTTTTTTAAATAACCGCAAAATGAAGGTCATTTTCAATGGGCATGCCTCTTCATCCTACAGCACGAATGCTGGTGTCCCACAGGGCTCTATCTTGGGCTCGACGCTCTTCCTTATTTTCATCAACGATCTCCCAGATGAGATCAGTTCCCAAGTAGGCATCTACGCAGACGACATCACAATATACACCCGCACCAGTAAGAAACCTGTCGTGGCGGACAGACATAATCTCGCTGCTGACCTTGAACGTGATCTACACTCTGTGGTGAATTGGGGCAAGAAGTGGCTTGTCAACTTCAATGCGTCTAAGACCAAGCTGTTGTCTGTCAACCATCACAGGCAACGTCTCCTGCCTCCCATAATCATGGATCAAGCGATTCTCCCTGAGAGCAACACACTACGCCTCCTCGGCCTTACCCTCTCCTCAGACCACAAATGGAACCACTATATTGAATCCATAGCTAAATCTACTGCTAAGAAGGTTGGGTCACTATGTCGATCCAGGATGTTTTTTCCGCCTGAATCCATCCTGCATATATACAAGTCAACCATCCGTCCGTGCATGGAGTATTGCTGCCATTTATGGTCAAGCGCCCCTGCCGTTCTCCTCAGTGTTCTCGACAGGCTCCAAAGGAAAGTCTGTAATGTGATAGGTACTGATCTGGCGGCTCGACTGCAGCCACTTCCGCACCGACGAAATGTGGCCTCCCTTTGTCTGTTCTATAAATACTTTCATGGCTTCTGCTCGGACGAACTTAAGTCACTGGTGCCTCCTCAACAGGTGTTTACTCGTGCAACCAGACTGGAAACTGGGTCCTACCCATTCACAGTTAGGTTAGCCAAATGCAGACAACAATTCTACTCTTTCAGCTTCTTCTCTCGCACTTCCCGCCTGTGGAACTCGCTCCCATATTCTTGCTTTCCTGACGGCTACAACCTCCAGAAATTTAAATGCAATGTCAATACTCATCTATTAACTACTGGACTCTAGCTCTCTCCTCACCCCCGTATATCCTTCCCTTTCTCTCCACCTATGTATCTATCATCGCACCTGCATTCTCAGCTTTCTATTGCTCCTTTCTAACTAGTTTGTACTCCTCACTCTTTTCTAATTAATCTTTTTACAGTTATGTAGCCCCCCTGCACATCAGTGGCATTTCTGCCTTGCTCGGGGTGAAATGATTTTTTAAAAAAAAGCAGGTCAGGAATGCCCTAGGTGTGCAAGAGATTACAATGAGAGAATAAAAAGTTGCAGGAGATGTCGAAGAAAGGATAAGAGATGGATGGGAAACGGGAAGTGCGAGAAAAAATCTGTTAAAGTAGAAATGCAGTTACATTTAACTATTAAAAGGTGGAAACTTCATGTCAATTTAGTAGCACGGGTAAATACAGATGGTCGCAGTACCAGGTCAAAAAAAAAAAAAAAAGAAAAAAAAACGCTCGTCAGAGCAGTAGACATGAAAATACTTGTAGAAAAGATAGAGGGAATCCACATCACATCGGTAAGAAACCGACACACACACAGTCTATCTATCTATCTATCTATCTATCTATCTATCTATCTCTGTTCATTATCTATCTATCTATCTATCTATCTATCTATCTATCTATCGTGTGTGTATGTGAATGTGTGTCTGTGCACTTCACCCTTCACCGGAATATTCAGCTAATATTTTAAACTTTATTGTATTTTTTTAGTTTGTAATTGCATCCTATATTCTATAATTTGTATTTATTTCTGAGATGAGTAATTTTCAATAATCTTGGAATTATTTCGAATTTTTGTTATCATCTTGGTTGATATAGGTGTTATAATAGACACAACGTTTCGACCAAGTACCCTCATCACTTGTTCATAGATTGGCTGATGTGGATTACCTCGTTGATTATCCTTTGAAATCAATTATTGCTCTTTCATGTTGGAATTTGGTTCGTCACTATCAAGTCCAAGGATCGAACTCATGACACTAACACATGTATAACCAACTACTATATCCACTACGCCACCGTCCCGAAGGACTTTAGTGTATTTTTCGAGCCTTTTATATTCAGTGTCGGATGGATTTTTGATAACTAGATTATGTTACTGATGATGACCAGAGGGTACTTGGTCGAAACGTTGTGTCTATTACAACACCTATATCAATCAAGATGAGAACAAAAGTTTGAAATAATTACATTCTACGTATAGATATATAACTATTAAACATTTTATCATTTTATGGTACTGGTGGCAAATCCTTATTGGGGCGACATTATTAAGGGGTTCTCTTTATAGATGTGCCAGTAAGGTAAAGTTTACGGCTATACGTGAAATTTGCAGGTGCACCTTAGCTTTGGATGGAAACCAGTCGAGGAGGATTACATTGAATTCAAAAACGCAGAAAAGACAACGTGAAATCATTTCAGTACATTTCCCAATAAGTCATAGCACTTCTCAGATATTAAAAAGAAAAAGGAATCTGCGGAGAGCCATAATCGTCTCCATCCTGAAGAGACATGTTATGAAAGATTAACATTCACCTTTCAAACAGTAACATTAAAATGAATTTGTCTTATAGCTTCGTTTAGTAAATATAGTAAACCAAAATCAAATTCTGTTAATTATTGTTACAAATGTGATATAATTTTTGTAAATAAAGGTGAATGGTCATTTTTTAAAATATTTATTCAAGCCATGATGTAAAACTACCGTGAAAAATGTAAGCGTTTAAAACATTCACTTTAAACTAAAAAAAAGTTTTTAAATATCCAAGCTAAGTAAATTTTCAATGTTATTTTGCGTGGCAAAATTTTTTTTCGTTGAGTTATTTTTACAGGATTATTTTACAGGATTATTCCTGACAATAATAATGTTACTTCTCTCTCTTTATTTCTCTGTTATTATTATTATTATTATTTTACAAACAAAGTTTGTTATTTTTCTTTTTCCTTTTCGCATTTGTTGTGTTTCTTTTTTTATTTCTAAAGTTCCAAGCCAGTAAGTACCTGCGGCCGCCCACACGCTTTTCGTCTTTATGAGAAAAAAAAAAAAAAAAAAAAAAAATGAGGCCAATTTTAACAAAAGCTTCAGTATGCCTTCGTATATTTTATCTGTGGACGTATTCATATGTATGTGTATACTATATGAATACGTTTACCCCCATGGAAGTGTATGTCTACTCTTCACTATGAATGTTTGTCAATTGTGTCTTTCTTGCTTTATCTGTGAACGCATCACACAAGCGCACCTATGTAAGGTGCAGAGGCCGTTTAAAATGACTTACGCATACGCAGATATACTCTTCTGTGCATATAACTAAAACATTTACACACGTGACTGTTTTGGTATGTAAGCATTAAACATTATTTTCTTCTTTCAAAATAACTCGTTTATCTAACCTGTTGAGAAGAGACGACTGATAGTATATTCACATATTAAATCGAATTCCGATATATATATAACTGAATAGTAATTTCGATCTCCTCTAGGTGCCTCATACTTACGGCCTTGTGCCACAACTAAGCTACACTTAGTAAATCACTATATATATTTATAGATACGCAGATGCTCATATATTTGGAAGTTTGTGTAAAAATGAAAAAGAAGAGGAGAAGGAGAGGGAGTGACAGATTTTTAAAAAAATCATTATCCTCAAAAGCCAGGTAATAAAGCCACTAAGACGTAAGGGTTACTGAGTGTAAGTGATTATTAGAGGGAGAGACAGATTTTTAAAAAAAAATCATTATCCTGAAAGCATCTAAGACGTAAGGGTTATTGAGTGTAAGTGATTATGAGAAAAAATTATTAAAGCGAGAGAAGACTAAGAGGACAGGAATTCAGAACATTAAAGATGACGATTGACATTGCATTTAAATTTTTGAAGGTCAAAATTGACTGGGAAGCAAGAAAGCAACCGTAAAATGAGGAAACCTTTCCGCTAATCTAGTCTTCTTCTTCTTCTTCTTCTATGTACCCTGTCCCTTCAGGACATAGGCGATCATGGTTCTCCACGTCTCCCTATCCCTTGTGGCTCTTAGTATGTTTGCTCCTGTTACTCCTGGCAACCCCCGTTTCATCATCCACCTGATCAGGCCCTACAAATATGTTATCCGCTGCCTTCCTCTGTCTCTCCTTCTATCTGGCCAATCAGTATCAGGTTCTCCAAACTCTCCTTCCTCATTGCGTGTCCCAGGAACTTCAGTTGTCTCTTCCTGATGTTCAGTATTAATTTCCTTTTTGTTGCCATTCTTTCCAACACCTCATTGTTGCTTGCATGCTCAGTCCACGATATCCGCAGCATCCTTCTGTAGAACCACATTTCCGCTGCTTCCAGTTTTGTCCTCATTTTCGATGATATTGTCCAGCATTCACTGCCATATTGAAGAACTGACATCACATAGCAATCCAACACTCTTTTCTTTGGTTCTAGTGTAATTTTCAAGTGTGTTAGTACTTTACTCAGCTTCTGGAACGTGTCATGCCAATTTGCCATGCCAATTCGCCTCCTGATCTCTGTGTCGCACTTTCCATCTCCTGTTAGAACACTTCCTAGGTATCTAAATTTTTGTACTTGCTTAATTCTGGTATCCCCCACCTGTATTTGGCATTTTGGGTTGCACCTTTTGATGATGACCATGCATTCAGTTTTCTTGAAGTTTATTTGTAATCCTTTTTTATCACTCTCCACCGCTACCTTCTGTGGGAGGTCTTGTAGTTTCCTTTCCGTGTCTGCAATCAACACTGTATCATCTGCATACCTTATGGTGTTCAAGTTGTGGACTCCAATAACAAATCCTGGCGTGTCATCTAGGGTCCTCAAAATATTCTAGCAGTACAAGTTGAACAAATCCGGTGAAAAGACACATCCTTGTCTTACCGTGTTTAAATTCATAAACTCTAGTCACCATAGAGGAAAGTTCATCAGAGCAATCACCATGAAAATATTTATAGAAAAAGCACAATGAAAGACTCCGTGTGCTTTGACTCTGAACATTTGGCAAAATAAATAGCGATAGTAGCCAGAGGCTTGCAGCATCGCATTTGTGAGAAAGAAGTTTTATTTAAACTAACTTTTGCAAAGTTTCTTTTTTGGGAGGTGTTAATATTTTTTCCGTTTCTTTTCTATTATTCTCAAAGGTTTCAAAAAATGTTTTTTTTTTTCATTGCAACAACGTTTTTTGAGGGTGACGATCTTGGCTCTGCACTCCTTCTTTGTATTTGGTTGATGTGTCTCTTATGTATAGATTTTTCTCCCTGTATTTTGTATATTTCATTTCCTAGTCCGTTTATAATTGTTCCAGGTTCCCAACGTGCCATATAATTTTTTTAACTTGTTCACCTGGTTTGAATGTTTTTCGTCACTATAGATATAAAAAATACTGGTTGCACGTTTTTCTTTTGCTCGATTTTTGTTATGAATTTGTTACTGTTTGAGAATCCCCTTTTTTTCAATTCCGTAGTTTCTGTCGTCACGCTTTTTATTTTTTTACAAGAGTTAATGGGTAAATCCCATATATTAAATTTCTGCATCCAGTACGTTCCTACCAGCAGATTATATGTGTTTTTCGTAACATATATTTGTAACTTTCTGGTTTTTCCCTGAAATTTCACCTTCGAAATTAATCCGTTTACCTGTTACCGATTTAACAATTTTTGTGTGTGTAATATGGTCGGCTTATTCAGCTTCTGCCATGTCTGTAGATTGAAGTCTGAACCTGAATCCAGTTGTAATTTTATCTTCTTATTCAATATTTCAAGTTCTACATATTTCCTCCTGTTTTCTTTGTTTTCATCTTCCACTCTAGTAGATCTTACCCTACTAGGCTGGTTTTTGTTTCTGCATACAACTGCTTGTGTCCCATCTTTCCACACGCTCGGCAGTTTTTGTATTTGAACCGACAATCTCTAAATCAATGCCATCCACCACATCTCTAACATGCAGAAGTGGGGGCTTGTTTTTTATTTGATTTCTGTCATTAGCTGTTTTGTATATTTTTTCTTTGTCGTTAAAATCTTGTTTTGCTTTTGGGGAGTGTGAAAAACACAAATTTCTTTTTACCTTACGAATATGTGCGACTCTTGATGCTTCGATATCTTAACTGTCTTTTTTAATACTGAGCCATTCCTGGCAATCCTCTGATAGCTTTTGCAACGTTAAACCTGGTTCATTTTGGAGTTTGGTCAATATTCGTTTTCTCATTTCGCTGTCTTTAGTAGCGACTAGTCCTTGGACAAATATGAGACATTTAAAGTTGTCTAGAGTTGACTCAGTCAATTTAAAGTCATTACAATGTTTGTTGACGATGGCTGCGAATGTTGGATAGTCTTCGTTTTCGTCTTTCACAAGATTAAGGCGTTTCCACCTTTTGGGGAACAAAGAAATTTTAGGGCTAAATAGCTCAGTGAGGCCTGTCATTGCCTCGTCGAACCTTAAGTCGTTCGTCTTTTTTGGAAGAATATAATCTACAAATTTAGTGTATTCGTTCGTACCTGATTTTCTTAGCAAAAGCCTTAATTTTTTCTTCTCAGTCTAGTGCTGACAATCGATATTAAAATATTTTCATATCGCCTGTAATATTCTCCAAATTTTTTCTCTTCATCAGTCGAATACTTAAAAGTTTCTATCGCATTCCACACAGCATCTTGCGAAAACGTCTCCTTTTTTTCCGTGTTCCTATCTAGTGCTGTATTTGTTAATTTTAGTAATAGTTCTTGTAGTTGTAATTGTCTTTCTTTATTTGCCTTTTGTATTTCCATTTGTCTTACTTCTAATTTATATTTTCTTTCTTTACTCTTTTTTATGATTTCTAGTATTCCTTTCTGAAAGTCATCCACGGTTTGCTGCCTTGATTCCGTGAGGGGTTTGGTTTTTTTAACTATTGCTTTCTGGCAATTAATCTCGTAGAAAAGTTTGTGGAAAATTTTCTTTAAATTCCCTTTTTACAGCTTTTTTTCTTCTATCTCTCTGCGATAGTGTCGCCAAATTGTTTGTGGTCGACTTGTGTTCGAAATTCTCGTAGCAAACTTGTGGAGATTCGGTGTATACGTGTACGTGAGTTCGTCGTCAATTTTTTTATGTGGACTTGTGTACGAAACTTTTTCGTCAATTTATTGTGCGACTCGGGGTATACATGAATTAGTGTTCGAAATCTTCGCCGCCAATTTGTTGTGCGACTTGGGGTATACGTGAGTTCGTGTTCGAAATCTTCGTCGCTAATTTTTGGTGTGACTTGGGGTATACGTGAGTTCGTGTTTGAAATCTTCGTCGCCAATATTTGGTGCGACTTGGGGTATACATGCGTTCGTGTTCAAAATCTTCGTCGCCAATTTGTTGTGCGACTCGGGGTATACATGAGTTCATCTTCGAAATCTTCGTCGCCAATTTGTTGTGCGACTGGGAGTATACGTGAGTTCGTGTTCGAAATCTTCGTCGCCAATTTTTTGTGGATTCCTGGTGAGGAACCGCACAAAATAATAAATAACAAAAACAGATATGGAGATAGAAAATGTAAGTTATATTGAACGTAATATACAAACTGGAACGCGGGTTAGTCAATTTAGGAATACTATTAGTAGAAATAAATATATACAGTATTGAAGTGAAAGTGTATGTCTGGGTAACTGATTTTAGCTGAGTTGAGCTCAGAGCAACTGTAACTAAAACTGTGATTACAGGTCCAACCAACTCCAACTAAACTCAGCACCAACTTACAATTCAACCAAACTCTCCGTTCTCACTATAAGCAGGATTATATGTACACTCAGCCGAGTCGATTATTCTGTACAAAGGGGCGATCCCACAACAATATATAATAATAATAATAATAATAATAATAATAATAACCTTTTCCCTGTGAAACCGCGGTAGGTTGTGGCTCACTTTAGATGTTTTTTTTAGAATTTTTAAGAAAAATTAAGACAGACGCGTTATTTCATGGTAATATCCTACCAATATATGTAAAGGATACTCTTTGGATTCTTCTTTGTCCACAGGGCATGTTAATATATATTATATATATATATATATATATGAGTAAGTAAAAGAATTACGAATTTCCCCTCAGTACTAAACACATACTATTATTGCTGGTACATTTTATTGCTGGGATAATTTGAGATAATAAACATGAACACAAAAATAAAAATGATATAAACTTAAATAAGATCAATTATGTTTAAGTTTAAAATTTAGAGATATCTGATGTGGAAAATGAAATTTTAATGTTGAGCGTCTCTATATCTTAAACGTTTCGATACAAACTGCAATTTTTCTTTTATTTCTTCTCCAGTCTAGAGTTTTCTTTTTACTTTATGTGTTAGACGAGTAAATACTTCAATTATACCATACGGGTAACGAGAAAGTTTAAAGGAAAATAGAATCTTCAATAAAACTGATATTTACAATTTGAAAAAGACAGCTCACATTTCTGGGGTAACTAAAAAGGAAGACGGCTAGAAGAAGATATGAAGGAAAGAGAAACAATGGGGAAAGAGTGGGTAACCTACCTGACGTGCAAACAAAACAAAGAAGGGTGGTAAATGATCAAAAGTTATTTGAGCAATAACATTCAGAAAGTTGTGGAGATCCATAATCTTGAAATGAAATGTCACATTACAGAAGATCACTAAGTTTCGCTTAAGACAGCGCGAGGTCACAGCTATGGGATTAACAGTGCTGCGGTTTACATTCTCTTCATTGGTAAAGATGGTATGTGATTTGGTGCTTATCATGTTGTGAAGGGACAGGTTTCACAAGTTAGTGACTGTAAATAGGCATTTCGGCTTTTGGGGAAATAAATGAAGGTTAATCAAAATAGTCAAATGACATATAATAATATGATATAATATATATAATATATAGTATGATATACTACTCCTACTACTAGTAATATTGCAATTTCCAATATAACATCTAGGAGAGGTCAAAAAGAAAAAGAATAATAGAACGTTTTGGTTTTCGATCTCAAGGCGTATCGGGCATAGAAGGATATTTTAGGAAATAAAACCAACAATGCTGTAAACATGTTTCATCAACATATTTCCTGATTATTTGCTTTGAATCCATAACTTTTGTCCTACTTTTCACCGCCTAATATAAAGTTGAATGATTCTATCAAACTGCTGTCAGGTTGTCCATTTCCTAACGCCTTTTATCATTAGTTACTCTGACTTATTTGAGCTCGTAAATATTGTGTAGAGGAGCAGATAATTTAAGAGTCATAAAAATGATTATTTATCCTGTACAGCGACAAATATTTCAGAGGTGAATATTAATTATGTACATCGAATATCATAAAATAAAAACTTCGGATCATAATTCAGCTAATATCTTTCATTTTGCGGACTTATTTAACCACTTCGTACACGTACACACATTTATATATATGTATATATTCACATATATTTTAAGAAATTTGACAAATAGTACAACGTTTCAACGAAACTATATTTAATTACTCATCTTGCTTTCTAGGCTTTATCAGATTCATAAACCAAAGAAAGAAATGTGTGTGTGTGTGTGTATGTGCATATTTTTAAATAATAAATCATTAGTATTATTTCCGCTAAGCTGATATTTCTCGTGATGAAAGAAAATAATGAAAATGAGTGACTTTTAAAAATGCGGTTAATATTTATTCTGTATCATTCCTTTATAATCCTTAATTCATGTCGAAAGTTATAAATTTTTCCCAGCTTTTCTATATTGAATTAAAGGTAAATTCTCATCTCATTTTCAGAATGGGACGAAAGAAATTTTAAACACACACACACACACACACACACACACACACACACACACACACACACACACACACACACACACACATATATATATATTTAATAGGTATTATAAAAATGGTCTTAAGATAGCACACGCGAATTCATCCTCTTATCTTCTTTTCATTAATGATCTCAGACGCTAGTTAATAACGGTTTTCTGAACTACTTCATCGATTACCAGATAGACTCTTTCTTTCAGCAATAATCGTTAATAAATCAGCAGTTGATCTACAGAAACGAACGTCATATTTCTTATCTGAAAACCGATTAGTGCTGATCGGAGTTTATTAGGGTTTTTACAAAAATATTGGTAGAAGGCTAATAAGCTGACAGAAGGATCAGATGGTTCACCTAAATTATTAAAGACTAGAACTACAGAACTCCAACAGACAGGAAAGCAAGAGGCGGGCATTTATTGTAGAGTTTAGAGAGAACGAGAGCCAATTCCGGAGCTAATTTCGTAAGGACTGTTGCTGGGATATCATCAGGTCTACATGCTTTGTGATAATCCAGATCAGAGATCATAGCGAAAACCATTGAAAAAGTTATGTGTATATCACTCAACATAAACTCAATTCTTAGTTGAAACTCAAACAAAGATACTTTAGATGAGTCAAGATTAGAGTTTGAAGTTAACTTATGTGCAAAACATTCTGCTTTATTAGTAGATGCTAACACCTCTAATTGAGTGAAGAGAGGTAAGATAGAAGACTTACTCTTATTTAATACGTTATTACAGAGCTGCCAGTAGTCAAGAAAGCCAAATTTGGTAGAGGCTATACAGTGCCTCATTCTATTAACAAACAAAAAGTTAGCCCTTTCGATGACATGTTTACAATTATTACGTGCACACACAAATCAACTGTGATTGGAACTGTAACGCCTGTATAGCTGGAAAAAGTGATTCATGTGGGCTGTAGCAGATGAATAATCCGGTGTAAGACATGGCGAAGATTTTGGTTTTAAGAGAAAATAAAATCATCGATGCCGGCTTTAACCCAAGAATAAACCTCAGTGGCATAATTCTCAATAGGAAGGTTAAGACTATCAATCCAAGGGGCATCTTGAAGAAAGTTACGAAATGAATCCCAATCAGTATCCTGGTAATGGAAAAAGGCCTTTTGAATTTTGTAAGTTGAACATATGTATAATTTTATTGGGAGTTTTTCAGTTGATTATTTTTGTATTTTTCTTAAAATTATAATTTACAGTCTATTACTTGGAGGCCCATATGCATGTGTGTAAGTAAAGAGATAGTCAGCAAAAATAAAATTAATCAGCAAAAATTTATAAAATTATGCTACTTTTACTTTTCCTATCTAAAGAAAAAAATTACAGAAATTTAAATAAATAGAGATAAAGACAAAATCATGTACAATATCGATGAGTGTGACAGAAATGCTTAACGAATTGACGGTTTAAGCGTTTGCCAGTTGTCATCTCACTCCAACAACTTGCTAAGATCTGTCAGCTGCGACCGCATCGACTGGTTCTGCAATTGTATAATTACCAATGTATACAGTTGATTTGATGACTGCGTAAAGTGAGCTTTAAAAATGTCAGTGATTTTTAAAAGCATGTTAATAACAGTATAGCCATGATAGTATTTGAGTGTACCACACACCTTTTATGGTAGGAAGTTTGCTAATAATAACACCTAACATCCTGTTTTGTCATTTGGACAGAAGGAGAAACTATTTTTTAAAATGCGTGTTGTTTCTTTTTATTGCTTATATCTGTTTATTTACTGTCTTTTTCGTCCTTGTTTTTTTTTTTTTTTATTTTATTGCTTTATCTATATCCCCATCTGCCGTTTCTATTTCAAGAGGTCAAAATATACGGCAATCAAAATTCCTCGGATGATATTTCAGTTACTCAATAGTGTTATTTTGAATTACTTAATAGATAGTTTAAAGGAAAGAAAGAACAAGTGACTGATTTTGTGTAAATCCCGAGACAATAATCTGTTTTGATTTGTTTAACTTACTTTTTTGTCGTTGTTGTCTTTGTTGTTGGTTTCATTTTGTTTCTGGTTTTTCTTCCCACTTTAACACGCAGAGATCTTGCATAAGACACGCATTTCTAAATAAACAGGTTAACATTATCAAGCATGTACTCCCTATAAACACAGGTAGAATTTAGAAAAGTGAGGAAATGTCTTGAGTAAAATCAACATTAGATACTTCAGACCATGAAGATTCATCAATGTATCTTAATTATGCAGAACACCCAATAATTTTAAATTCTAATATTGGGTGCGGAAATCATTCATATTATTATTTTTTTTAATCATATTACCCCGAGCAAGGCGGTAACGCCACTGATGTGCAGGGGGCTACGTAAAAGTGAAAAGATTGGAAAAGAGAAAACCGGAAACCACATCCTAAACAGGAAACAAGGGATGAGCCTCTTCACCTGTTCAATAGACGTGGGTGGAGTGTGAACCGGGCGATAGTTTAGTCTATCTTTATATTGGTTGGGGGAGATTATTTACAGTTTTAATTTTATCGAGCTCAGAAAAATAAAGTTATAAATAATTTCGTTGTGAAAATATTCCTGTTTTGTTTGGCTTGCTTCCCCGATAGCGACAATCTCCAAAAGTTTAAATGCAGCGTCAGTTAGCATCTTCTGTCTACTTGACTCCCATCCATTGGGGTTAAATGATTCTAAAAAAAATCATTGATCATCACCAAACGGACCTTGTATTTTCACCTATCGCGGTGAACTAGTTTCTCTCAGCGAGGCCACATGCCTTGAGCAGCGAGGCCACATGCTTTGAGCTTCTATTGGGACTTAAGCTCAATCCAAACCTCGTGGAACTCATACATACGATCCATAGCTAAAGATACATACGATTCATAGCTAAAGATACTAGTAAAAGGGTCGGTATCTCTGTACTACTCCAGTAAGTACCTGGCTCTTCCTGTTATCCTCTACATTTACAAGAGTTAGATCAGTTCGAAAATGAAGTACTCATGTCATATATAGACAGGAACTTCCCTTTGTAGTCTCAGTAGAGCCCAAAAGCGTCCCCGCGTCCTTGTAAGTGACAAATCATTTTTCACTCTACAATCCATTTCTTAAAGACGAAACGTCGGAAGCTTTTATCGCTGATTCCATGACAAGTGTTCAGACAAACTACATTCATTACTTCCACCAGCTCTAACCTTTACGGCTAAGACCACCCATGCCATACATATTGTAGCAAGCCACCTTCTCATTTAATTGCAGTGGTGTATGTTTCACTCGACCAGTTTCTTGTCACAAACCGCTGCTTTGAGAAACCGATCCCAAGAGGATGCTTCCTCGATCACTGCAATCTTAACCTTTTTAAATCGTGGGTTAAGCGTTATCTTTTGCACATATCCCCATGAACTCTTAATTTGTAACCCACTAGCGTGAGTGGCTTTGAACCCTGAAAAAGCTAAAAGTACTAAGAGATATGTGGACAGTAATGTCTCTTTCGAAAATAAAGACAATATTTTGAAGAAAGACATATTAAACAGCTTTTTGTATAATCTGTTTATGGTGCTGCTTGAATATGAACAATCGTATTGATAAATTAATATTAGCAATATTAGTAGGAAGAACAGAATAAATATATTTTAGAGTTAATTTTACCAGAATTTAAAAAATGAACATGTTTGTCCCAAAAGATCGAGCAGTGCTTGTTTTAGATGCCAGTTAGAGCGTTTAATTTTAATTATCTCAATTGAAAACAAACTTTTTAATGTATTGTGACAGTTCTCATATTAGCGGTTATGTTTTCAGCCAAAATTCGTGTATTTGTGTTTGTTTATACTGTAGTGAACAAAACAAGTTCTAGATTTAAAAATTCAAATGCTAAACATTGACTCATTGATTTTGTAAAAAAAAAAAAAACGAATTTTATAGAATTTACAAATTTTGCTTAGTACACACGAAACTCGCGAAATTTTACACCTCGATGTGAAATGTTTTTTCGGCTAATAGAAAACTAGGAAATATCTAAAAACAAAATAGAAAAGCCAGAATCACATCCGGGAGTGAATTCTCAAATGACCTCCACAAACGAAATAAAAGATGGAGCAAGCGCGACCGTCGCCAGAGAGATAAGATGACATTCGCAATTAACATGTACCCTTGACAAACGTCAAGCGATCGCTATTATTGATTCTGTCTTTCTCTTTCACCTCTCACCTCCTTTTCTTTTCACCATTCTCCCATTCTACTGCAAAGACACTCCTACCCAATAAACGCTCATACATACATACATACATACATACATACATACATACATACATACATACGTTCCTGCTTACTTCTACACAAATACTACGAACTGTTGATACACTTAAACTCTTAATACTATTTTTCTTGGGGCGTTTAACTTCTACCAATTCATGTCATTCTTTTCTATAAATAAATTTCTATTTAAACATGCAAAAGGTGTACTTTTATTCTTCCACACAAATTCACCTTCTGATAATTCTGAATATATCTATAAGTTTTAGGGAGTTTGGTTATGTTTCACACAAGGCCAATTCAACAAACATTCACTCATCTCCCTACTGCTTCAATACAAACGTTGTGGGAGGAAGAATATATGTAACATTTTCGTCATATAACTTTTTTTTTAGAAAGAAAAGTAAAAAAAAAAAAAAATGCAGGAAATACCGCCACCCACGTTGTGTTTAGATAATATCCAGGTATAGCCAGGAACGTGTCATAGAGAAGTTAAACTGACAGATTCCTGAGATTGATATAATTAAGATCGTCCTTGGTATAAAGATAAATTACATCCGGTTGTAAAGTCTATGACTTAATTTCTGTTGTTCCCAAGTCTACGGTAGAACTTGTTAAGGTCAAAGCAATGAACAAATAGAGAATCTCCAAACTACGGTCAAAAGATAAAAAAACATATTAGAAAAAATTGCCAGCAATACATTTTCGTAGTAAAAAAAAAATACCAGCAATACATTATTAGCAAAAAAAAAAAAAAAAAAAAAAATACCAGAGCCTAAAGAAAAGAAAATTTTGGCATTAAATGACCAATAAGAAGTTGAAATGCCGTTTAAACAAACGAACCAAACCTTTTTTACAAGATTTTAACAAAATCACGTTGTATTCTACTCATTAATTTCATCAGCTTTTCAAATTAGAAACTTTTATTTTGTCAATTTTAATGCTTGACACCAATACCCAGTATCCTGAGCATCGTTTACAATAATGATAATAAGAAGGCAGTTAAATAAGTTGATTTGTTCGTTTCACCTTCTTTCGAAAAGTTAGGCTGGTAATCTGAAGTTCGGTTCATTCATGTTTGCTTCTACAATCTGCTCTCCTCGTGTCTCTGTGGATGTCTCAGCTAGACATTTGGAACTTCCCAAAATACGGCACTGAGAAAGTTTAACTTAATAATGGAATTTTAGTAATACATCATTAATATGAAATCTCTTGTATATCAGACCCAGACTAATGAATCATTACTAGAATTTAATCATTAAGTTAAGCTTTCTAAAGATCTATACTCGGAAAGCACATGGGCACCCCCTACATGTCCAAGTTCAGATAACCCAATTTATAAAACCTTTATCTCTATGAAAATACCGATGAATATAGCTTTGTGAAAAAAAAAAAAAATACAAACACTTGGGTTATTGGTCGACATGGCCAAGTTTCTCAGAAGTGCCAATTCTCAGAAACTCTTCTAAGAAACTACATAAATCCGATAGCCTTTGTGTAAACAACTTAATCTTGCGCAAATTTCTGAAAAGGGGCGTTGAAGAAGAAAAGGTTATGAACTACAGCTGTAGAACAATGATTAACCGGCTGTTCACTCTCTTATGATTCTGTACTATTGATGGCTTTATACGTTTGTACACACGTGTATACATACATTGTTACAAACACTTATACGTACAGTCCTGTACTTATCGTAATGAAAAGAAAAATGCAAATACACGACCCTATAAACGTGTTCATTAAATTCTAATACACGTTCGCATGCACTCATGAAGACTAATAAGCACACACGCTTGCAGTCGAAATTTATAACCTAACAAGTGATCATCAACGTGACGTCATACATTATTACCGAGCAAGTCTGCATGTACATTTGTTTGGAACAATTTTATTTGTGGCTGAAAAAGAAATGAATTTTAAAACTATTTTGTATTGAGAAATAAAACATTATAAATAGTTTCTCTTTAATTTTATTGCTTTTGGATGTGCGTTGTGGTGCATTGGATATCGGCTTGGGACGAGAAATTGGAGAGCCGAGTTCGAATTCCAGCCGAATTCATTGCATTCACTTACGCGCAAATACCCTTGGGAAAGGTATTAATCCATCTATTCCTTCCAGTTATGGGTTAAATAACAGGACAGATTGGGTTCTATAGCCTTGGTCGGCAACCAGTCTACCACAGAAAGCAATGGCAACCTACTGCGGGATAATATTCTGCCCAGTCAGTCTTTCGAGACATGATCGCCCAAGCGTGTATCACGTATGGCACTTAACTGACTGACGCTATTTCTACTATTCGATTGCTTCTTGTACCTACATTCATTATAAAAATCAACAGCCATAAAATTAACTTTTCAAAATTATATATTTGCTGCATGCAAACAGTTTCTTTCATAAGAAAACAACAGGAAATTGACTCCTTTCAACTATAACCATTACTTTTTGAGCGACAATAATTGTTACTGAATGCTTTTTGATTTCGTAAGGTAGCTTTTAGATTATAACTAGTTCAGAAACGTTAGCAATATAAAATTGAATGTTAACCAATCCTCTACTTTGTTCGCAAAATCGTTCTTTTATTTTCTTTCTTTCTTTCTTTCTTTCTTTCTTTCTTTCTTTCTTTCTAAATGTGTAACTTTCTTCATTAATTTTTTTATTTTTCTTAAACTTTCTTCATTATTTTCTCCCTAAATTTACTATTATTTTTCTAAATTTGTAACTTTCTTCTATAAATGCTTTCTTTCTTTCTTTCTTTCTAAATTTGTAACTTTCTTCTATTATAAATGCTTTCTTTCTTTCTTTCTTTCTTTCTTTCTTTCTTTCTAAATTTGTAACTTTCTTCTATCATAAATGCTTTCTTTCTTTCTTTCTTTCTAAATTTGTAACTTTCTTCTATCATAAATGCTTTCTTTCTTTCTTTCTTTCGTTCTTTCTAAATTAGTAACTTTCTTCTATCATAAATGCTTTCTTTCTTTCTTTGTTTCTTTCTTTCTAAATTTGTAACTTTCTTCTATCATAAATGCTTTCTTTCTTTCTTTCTTTCTAAATTTGTAACTTTCTTCTATCATAAATGCTTTCTTTCTTTCTTTCTTTCTAAATTTGTAACTTTCTTCTATCATAAATGCTTTCTTTCTTTCTTTCTTTCTTTCTAAATTTGTAACTTTCTTCTATCATAAATGCTTTCTTTCTTTCTTTCTTTCTTTCTAAATTTGTAACTTTCTTCTATCATAAATGCTTTCTTTCTTTCTTTCTTTCTAAATTTGTAACTTTCTTCTATCATAAATGCTTTCTTTCTTTCTTTCTAAATTTGTAACTTTCTTCTATCATAAATGCTTTCTTTCTTTCTTTCTTTCTAAATTTGTAACTTTCTTCTATCATAAATGCTTTCTTTCTTTCTTTCTTTCTAAATTTGTAACTTTCTTCTATCATAAATGCTTTCTTTCTTTCTTTCTTTCTTTCTTTCTTTCTAAATTTGTAACTTTCTTCTATCATAAATGCTTTCTTTCTTTCTTTCTTTCTAAATTTGTAACTTTCTTCTATCATAAATGCTTTCTTTCTTTCTTTGTTTCTTTCTTTCTAAATTTGTAACTTTCTTCTATCATAAATGCTTTCTTTCTTTCTTTCTTTCTAAATTTGTAACTTTCTTCTATCATAAATGCTTTCTTTCTTTCTTTCTTTCTTTCTAAATTTGTAACTTTCTTCTATCATAAATGCTTTCTTTCTTTCTTTCTTTCTTTCTTTCTAAATTTGTAACTTTCTTCTATCATAAATGCTTTCTTTCTTTCTTTCTTTCTAAATTTGTAACTTTCTTCTATCATAAATGCTTTCTTTCTTTCTTTCTTTCTTTCTAAATTTGTAACTTTCTTCTATCATAAATGCTTTCTTTGTTTCTTTCTTTCTAAATTTGTAACTTTCTTCTATCATAAATGCTTTCTTTCTTTCTTTCTTTCTTTCTTTCTTTCTTTCTTTCTTTCTTTCTTTCTTTTGATTGATTGATTGATTGTGTGATTTGTTCTTTTGCGGTTTATCAACATTTATGATGTTTTTTAAAGATGAAAGATATTTGGCCTCGTGGGTATGACGATAAACTACATCGGCCAGCAAGGCCCCTGATCGCATGTTGTGTGAAGGTTGTCCGTTGGTGCATTGTCCTGTAAATAGAGAACAGATTTCGACTGCTTCTCTTTCGGTTTTTCGTTCAACACCCACCAGCACACCAGCAAATTAAAGCAGTATTTTAACTGGTTGATCCTTATGTTGATAGTAATAACTTCTTTATTCTTTATGTGATGTGTCCTTTCGGAACGTTGTTAATCGTGGCTCTCCACAATTTCTTTTCCTGTTGGATTTTTGTTATTTTTCCTAAGTTTCATTTTGCCGTCCATTTACTCAAACACACTAAATATGTTATGTATTGTTTTCCCCTCTCCCTCTTGCTTTCAATCTGTCCTGTGAGTATCAAATTTTTCAAGCCTTCCTTCTTCATTATGTGTCCTAGAAATTTCAATTGTCTCTTCTTGATGTTAAGTATAAGTTTATTTTTTGTTTCTATTTTCTCTAAAACTTCGTCATTGTTCACATGTTTGGTCCTCAGCAACCTTCTGTAGAACCACATTTCTTCTACATCAGTCAGTTAAGTGCCATACGTGATACACGCTTCGGTGATCATGTCTCGAAAGAGACATGACTGACTGAGCAGAAGATTCTCACGCAGTAGGTTGTCATTACTTTCTGCGGTAGACTGGCCGCCAACCAAGGCTACAGAACCCAATTTGTTTTGCTATTTAGCCCATAGCTGGAGGGAGAAGCGACGGATTCATACCTTTCCCAAGCGTATTTGCGTGCATGTGAATGCAGCAAATTTAACTGGAATTTGAACTCGGCTCCCCGATTTCTTGTTCCGAGCCGATTTCCACTGCATCTCAACGCACATCCTTCTTCATACTTATGCAAAAAAGCTGAGGTTATGAACTTTTCTGCTGATTTCGGTTATGGAGAATTAAAGTGCCACAACTGAATGGGCCGTTGTTTGATCTTCAGGTCATAGTGGTATAATCATGTTTCATCGACAGTGACCAATCATTATAGAATATTATCACTGAACATACTGCAAAAAACTACTTGAAGGTTTTCACTAGATGATGTTTCTCATCGTCACTCAAACATTTTGCCACCGATTTGGCTGACAGATTCTGCTTACTCATCTGCTCCAGAATTATAAACCAAATGTTCGCCCTATCTATGTAATAATTCTCAGCAATCGTTTTAGCCTACATTCGTCGATCAGACAAGATTAGGTCATGAACATGAATGACAACTACAGGATTTGACACTTTTGGAAACCTATACTATTCTACAGAGTCGGTCTAAATATCTTCATACTGAATGTTAGTAAATATGTTAATAAAATAAGCACATCACACCTCCTCTCTCGCTTGTAACAATTTACTATAATAAAATAAATGTTTCCAGTGCTAAAGCTGAATTAGTCAAATTGAACTTCATAGACTTCTACTTAGAGCTGTTACTCTATCTACACTACTTCTTCACGGGTGAATTTGATGGACAGTTTTTATAATAATAATAATAATAATAATAAAAAACTGCATATAAATTTTAAAAAATATGTATACAAATTCATGGGTTTTCCACCCTTGTTTAGGTTTTCTCGTGAAAATATGGTATTGTGGTGTGTGTAGAATTGAAAAGTGATGGATGTTTTCTTGTAGTGATTGAGCAATAATGAGTTTTAAGTCGTGAATCCGGTTAGCTAGTTATAGGATAAACAGTAATCCACATCCCCTTCGGCCGACAAAATGATTGTATTTACAGTAATAGATATCTACTTTACATAATAAACTCATAATAAACTCATGTATTTTCTTTAGAGTTTTATTATGTAGTAACTGGAACGTTATTACATAAATATTCACCATTTATAAATACATCACTTTTTGTTGTCATGGTTCAGTCAACAATGTGAAACATTCAAATATAAGCGCAAGGCTTCTACAAACTGATATTTCACAATATGAAATAACTCTTTTTCCAACTACAGAAACAAAATAATGCAGAAATTCTTGAAAGTTGATCGGTTCGAGTATTTTCAGTACCCCCAGTATATATACGCTGAGCCTGTCTACCCTGCTATTCATTTCTCCTCCTTTCCTGTTTCTCTTTCCTCACTTCTGTTCCTGTGACATGCTTAATTTTGACTTTTTTTTACACATATGTAATCTTTAAATCTCCTCTTCATTGATTGAATTTGAATCCATTTCGCCATCTCTGTTTTCCTCTCCTTTCTTCCCTGCCCTCCGCAAAAACGCCAAGGCGCCTACCTTCTAATATAATCTACTCTCAGTATTTACATTATTCGGACTATTGTCCTAATCTTTGTTGCCATTTATACGGCACTTCGGTCGTTGTACGCTCCGGCCTTCTTCAGGTGCTGAAAATTTCGAACCGAACCCTTTATTACAAAGAGTTGTGAGTTCAATACCAGGCTACAGCAGTGGTGAACAACTAACTTACAGGGTTAGAGGGAGATAACTCATAACTTCCAAAAGAGGGATTACTACGCAAGGTATGGAGTTCATATACCACAGTGACTGTAATAAAGGATTCGTCGTACATATGGTAACAAAGATGAAGACAATAGTCCGAATAATGTAATCATCTCAGAAATATAGACAAATGATCTACTCTCTCTTTGAACTCCCCTTCTCACTATTCTTTCTTATTTCTTTGCTTTTTCCTTCTTTTCAAGTGAACTTCCGGTGTATGAATTTCTTCTTGAGTTTTCCATAATAATGGTTTGGTCGTTGACGAAGCGAGTATTCCTCGCGGAAATGGTCATACGACAAATGTGATTTTCAAAGTTCTATTTGAATATATATATATATATATATATATATATATATATATATATATATATATATATAAACAGAATAAAAGAAGAAATATATATAGGATACAGATAAATGTGATTTGTTACTAAGTAGGTGAGAAAGACAAAACTTGAAACATTTACATCATATTTCCCACCATTGCAGTAAATGGTGTGAAACCAAATGTGTTGAACAAAAATGTGTACTGTAAGCTACACGCCTATTTTTCAGAAATATCGAGAAAATGTCCTCACCTACGCGTCAACAAAAAATGTGACAGACTTCTGGCAAAAATCGACTCTAAAAGTATCCACAAAGCGCCAAATATCAAGAAGACCATAAACACGGTCAATGGCATTCAAAGGACGTTGGACATTAGAGGGGGCAACATCTTATTTAAAGTTCATTCTTACGATGTAAACAAAAAAAAAAAAAAGAAAAAAGAAAAAGAAATAAATAAGACGGCATCATTAAAACATAAAATCTTAGAAGTCTACTTTTTTCTAGATTTTCTTGCTTGTCTTCCAATCCTACGCCCGCACCTTCCTCATACACACACACACACACACACACACACACTATATATATATATATATATATATATATATATATATATATATATATAATACCAAATATTCTACGTTATATATATATATTTACAGTCTTTGAGATTTTACTCGCCCATTTGACTCAGTCAATTAAAAAAAATATTTGAATCCTTTCTAACGCGTTCGAAATTTTAATTAAAATTTCATTTTTTGTTTTCCGTCAGCGAATCACGCTGTTTACGTAAGAAGACTATTAAGAATTTTAAATCTCAATGGTTGTATATATATATACAGCCATTATATATATATATATATATATATATATATATATATATATATAAAACGTAGAATATTTGATATTTTTGTCAGGTAAATTCTAATAGACACAAACTCAAAATACTCAATGTTAATTTTTTTATTAAATTTAACAGAGTAATATATTATTATTATTATTATTATTATTATTATTATTATTATTATTATTATTATTATTATGTCATTTTTCATCATATTTCGATTTCTGCTTTGGTCTCACTACCAACCAAGTCTGCGGGGAGACCTAAGGCAGGTAGTGGCGTGTTGTTATGGCTCCATTTCATGTTTTTCTATCTTCCCTATCATCTCCAGCATTACATAGATAAAGTTTTCCTTAGTGTGTGGGCTGTACTTAATAAGACAATTTTTTGTATATCTCTTAAGCTGGGGTTTCCAGGGATTCTTTCAATGTGTTGTTTTGTTCCATTTTTTATCATTCCAAGTGCACCTACTATCACTGGCACAACTCTTGTTTTCAATTTCCACATTTTTTCTATTTCAATTTCCAGGTCTTTATATTTTGACAGTTTTTCAAATTCCTTGATTGCTATGTTACAATCCGCTGGACAAGCCATATCAATTAATAGACAAGTTTTCTCCTTCTGGTTTTTAACAATAATGTCTGGCCTGTTTGCTTCAATTTTTCTGTCTGTGTAGATGGTGTAATCCCATAGAATGGTAACATCTTCTATTTCTGTAACCGGTGCTGGATGATGTTCATACCAGTGTTTGTTTACAGCTTTTCCATAATGTTTGCATATTGCCCAATGTAAATATTGCCCAACTCTATCGTGGCGATTTTTATATTCATTTGGGGCAAGCACAGAATAGCCTGAGATTAGGTGGTCTATTGTTTCTTGGTGTTTATCACAAAACCTGCATTTTGGATCCATATTATTATGCATAATATTTGCCTGAAAGTTTCTCGTGAAAAGACTTTGGTCTTGTGCTGCAAGAATAAAGCCTTCAGTTTCAGACTTTAATCCAGATGCACGTAACCATCGATGAGTTTTAACTTTGTCAACATTGGATTTATTGGCACGTACTGGATATTGGCCATGCCGAGGTTTGTCTTGCCAGCGCTGTTTCATCTGTTCAAGAGCTTTATCTTTGGCTTTCATTTTCATATTCTTTGCCGCAATAGCCGGCTCTTGGCTTCCGTTCTGCTTTTCCACAGAATCTACTAACTGTAAATCTTGTTTGAATTTACTGCCTTCTTTTATTATTGAATATTTTTTCTTTCTTTCTTCATGTTGCCTTACTAATTGTATCATCCAATCCTTTGTTGTTTCTATGTATGTTAGTAAGCCAATAGTTGTTGTCTTGTATGACAATTCCAGCTGAATAAGACCTCTTCCACCTTCTTTACGGGGTATGTATAGACGATCTACATCAGCCTTTGGATGATGCATCTTATGCTTAGAAAGAAGCTTTCTTGTTTTAGCATTCATTCGCCTGATGTCGTTTAGAGTCCAGTTTAAGATGTTAAAGCTATATTGGACAACTGGGATTGCAAGGCTATTAATGGCCATAACTCTGTTCTGTGAATTTAATTCAGTTTTTAATATCATTCGTAGCCTTCTATAGTACTCTTTACGCACTATTTCTTTCATTTTTTTATGGTGAATGTCTTCGCTCTCATTTACACCTAGGTATTTATAAGCTTCTTCTGGTTTCAATTCTTTTATTGTTACAGCAGGGTCTAGGCTAATTGAGGATGTTTCTTGTATTGATCCACGTAAAACTGTAGCTTTAGCACATTTATTCAAATTAAATTTCATTCCAATGTCTTCGCTGAAGCATTTTACAGTTTGCAGAAGACCTTCCAGCTCATTATCATTCTTAGCATATAACTTCAAGTCATCCATATAAAATAGATGGCTTATTTTCTTTTGTCCTATTTTATAACCACATTCTGTCTTATTAAGTTGACTGGTTAGTGCTATTAATGATATGCAGAATAGTAAGGGAGATAAAGAATCACCTTGAAATATACCTCTTTTGATGTTTATTTCATCATTTTGTTAATCAGCAATTGGTCTTTACAACCATAACAGCCACGTTTGCACCCTTTTTGTTCAAGCGGTATCATGTCATTTCTTTCTAAGAATAAATATGTCTGTTTTGTTAAAATAGATGTTAATAGTTTATATGTTGTCGGAAGACATGTAATTGGTCTGTAGTTTTTCGGGTTGTTTGTGTCACCATTCTTGGGTAGAAGAAATGTAATTCCTTTGGTCATCCATGCAGGAATTTTAGTGGGATCGTCAACCATTTCTTGAAGTTCTTTGGCTAGTTTTTTTATGTGCTGCATTTAAATAATATAGCCAAAAGTTAGGAATTTTATCTATACCTGGGAATTTCCAATTGTGTGCTTTTTTTAGTGCATATTTAACATCATCTTCTGTAATTCCAGACCATGTCTGTTCGGGTTTATTTTTCATTCGTTCTATCTCTTGCGTAATCCAATGTACTTCCTTGCTAAGTTATTTAGGGCAAGCCCATATCTGTTCCCAGAACTGTGTGACTTCTTCCATTCTGGGGGGTACTGTCACTTCAATTCTTTTTTTACCTATTTCCCTGTAAAATCTCTTTGTATCAGTCTGAAAAATCTTGTTTTGTCTGTAAAATCTTGCTCTTTTCTCATAGCGTCTTATTCTTTGAGCCTTCAGTTGGATTTTTTGCTTTATTTTTTCTTTATTTGATAAGACTTCATTTTCATTCCTGATGTTATATTTTCTTTCGGCTCTTCTGCTTTTCCTAGTTCTTACATTTATTCCTCTACTCAGTTCATCCAGTATTGATAATTCACTTCTAAGTTGTTCGATTTCTTTTTCTATTTTTCTTTTCCAAGGTGGATCTTCACGTCTACGAGACTGCCTTGTTTTTATTTTGATATTCAATTTTTTTTTGCTGCTGTTGCTGATGCATATATTATTTCGTTAAGATTTGTATGAGGGTCTTCATCCAGTATTGATTTCAGTGCTGCATTGTAGAGTTTAATAGTACGGAGGTTATGTTTTGTTGGTTGTAATTTTGGGAGCTGTTCACGTTCCTCCATTGTAATATTTTGTATTTGACTTAGATGGTTTTTTATTTCTATCTTGGCTTCCTGTATATTGTTCTTATTTTCCGTCAAATAATTATCTTCGATGTGTTCTGAACTCGTTTTATTTTTGTCTTTTAACTGACTCAGATCACACCTTTCCAGCACTTTTAAACTTACAGCATTATCTTCGCAGTGATTTGCGTGTTTCACGGTTTCTACATTATGACCTGTGGCTTGTTTGATGTTATTACTTTTTATTTCTGATTCCGGTTTCTTTTCATATTTTGTTGATTCGTCTCTTCTTGCTACAATTCTTTTAATTTCATTGATTTCAGCCTCTGTCAGTCGGTTATTGCGAATAATGTACCTACGTACATTGGCTAATTTATTTTCGTCAATATATTTTCTATTTGCTTGACCAACTTTTTCACGCCAAATGTCATATGTTTGGCGAGTCACGTTTTTTTGAGGTTTGAGTAACGCTTCATGAAATGCAGTCATAACGACTTTGTACTCCTCACGAGACCATTTTATTTTTTCTTTCTTTAAATATACGGTTGTAGATCTAGCTGGTGAATTTTCAGGACCATCGTTAGGATTATCCTGGTTGTGGGGACCTGAAGATTCATTCTTTGTGTAGGAGTTTGTTCCTATGGCAGATTTTTCGATCTCAGGTAGGTTCCCTCCTGAAGGACGGGCTCCCTGTTTATCCACTGGAAGAGCCATACTGGACTTTTTATTTCTATTTGTATTTTTCATGTTTTTCCCACGAGTGACGCACGGGTCCAAAAGTCCACCCAAAGTTGCCCGGCATGTTGGGTAACGGTCTTTTACAAACAGGGTCCCGAAGACTGTAGGGGAGCGTTTGTGACCTCATAACGCAGTAGCCATTCACTCCTCGGCACGATTAACACCTTGAGTTGCGGGTTGTTGTTCGGAGTTTTCCTTCTCCTAAATGGGCTGCCAAGCAACATCTGACATAGACGCGATTGGAATTATTATTATTATTATTATTATTATTATTATTATTATTATTATTATTTTTATTATTGATATTATTTAGGATTCTTTATTTTTTATTTTTATTAGCATTATTCATTTTTAAAGATTATATTTTTATGTTATTACTACATTTATGATATAATAATACTACAAATATTATATTTTGCATTAAAAAGTAAAATTTGCCATTTATTCTCATACCGTATATAAAACCAATTATCTTTAAACTAAATGTAATGTTAAATTTCCATGTCATGTTTTTCAAAGAAGACAGACAAATTGAAATTCTGGTTAATACTCTCGCTTTCATATAAGTTATATAAGTTATGTATCCAGACTATAGACGCCATGTGTCGATCTAAGACGTTAACTTTAAACTACTTTCTCCTTATACTTGTCGTTCTCTTTTTTTTCTCTTTTTCCCTTCAAATTTTTTTTCTATATTTTTCTTTTTTTGTTTTTTGAATGAGCGAGGAATTTTTTTTATAGATTGCCGTAACAAATATCTATTCTCGATATGGGTATGTGAGTGTCTCTATGTGACGATTTTCGTAATGATTTTAAACATGAACTGTTGTATGATTTGGGTCCGAGGAGCGGCTTTTTTATTTTTGGTGCGAAATAGTTATTAAACATGGATTTGCAGAATATCTAAAAAAAATTTTCAAGAGTAATATATATATATATATATATATATATATATATATATATATATATATATATATATGCCAGATGGAGGAAATATTGTACTAGAGTCTGATGAGATGAGCTGTTTAAGCTCATTGAAATGAACTATAGTTTATAACTAATATGACGCGTTGAGTTTTCCTTTATAAACTATATATATATATATATATATATATATATATATATATATATATATTTGCCCAACTATGAGTTGAATAGTTGAGCAGATGGTGATAACTAGCCTTCGTAAGCAACCCGCGTAGGCAAAAGAAAATTATAAATCTGCTGAACGCATAGAGAAGGCCTACTTACTCTGGAACCCACAACAGTAACACTGACATGAAGTGGCCGTAACCCTATACTCCCCAGGACTTTACTTACATGTATGATTTTTATGTATACAATTTGCTCATTGCATAAGAAATACATGGGCTTTCTTTTTACTACAAGCAGTAAAAATATATATATAAAAAAAAACCCCAGAAAAATGTATCTGCAGCTTATTTGTGCGTCGTGGCGCAATGGTTATTGGCTCAGAAGGAAAAACCGGAGAGCGAGTTCGCATTCTAGTTGAGTTTGTTGCATTCACTTACACGCAATATCATTGGAAAGGGTATGAATCCTTCTTTTGTTGCCTCCAGCTATGGGTTGAATAGCAGGACAGCTTGAGTTCTATAGCCTTGGTTGGCAATTAGTCTACCGCAAAATCTTCTACCTAGTCAGTAATGGATCGAAAGACATGGTCGCTCAAATGTGTATGGCACTTAATTGACAAACTGACCCCCTCCCTGTTAAGGAGATATCTCCTGTTGCCATGACAAAATATCTTATTTTCATGAAGGGGGAGATCAGGTTACCTGACTGATAGATATATTACACACTACTTATTAGAGAATACATACATATATATATATATAGAGAGAGCGAAACACTACAACCGTTGTTAATAATCTCCAACTATGACAAAGTTGACAATTAAAAGTGCTCAAAACGAAGCAAGATGAAATAAAAAAAAATAAAATCGAGGCAACACAAGTTTCATTTTCAATAAAGCTTTATTTAGTTGAAAAAAAAAAAACGATTTAGAAAAATTAAACAGGAGGCTAATTCAGCAAACATTTTTTCATGTGGATACATTTATTTTTAAAATGATACATTTATTATTAATATGATACATTTATTATTAATATGATACATTTATTAATAATAGGATATATTTATTATTAATAGGATTCATTTATTATTAATATGATACATCTATTATTAATATGATACATTTGTTATTAATATGATACATTTATTATTAATATGATACATTTATTAATAATAGGATACATTTATTATTAATATGATACATTTGTTATTAATATGATACATTTATTATTAATATGATGCATTTATTATTAATATGATACATTTATTATTCATATGATACATTTATTATTAATAGGATACATTTATTACTAATATGATACATTTATTTTTAATATGATACATTTGTTATTAATATGATACATTTATTATTAATATGATACATTTGTTATTAATATGATACATTTTTTATTAATATGATACATTTATTATTAATATGATACATTTATTATTAATATGATACATTTATTATTAATATGATACATTTGTTATTAATATGATACATTTATTATTAATATGATACATTTATTAATAATAGGATACATTTATTATTAATATGATACATTTATTATTATTAGGATACATTTGTTATTAATAGGATACATTTGTTATTAATATGATTACATTTATTATTAATATGATACATTTATTATTAATATGATACATTTATTATTAATACGATAATAAATGTATCCACATGAAAAAATGTTTGCTTAATTAGCCTCCTGTTTAATTTTTCTAAATCGTTTTTTTGCCAACTAAATAAAGCTTATACAGGAGGGATAAGCTTTATTTAGTTGGAAAAAAAAACGATTTAGAAAAATTAATATAATTAATGTTTGGTGTCTTCCTTGTTTAAGCTGAAATTCTATATATGCTGCATAATTTCTAAGTCTTTAGCCAATTTTCCTTAACGAGCTGTTAAGCGAAACCTTAGATTTTCGTTCTTATTTGCTCTACTTTCGCGTTGGGTACTTCTTGTACTCTGCTTTCGTATTGAGCTCTTTATTGTTAAGGTATTCGTCTTGGTTTTTTTTTTCTTTCTCAAGAATGCTTGACTTCTTGTCCAAGTATTTCGTTTGTTTCTTTTTTTCTACCCCTTCTTTTCCCTCTGGGCTAGTTCCCGGTGGGTTTCAAGACGTTCTTAGTTGCAGTTTAATTATTAATAATCTTGACAGAATTAGTTTTGTCGATATTGGTATTACAACTATAATTAAGATTAATATATATATATATATATATATGTGTGTGTGTGTGTGTGTGTGTGTGTGTGTGTGTGTGTGTGCGCGCGCGCGCGCGTGTGAGTGTGTAGATGATGAGACGAAGTATAAAAGCCTATAGTCGATGTGCTTCGCCGAATATGACGTGTGTTGAGATCGGGTTCTTCGGGTTGAAGTGAAAAACAAAAATGTTGTCTAAATTCCGCAAAAATGAAAATAACACTGAGGTCTCATTTTACAGATACGTTTATCAAAATTACATCAAAATATCTTGAAATACTAAAGAGTAAATTTATTTAGTAAAACCGTCAATGGCTTGGACAACGGCCTTCAGACGACATCGGAATGTCATGTAATTCTTCTGAGCGGTTTCTTTGTTAAGGTTGGTGAATGCTACCATAATTATCGCTTTCAGTTCATCTTTGGTGTTAAAAGAAATTTTGTTGCTCTCTCGCTCAGCTGTGCATATAATAATCACAAAATTGTCTGACATTAGTGAATAAATAGTCACTAAAGTCAGTTTAATTTAAAAATTTAAAAAATTTTTCTCTTGGAAGATGAATGGGAGCATAAAGCCGCCATCACTGGTAATCACCCCAAACTCATTCGTAAATATCATTAGACTTATCCAGCACTTATCATTTATAGCTAAATCTTAAAATATAAAACTAAGGAACTCAATGTCAAAGTCGATAAAGCATGAATATAATACATTTTAATAATATTGATACAATAATATCATTCTAATATGATAATATTATTGCTCTAATGATATCAAAATCTGCTATTCGGAGTTTCATACAATAACACAATCATTAGTCGAATAATATTGTTGTTATGCTATCGCATGAAATTCTGAGTTACGGATTTTGGTACTAATTATTATATTACATTATATTAAGTAGCTCCATTGGTTCACTAACAAATTAATATAGCATGATAAAGAAATGATCCAGTCTTAATAGAAAATGCTATTTATGTCATTATTAAGAGAAAAGATAAGAGGATTTTGGGATTGTTAAAATATAATATTTCTTAGCCCTTTTTTAGAACGTTCGAAATTTTGGTTAAAAATCTCGTTAACATACGAAGCAAAATTTTGAACGTTCTAAAAAAAGGCTTTAACTTGTAACCTTTTGGGGTTAGAGGAAAAAGCAATAATGCGAATTCAAACACAACTGATGTGGCGGGGATTCGAACTCTGCTCACCGGTCGTATTATTGCAACGATAATCATTACGTTACACGATCATCCATTTGACACTTTAAAAATAAACCGATTCAACAAAAACTGCGCCATCGTTTGGTAAATCTTAATTATTTTTCGTTCACCGAAGTCAAAAGTGTTGAGATGACTGTTGGCCAGGCTTCAACAATAATATTATATTCGTAAAATTCATGCTAAGTAGTCACTAAATTTAGTTTAATTTAAAATTTTGTGTGCAAAATCTCGGCTAGCAGAGTGGCGCAGTGGAAGCGTGCTGGGCCCATAACCCAGAGCTCCGTAGATCGAAACTACGCTCTGCTAAAGTAAAATTTTTATATAATTTATAATGTTAGAACAGGAGTAAATTCTTTTCCTGAGATCATTTCTTTTACCTGTTTTTGTGTCATGATGCAGAGTTATGTTTCCAGACATAGGGTCTTCCAGCAGCCACCCTCCTGACCGGGCACAGCGCTATCTACTGAAGGTATTTGATGTAGACATCTGTGTTGAGCTTGATGCCCTCTTGGAAGATGAATGCGAGCATAACACCGCCATCACTGGTAATCACTCCAAACTCATTCGTAAATATCATTAGACTTATCCAGCACTTATCATTTATAGCTAAATCTTAAAATATAAAACTAAGGAACTCAATGTCAAAGTCGATAAAGCATGAATATAATACATTTTAATAATATTGATACAATAATATCATTCTAATATGATAATATTATTGCTCTAATGATATCAAAATCTGCTACTCGGAGTTTCATAAAATAACACAATCATTAGTCGAATAAAATTGTTGTTATGCTATCGCATGAAATTCTGAGTTACGGATTTTGGTACTAATTATTATATTACATTATATTAAGTAGCTCCATTGGTTCACTAAAAAATTAATATAGCATGATAAAGAAATGATCCAGTCTTAATAGAATATGCTATTTATGTCATCAGTGAGAGAAAAGATGAGAGGATTTTGGGATTGTTAAAATATAATATTTCTTACCCCTTTTTTAGAACGTTCGAAATTTTGGTTAAAAATCTCGTTAACATACGAAGCAAAATTTCGAACGTTCTAAAAAAAGGCTTTAACTTGTAACATTTTGGGGTTAGAGGAAAAAGCAATAATGCGAATTCAAACACAAATGTGGCGGGGATTCGAACTCTGCTCACCGGTCGTATTATTGCAACGATAATCATTACGTTACACGATCATCCATTTGACACTTTAAAAATAAACCGATTCAACAAAAACTGCGCAATCGTTTGGTAAATCTTAATTATTTTTCGTTCACCGAAGTCAAAAGTGTTGAGATGACTGTTGGCCAGGCTTCAAAAATAAAATTATATTCGTAAAATTCATGCTAAGTAGTCACTAAATTTAGTTTAATTTAAAATTTTGTGCGCAAAATGTCGGCTAGCAGAGTGGCGCAGTGGAAGCGTGCTGGGCCCATAATCCAGAGGTCCGTAGATCGAAACTACGCTCTGCTACAGTAAAATTTTTATATAATTTATGATGTTAGAACAGTAGTAAATTCTTTTCCTGAGATCATTTCTTTTTCCTGTTTTTGTGTCATGGTGCAGAGTTATGTTTCCAGACATAGGGTCTTCCAGCAGCCACGCTCCTGACCGGGCACAGCGCTATCTACTGAGGGTATTTGATGTAGATATCTGTGTTGAGCTTGATGCCCTCTTGGAAGATGAATGCGAGCATAACACCGCCATCACTGGTAATCACTCCGAACTCCTTCGTAAATATCATTAGACTTATCCAGCACTTATCATTTATAGCTAAATCTTAAAAGATAAAACTAAGGAACTCAATGTCAAAGTCGATAAAGCATGAATATAATACATTTTAATAATATTGATACAATAATATCATTCTAATATGATAATATTATTGCTCTAATGATATCAAAATCTGCTATTCGGAGTTTCATAAAATAACACAATCATTAGGCGAATAAAATTGTTGTTATGCTATCGCATGAAATTCTGAGTTACGGATTTTGGTACTAATTATTATATTACATTATATTAAGTAGCTCCATTGGTTCACTAACAAATTAATATAGCATGATAAAGAAATGATCCAGTCTTAATAGAAAATGCTATTTATGTCATTATTAAGAGAAAAGATAAGAGGATTTTGGGATTGTTAAAATATAATATTTCTTAGCCCTTTTTTAGAACGTTCGAAATTTTGGTTAAAAATCTCGTTAACATACGAAGCAAAATTTTGAACGTTCTAAAAAAAGGCTTTAACTTGTAACATTTTGGGGTTAGAGGAAAAAGCAATAATGCGAATTCAAACACAACTGATGTGGCGGGGATTCGAACTCTGCTCACCGGTCTTATTATTGCAACGACAATCATTACGTTACACGATCATCCATTTGACACTTTAAAAATAAACCGATTCAACAAAAACTGCGCAATCGTTTGGTAAATCTTAATTATTTTTCGTTCACCGAAGTCAAAAGAGTTGAGATGACTGTTGGCCAGGCTTCAACAATAAAATTATATTCGTAAAATTCATGCTAAGTAGTCACTAAATTTAGTTTAATTTAAAATTTTGTGCGCAAAATGTCGGCTAGCAGAGTGGCGCAGTGGAAGCGTGCTGGGCCCATAACCCAGAGGTCCGTAGATCGAAACTACGCTCTGCTAAAGTAAAATTTTTATATAATTTATAATGTTAGAACAGGAGTAATTTCTTTTCCTGAGATCATTTCTTTTTCCTGTTTTTGTGTCATGGTGCAGAGTTATGTTTCCAGACATAGGGTCTTCCAGCAGCCACCCTCCTGACGGGGCACAGCGCTTATCTACTGAAGGTATTTGATGTAGACATCTGTGTTGAGCTTGATGCCCTCTTGGAAGATGAATGCGAGCATAACACCGCCATCACTGGTAATCACTCCAAACTCATTCGTAAATATCATTAGACTTATCCAGCACTTATCATTTATAGCTAAATCTTAAAAGATAAAACTAAGGAACTCAATGTCAAAGTCGATAAAGCATGAATATAATACATTTTAATAATATTGATACAATAATATCATTCTAATATGATAATATTATTGCTCTAATGATATCAAAATCTGCTATTCGGAGTTTCATACAATAACACAATCATTAGGCGAATAAAATTGTTGTTATGCTATCGCATGAAATTCTGAGTTACGGATTTTGGTACTAATTATTATATTACATTATATTAAGTAGCTCCATTGGTTCACTAACAAATTAATATAGCATGATAAAGAAATGATCCAGTCTTAATAGAAAATGCTATTTATGTCATTATTAAGAGAAAAGATAAGAGGATTTTGGGATTGTTAAAATATAATATTTCTTAGCCCTTTTTTAGAACGTTCGAAATTTTGGTTAAAAATCTCGTTAACATACGAAGCAAAATTTTGAACGTTCTAAAAAAAGGCTTTAACATGTAACATTTTGGGGTTAGAGGTAAAAGCAATAATGCGAATTCAAACACAACTGATGTGGCGGGGATTCGAACTCTGGTCACCGGTCTTATTATTGCAACGACAATCATTACGTTACACGATCATCCATTTGACACTTTAAAAATAAACCGATTCAACAAAAACTGCGCAATCGTTTGGTAAATCTTAATTATTTTTCGTTCACCGAAGTCAAAAGAGTTGAGATGACTGTTGGCCAGGCTTCAACAATAAAATTATATTCGTAAAATTCATGCTAAATAGTCACTAAATTTAGTTTAATTTAAAATTTTGTGTGCAAAATCTCGGCTAGCAGAGTGGCGCAGTGGAAGCGTGCTGGGCCCATAACCCAGAGGTCCGTAGATCGAAACTACGCTCTGCAAAAGTAAAATTTTTATATAATTTATAATGTTAGAAT